>JAJPGS010001223.1:600000-1155000 GCA_028654335.1 Alnus rubra | reverse complement strand
ATGGGTCATGTTCAGTTCCTCTCACTATAAAAGCAAGGGACACTCTGCCCAAACAGTAAACACAGAGCTATTTCTCACCCTCAAAAACTCTACATTTGATTTCCGTCTATTAGACACAAGAATAATTTAACGAGTAATGATATAAAGATGATTCATGTTCGATCTCCTTGAGTACATCATCTTAAAATTGATGTAGCTTTAAAATTACCATTAGATCAAAATCAATAATATTTTATCATACATTAATTTTGAGAGAAATCAAAGAAGTCATAAGTTTTTTTTTTTTTTTTTTTCTAAATCAAAGAAGTCATAAGTTGTTATAACATTATTCTAACTTACCCATCGGGATTCGGGCATGTCTCTGCCCCAGAGAAACTAACCGACTCCATTGACCTTTTATTTTTATTTTTTTTAAGGAGCTTCATCACCGACTATTCTACAAGTTATCGCTGTTGATTATTTTTTAGTGGATATCAATTGCTGTTAGATATGTAAGTGAGTTGACTACATGTAGGTATTTGTGGTTGTAAGAAATTGGATGACTCAGCAAATTTTATAGCCCATATTGAATTTATGACAGCTAAAATAATACAGTTACCATTATTTCATTACATTTATGAAAATTGACGTATGATTAATGTTTTGTTTGTATCGATGTAAAATGATTTTCGTTGTAAAATATTTTTTGGCGTTTGGGTCTCGCACAAAAAATTTATAAAATACAAAAATTAAAGTTTAGCAAATGTCGCTGGAATCCGGCAACATCCGGTCGCCGTTGCCGGATTCTAGTAAGCAAGTTTGGCCAGATTTGGTTCGCCGGCATCTGGCGACGGTGGCTGGATGTCGCCAGATTCCGGCGCCGACAGGACCCCAGCGACCGGATGTTACCGGACTCCGACGCCAGCTGGATTCCGACGATCGACAATTGCTGAATTCTGGCAATCGGACATCAAACGTGCGTGTAAGGACGAAGAGTTTAATTTTGGAAAACGATTTACGGTTCAAAACCGTAAATCGTTTTCCAAAAATTAAAGAAACTTTTATAGTCAAACTAAAAATGATTTCGATTAACCATTATTTTTGTTTCTACCATTATTTTACACCGAAACAAGCAGAACATAATACGAATTGACATATGATGTCGGCTAAACTACTCGATACTCATACTTTTGCCATGAATTTCAACATCAATACGTGATTCACAGAGACCCCATATTTAATGAATCTTGCGATATGTCTCATTCAAACCAGTGAAGTGCATGTCCCTAAATTTATGAAACATTATGCATTATGCCAAAAAATAATAAAAAAGAAAAAAAAAGGTGATATTTTGGTCCAACTTTTTAGATTTTCCCAAGGTTTTAAAATTTGGGTTGAATATGTTTTTCTTTCTTAGATTTTAACAACTTTTTTTTATTGAGTTTTACTTGTGATCACAGATGGTACCTTATTTATGAACAATGAACATATACCCAAATAGTTAAAAAAAATAATAAATATCCACGTCAAACCAATCAAAACTTGACATGTGTCATTAATCTCATTTAAAAAAAAAAATTTAAAAAACTTAAAAAACTTAAATGTAAAAATCAATAAAAATAAAAAAAAAAATTTAAAAATAACTAAAAAACTAGGAAAAAAAAAAAAAAAAAAACCCTACCCCCTTATTTTTTTTTGGCCTTTTGGGGGTGGTTTCGGTCACACCCATTGGCCCAAAAAGATCGCTCCACCAGCCAGCCATTTAATTTTGTATTTGGTTTTTTTAGATATTTTTATTTATTTTTCTTGATTTTTAAATTTAATTTCTTATTTTTAATTTTTAATTTTTTTAATAAGGTATATGACACGTGTCAAGTTTTGATTAGTTTAACGTAGAATTCCGTTAGTTTTCTTGGCAGCAGATTGACGGAGATACTATTTGGGTATATGCGTATAAGCGAGGTACTATATGTAATCAAAAGTGAAACCAAAAAGAGAAAAAATATAGTAGTGAAAACCAAAAGGGTGAAAATGTATTTAACCCTTAAAATTATTCATTTGATAATTAATCTAAAATCGACTTTCATCTCAAAAACGACTGGCTAAGCCATAATTTTACTAGAGGGGGAGTAGGAGATGCTTGGTTTGAAATCTCGTTACATTAGTTTTGAGATTCAAGACACGTTTTGTGGTTAATGAGTTCAATATATACGGAGTATGACATTGATTATGAGGAGACGTTTGCGTCGGTGGCTTGTACGTTGTTGGGATATTTTTCAAATGAATGTGAAAATTGAGATCCTTTTTCAATGGTGATTTTATTGAAGAAGTTTATATGAAGCCTCCCCTAGATACACTCATACTCCATACAAATTTTGCCAACTCCATCGTGCATTGGATGGGTTGAAACAGGCTTCGCGTATTTGGTTTTTTAAACTTAGCTTCACTACCGCACAAATTGTAAAATTTGTTGATAGTCCTCAAAAGACGAATGTCATGCTTCGAGCCACCGATGATAAGTTATTTCCATATGCCACTCTTTATAGGCAATTAGTTGATAGTCTCATTTATGTTAATTGTCATTTTTTGACTTGACAGAATTATGAAAGGCAAAACAACACTCTTCACCCTGCTGCCAATATTTTTGTGATTTTTGCATCTTTTTCTTTCGTACAAAATGGTGGTTAGACTAGGATCAGATCAGCTACAAATAATCACAACAATTGTTTAACGCTAACCACTTATGCTAGTAAACCAACATAATTGGATTCCAGTCATTATTCCTTTCCAAAGTTATTGGGTACCAATCCGTAAGAGAGAGCCCTCCTTAGTAAGGACTTCTTGCTTAAATAGGAGGCTCACCTTATATATATATATATATATATATATATATATTATATATATTATTTGGGATATGTTTATTTGGGATTTTTGAATAAGAAAAAATGTTACACGGCGTTCTTATTCCCACATTTTTTTTTTTTTTTTTGAACAATGGAACAACTTCTCATTAAAAATAGATGACCATTACAATCTAGAGACCGAAAAGTCTCTAAAAGCAGCAGAAGAAATAAACAAAGGCAATTCTTCAACCCAAACATGAGATAAACATTTTGAGGAAGTCTTTCTAGCTAGAATATGGGCCACTTCATTAGCTTCCCTACAGCAATGGCTCCAATTACAAACTGAAAAACAAGAAGCTTTCTGTTTAATAGCATCTACAAAGTGTCCAATTCTATCAAGAGAGAAATCTGAATTACATAAACATTTGGTGACTTGCAAAGAGTCACCCTCACATTCAATGTTCACAAAACCCATTTCACAGCAAAATCACAGCAAGTAAAGCAGCCATTGATTCTGCACATAAAGGGTCCACACTAACCTTAGCTGCCCTGCATTTAGCACCAAGAACAGAGCCTTCCTCATTTCTAATCACACAACCCAAGCCAACCCAGCCAGATTTTGAATTCAAAGATGCATCCCAATTAACTTTCACAAAGCCAGCACTTGGAATTTTCCAAAATTTACAAATATTTGTCTCTTCAGCATTTGGAGTTGTTAACAAAGGCTCCTTTAAATTATACATTTTAAAATCTTCAAAAAACTTAGAAGCATCACTGAAAATCTTCATAGGAGAAGAAAACTGCTCCTCAAAAATCAACTTGTTCCTTCGCAACCAGATTCTATGAAAAACAGTCACTGTTAGACTCATCAAATCATCATTTAATTTGGTAAATAAATAAGAGACAAGTTCTATCATATCTGCAAAAAAAGAAGGACATTTTTGAAATAGGATAGGACCACAGCCCCACACATCTTGAGCACCCGGGCACTCCCATAAAGCATGAATCACAGACTCCACTTCTGAGTGACAGCATGGGCAAAGATCATTATCAACCACACCCTTCCTTAATAAATTCTGTTTAGTGGGCAACACATTTTGACAAGCTCTCCAAAGAAATTTTTTTAAAGCATTTGAAGCTTTAACTGCCCAAATTTTTTTTCCAGAAAATACTATTGCCATAACTGGCTGAGCACTCCCATTCTTACGTCTCAGCAAATCTAAGGCCATATGATAGGCACTTTTAACAGAAAACATACCATTAGAAGTACCATTCCATATGATTTTATCCGGAGGCAAAGAAGGGCATAAAGGAATGTTTTTAATAATGTTTGCAACATAAGCAGAAAAATATTTATCAATTAAAACACAGTTCCAGTCCTTAATAGAGACATCTATAAGATCAGACACTTTTGCATAACTAGATAAAACCAAACCCGAATGAAACTCAAAGATCCAATGTTAGGCAACCAATTATCTCCCCAAACCTTAATGGATTTCCCATCACCTATTCTCCAAATAATACCATGGAAAAAAATGTCTTTTGCTGCCGTGAAGCTTCTCCATATATAGGAAGGTCTTTTCCCAATCTCAGACTCCAAAAGAGAAGAGTTTGGAAAATATTTTGCCTTGAGAATCTGAGAAACCAGGGAATGGGGTACTGAATCAATCTCCAACATTGCTTTGCCAATAGAGCTTTATTAAATATAATCAGATCCTTTAAACCCAGCCCTCCTGTAGATTTGGCCCTACCCATTCTAGACCAGTTCATCCAATGGATCTTTGAATCATTACACAAGTGTCCCCACCAAAAAGATTGCATTAATTAATTTAAATATTTGCACAAGCTAACAGGGAGAAGGAAGACACTCATAGAATAGGTTGGAATCGCTTGCACAACGGCCTTTAAAAGAACTTCTTTACCCGCCAAGGATAACAGCCTAGACTTCCAATTATGTAATTTCCGAGCTACCTTCTCTTTAATATTTTTAAAAACATGAATCCTATTTTTACCCACCAAAGTTGGAAGTCCCAAATAAGAGTCATATCTATTTGCCTCCTCAAGACCCGAGAGAGTACACTATTCTATGATAGTTTTTAAGAGTACACTAATGATAGTTTTTACTACTACATCGTAAAAGTGTACACTTATGTTGGTACAGTTTCCCGTATGGTGTGAATTTGCACGTTCCTTTGATGTTTTTCGCGTTTCTCAATAATTCTGCAAAACAACAAAAACTAGGGACCCTTCTGGGGGTCCCGCTCCGATGCCTAAATTAGCTTCTGTAAGAAAATAATACTCTGTGCATAAAAACTGAGTCTTAGTTTATACCTAGGGTATGAGCCTATTTATAGGCAAAGTGGTGGAGTCAAAGCTGGATTAGAATTCCTGCTCCTTGTCGATCTAGAACTATTGTCAGAGTTCTAATTGGACTTTAATCCTTCTTAGACTTCTAAAAAGATATATTCTTAGACTTCTGATCTGATATCTTTTTAGACTTCTGATATGATCATTATTCTTATCTGTTTGGACCTTATTTGACTTTTGAATCTCCTCTTTGGATCGGGTTGAGTGAGATTTATCCCCAACAGTTACCCCCCAATTCCCTTATCCGAAGCTTGCTTGAATAATGAGAATTCCATGTCTAAGGAAACCCGATCTTTGTCTCCTTCTGAAAACCTGCTAACCTGCAAAACCTGAGGGTTAAATCTTACCCCCCATTACCTTCTTGTTTTTCTTAGGGTTTTCTCCCTGTCTCTTGAAATGGCTCACTCCTGGAAAACTCGAGGGTTAAATCCAACCCCCTGACTTTCTTTATTTCTTTTTCTCGGCAATGATTGATCCGAGAATGCTTTCTTGCTGCTATCAGCTAGGACTGATCCGAGACTCTCGCTAGGACTGATCCGAGAAGTTTTTTCTTGCTCTTGGCTAGGACTGATCCGAGAGGCTCCTTCTCGGCTAGAACTGATCCGAGAAGTTTTTTCTTGCTCTCGGCTAGGACTGATCCGAGAAGTTTCTTCTTGCTCTCGGCTAGGATTGATCCGAGAGGCTCCTTCTCGGCTAGGACTGATCCGAGAAGTTTTTTCTTGCTCTCGGCTAGGACTGATCCGAGAAGTTTCTTCTTGCTCTCGGCTAGGACTGATCCGAGAGGCTCCTTCTCGGCTAGGACTGGTCCGAGAAGTTTCTTCTTGCTCTCGGCTAGGACTGATCCGAGAGGCTCCTTCTCGGCTAGGACTGGTCCGAGAAGTTTCTTCTTGCTCTCGGCTAGGACTGATCCGAGAGGCTTTACCTACAAAATAAGCGACATCAACGGGTTCCCGGTCCCTAGACCGGGAACACTCCGATGCTTAAGTCAGCTTTATTCATTTATTCTGAAAATACTTATTCCCAAAATCTGGGGAATTTTCTGTCTAGTCTGAATTAAAAATAAAAGTCTAGTTCTTTGCAAATATAAATGCTAAAAAATAAAAGCAAGCCTGAAATTCCGAGAGTCCTTTTTATGGGATCACGGGCAGATACTGCTGTTGCCTCGGCTCTCTATGCCTAGGGCTTCTGCTTCCTCGGTCTTCTCTTATTTCTATGTCATCTCGGCGATCATTCTCTTGATGCCTCTCGCCTAGTTGAGGACGGTCTCGGGGATAGTAATCCCGTGGCTGCTGATCTCGGGGCTGATAGTCCTGATGATTCCGAGGCCTGTTATTTCCTTGCTGGTTCCGTTTTTCTCCCAAGAACCGAACCAGCTTGCCATTCTTTATGAATTCTTCTATTAACAACCTTAGGGTTACGCACCCCTTGGTGTAATGACCTGCTTGTTTATGAAAATCACAATATTTTCCTGCATTCCTGTAAGGAGGATTACCTGGTATCTTTTGTGGTTCCCGGAACGCTGGATCTCTTTTTATCTCCATAAGGACTTCTGATATCTCGGCATTGAGAGGTGTAAAATTGTAATCTTTGAACTTCTTTACCTGCCTCTGCTCTTCCCCATCAGCTGTCTCTCGGGGTGGCCTAGAACTGGCCATAGACTTCAGCGTTTCTTCCTGATTGATGAATTCTTCTATCTTATCCATGAGGCCCTGCAAGGTACTCGGTTGCTTTCGGACCAACTTCTTCATCAAAGGCTCCTTGAGTGAAATTCCTTGATAAATGGCAGGAAAGACCATATCCTCGGTTGGATCTTCGACCGTTACCTTCTCTAGGTTAAACCGAGCCATGAACTCCTTAAGACTTTCGTTGCTTTGCTGGTGCAATGATAGCAAATATCCCGAAGGCTTCTTCCTTGTTTGGAAAGCTAGAAATTCAGTTAGGAATATTTTGGACAACTCCTTGAACTGATCAACAGAATTCGGGGGCAGCTTCTTGAACCAGTCCCGGGCATTCCCCGAAAGAGTAAGGGGGAAGGCCCGACACGCTACTTCATCGGGTGTCCCATGAAGGTCTAGATGAGCTCGAAAATTCTCTAGGTGATCTAGAGGATCTCCGTCTCCAGCATAACTTAGAATTTAGGGTACCTTAAACTTCTCGGGTAGCCGATAATCTGCTACTCGTCTGGTGAAGGGTGAGTCTGTACCCCTTAGGAGCTTATCCACAACTACAGATCTGCTTTTGCCATTCCTTTCCATCTCCATGTGTGTGCACCTTCTCTCTAGCTCGGCAATAACTCTGCTCAGATCTCCTTGGTGGTCATCCTCCCTCTGAGGATTAGTGTTGCTGTTGTGATCTTCTTCCTCACGCTCATCCTTGTTCATCTCGGGATTGGGCTGTCTCGGCCTCATGCGTAACAATTCTGCATTTAAGTCTTCAATCTGTGCTTCTAACGCTGCTATCCGATCTTGGTTTCCACCGGCGGTGGAGGCTGTGGATTATTCTGAATAACCGGTTCCTGTGGGGCCACGGGCTGTCGATTGGTCTGGCTTCCGGAACGTGTGTTCATCACCATGCTGGATCTTCTTTTTCTTTTATGAGGAACGAATAATCGTTTCCCACAGACGGCGCCAAATTGTTGGTACAGTTTCCGGTATGGTGTGAATCTGCACGTTCCTTTGATGTTTTTCACGTTTCTCAATAATTTTGCAAAACAACAAAAACTAGGGACCCTTCCGGGGGTCCCGCTCCGATGCCTAAATTAGCTTCTGTAAGAAAATAATACTCTGTGCATAAAAACTGAGTCTTAGTTTATACTTGGGGTATGAGCCTATTTATAGGCAAAGTGGTAGAGTCAAAGCTGGATTAGAATTCTTGCTCCTTGTCGATCTAGAACTGTTGTCAGAGTTCTAATTGGACTTTAATCCTTCTTAGACTTCTAAAAAGATATCTTCTTAGATTTCTGATCTGATATCTTTTTAGACTTCTGATATGATCATTATTCTTATCTGTTTGGACCTTATTTGACTTTTGAATCTCCTCTTTGGATCGGGTTGAGTGGGATTTATCCCCAACAACTTAAAAATATAAGAGTGAGAGTGTGTAACATTTTAAAGGCCATATATTATAGTACATTTAATATTTAATATTTAACTTTTTATATGTTCTAAGTAAATCAATATAAAATTATACACGAATATCAGGAAAAACACATTATTGCAAATACGCGTGTGTAACCAATAAATTATTGATAAAATGTACTTTCTAAAGGAGTAATTATTATTATTATTTTTATATAGATAAGACGGAGTAATTATAAATGTCATACAAGTTTCCATAAAAAATGAGGTGACTTTTAAAATCACTATTAGGCGTGTGATTGATCAAATTGTGATTTTAAAAGGTACCACATTTTTTTATGAACACTTGATGAACACTTATATGACATTTAGAATTACTCCCAATTGATAATATTTTCCAAGACTTTCAATTGGAACACTGTCACCCCAATGATGAAAATGCCATTAATAAAATAAAATAAAAATTCTATAGAAAAAAAAACTAAGATTTAATTTTTTTGGGAAAACTTCACTTAACCCTATGAACTTTCATCACTTTTGAAATGTCCTCTCCTAAAGTTAAAAAACTCTCAATTTAGTGTATCAAACTTTCAAGTTTAGTAATCTCACCCACTCCCATTAGGATTTGTGGTTAAACCAGATGGTCGAAGGATAAATGACTCTTATACTTTTGTAAACTTTAAAAAATTACAAAATTACCCTTAAATTACAATTAAATTTTTACTTAAAGAGTATTTTAGGAATTTCCACCGCCTTCGTTAGGATGTAGCAGAAAATCCTAACGGAGGGGTGAAATTGAAATTTTTTTAAAGTTCGATATACTAATTAAATTGAGAGTTTTTAAACTTTCGGGGGACATTACAAAAGTGATGGAAGTTTAGGGGGTTAAGTAATTAAAGCTTCTTAAAAATAAATTTTAAAAAAAGAAGAAAAACCCACTCCAAGGTTATGGGGGTGGTTTGACCACTAGCCACCCTCATTTAGACAAGAGGTGGCTCGACCACCTCTTGTTTATACGTTTACTTTTTTATTTCATTTTTTTTTTAGTTTTTTTTTTTTAAATTTATAGGGTTATTTTTGTTTTATTAATAAAATTAAGGGTTAAATACACTTCTGGTCCCTGAGTTTTAGAAACTTTATTTTTTATCACTGAGTTTCAATTCGCATCACAGATGGTTCCTCAATTTCGGAAAAAGACTAAATTAGTACCTCAGTTAAGTTTTTTGTCAAAACACTAAACGGCCCGCCATGTGTCAACCCCTGAGGATTGACACGTGTTGTAGTATATATATAAAGAAAAAATCATTTAAAAATCATTTAAATTTTTTTAAAAAAAGTATTAAAAACTTAAAAAAGAAAATTGAAAAAAAGAAAAAGAAGGGGGGTGGCTGAGCCACCACTTGGCCACCATGGGGTAAACAATAGTGATGAGAAACATTTGAGAGCGAATAATTTGTTTTAAGAGAATAGCCAACGGGTTAAATTTTAAACGAAAAGTCAACAATCAATAAAAAAGAATTGGCTGGAAATCCAAAAAAAAAAAAAAAAGTAAAAAAGAAGGGCCATGTGTCAAACTGCGAAGCGAAGGGAGTGTTGAGTTAGAATCTTCAATTCCAAGTCTTCATCAAAGTGTTGAGTTATAATCTTCCACCAGGTAGAAATGCCTATGATTACATGACTGACATACAAATCTAGACCATAATGTTGAGCGGATTACATCAAAGAAAAGTATATAATGCAGTAGAACAAAACAGCAAATTGGTATAGAAGATGAAGCAATTGTACCATTTGGAATCATTATGTGGTGGAGGCACGTTAAGGCCAGCATGGGTCGTGCGCTCTGCAATTGGTTTTAAAAAAAATTATTCGATAAGAAAATTTGTTAAGTAATTGATTTACGCACCCATTGAAATCTGAACAAGAACTCATCAAAATTGAAATCTGAACAAAACGTGAAATGATATAAATATATATCCTACACTTTATATCATATGTAGCCAGGTATCATTTAATTGTTGTTTTGCATTATCATAAGTTATGAACTACAAATTTTTTTCATTCCTTACTATTGTAGTAGTTTTGCTAACAATATTAGTTAATTGCAGTACCTTTTTGTTTTTTTGATTTTTTTTTTTTAAATTGCAGTACTAGATCAAAACAAAATTATACTACAATAGTAGGAAATGAAAACATTTTAAGGGCGTATCAAATGTAAAGTAAACTACAAAAATGAGTAACAGATCATAGCAGGTTTTCAAAGAATGTGTAAGAGAAAGGGAGAGAGATAGAGTAGCCATACTTGAGAATTGTTAAGCTAGAGATATCAAAGGTAAAAAACAACAATGATGAGAAACATTTGAGTTCGGACCATTTGTTTTAAGAGAAAAGCCAACGGGTTGAAATTTTAAACGAAAAGCCAGTGCTCAATAAAAAAGAATTAGCTGGAAATCAATAAAAGAAACGTAAAAAAGAAGAAGAGGACTATGTGTCAAACAGCGAAGCGAAGGAGTGTTGAGTTAGTATTTTCAACTCGAAGTATTCATCAAAATGTTGAGTCAGAATCTTCCACTAGCTAGAAATGCCTATGATTACATGATTGACAAATAAATCTAGACTATAATGTTTAGCGGATTACATTGAAAAAAAAGCACATAATGCCGCAAAGCAAAACAGGAAATTGATATAGAAGTTGAAGCAATTGTACCATTTGGAACAATTCTGTGGCGGGGAGGCACGTTAAGGCCAGCATGGTTTGTCGACCCTTCAATTGGTTTTAAAAAAATTATTTGATAAGAAAATTTGTTAAGTAATTGTATTACGCCCCCACTGATATCATATGTAGCATGCTATGATTTAACTTTTGTTTTTCATTATCATATGTTATGAACTACAAAAATGTTTTCATTCCCTACTATTGTAATATCATTAGTTTTGCTAACAATATTAGTTAATTGCTCTGCCTTTTTGTTTTGTTTAGTTTTTTTTCTTTTCTTTTTTTAATTTTTAATTTTTTTTTTAAGATGTAACTTAATTGCAGTAATATATCATGAAAACAAGTTGATACTACAATAGTAGGAAATGAAAACATTTAAAGGGTGGATCAAATGTAAAGTAAACTGCAAAAATGAGAAACAGATTAGTTCCAACAGGTTTTCAAAGAATGTGTGTGTGTGAGAGAGAGAGAGAGAGTAGCCATACATGTCATAGGGGTGTACAAGTGTGGCTGTTATTAACCGGAAATAACCGCTAACTGGAAAAATTGAAAAACCAAAAAATAACCACAACCGAATAACCAGATAACCGGGTACCCAGTTGCGATTACCATTATAGCTTTTTAAAAAACCGGTTAATAACTGGGTAACCGGTAACCGTTTTTATTATTATTTATAATTATATATATATATTGCAAAATTAAATAAAAATAATATTAAACCTAATTCTAATTCAAACAATGAGAGCCCGTGAGAGGAAAATGCTTGTGAGACTTTCATCTGTTTCAACGTCTCGTATCAATTCCTCAAGCAAAGCTTCGTTTTAGAAATAAAGAACGTCTCGTATCAAATCCTCAAGCAAAGCTTCGTTTTAGAAATAAAGAACGAAGAAAGAAAGACTCGACAAAGGATGCGTTAGGACTCCAGATCGAAGGGGAAAAATTAAATAAATAAAAAAAGAGAAAGAAAAATCATTGGACCGTAAGGCATTATCTTCTCTTTGAAAGCTTGCAACTTTTAGTACTACGAGTATTGAGAGCTTGATAAAGCAACAATACATGCGTACCTATGTGAATATCTTGTTAAACTTTTACTTGTCTACTTTAATTAATTATCCACTCATGTTGTTGCATATTAGATTCAAAAATATATGAAAATCAGTTATCTGGTAATTGAATAACTGACGGTTGGTAAAAATCGCAACCGGTTTATCGGTTGCAATTATTAAAATAGAAATAACCAGGTATCCCAGTTGAGGTTGTGGTTATGACCAAAGAACCACAACTGTAACCGGTTGTACACCTAATACCTGAGAATTGTTGAGCCGCAAAGATCAAAGATAAACAATAGTGATGAGAAACATTTGAGAGCGAATCATTTGTTTTAAGAAAAGCCAACCGGTCAGGGACGGAGGCAGAAACTTTTATGAGCAGGCCCAGGGCAAAAAAATTTGTTAATAGGGAGAGTAGGCTAATATATATATATATTTTTTTTACCTCATAATTTTTTTTTTCTTTTTTGGAATTGAGGAAGACCAAGGCCTATACCGACCTCTTTAATGACATGTTATCGAGGCAACAAAAAAAAAAAAATCATTCCAAACTGCTTTTTCTTCACTTTTGAAAATGCGTTTTTTATTTACGAAACCAAAAGAAATTTTTTTGCTCAAAGCTTTTTATAAGACATAAAGTGTAAGAACTTGATAAAAATATATTTAATTCATTGTTAACATGTCACGTTTTTAATTTGTAAAATTTTTCATGACATACCTAAATTCACATAATTTGACAACTACACGTGTAAGCACGAGTTCCCTCCAAAACCCAATGATTTTTTCAGACCCTTCGGGTGTCCCAGCCCTCTCGAATTTTCTTCTCCCTTTGTTAGACTCGTTTAACTTTCTTTGCCATATATTTCTCTTTTCGAAACTCTCTCTCTCTCTCTCTCTCTCTCTTTTAGCGCGCTAGTCCATAAGACCATTTAGGCATTAACAGGTTAGCGTTCCTTGTTATGGCAAATATATAGTAGCACCAAGGTGAAGCTCCTGGATCCTTAGCTATTTTTTTAACAAATTTCCAAAATATTTGGGGTTCTTTTTTCCTTTTTTTTCTTCTCCCCTTTTCTTTCGAGGGTTCAGAAGTTTTTTTTTTTTTCTTCATTTTCTCGGGAATCAAACGTTGTTTACCATTTTCATTTCTTTTATATTGCTGAGAAAGGTAATAGGCTAAAAATATACTTTGTTTTAGAATTTTTTGGTTTTTAATTTTAACCTTATATTTTTTTTTACTTTCAAGAAATTGAGGGGGGGGGGGGGGGCATGGCCCCTACCGGCCCCCCCTCCGTCCGTCTTTGCAACCGGTTGAAATTTTAAATGAAGAGCAAACAGTCAATACTGGAAATCAATAATAAAAAAAAAACGTAAAAATGAAGGGTTACGTGTCAAACAGTGAACCGAAGGGAAAATGATCCTCTCCATTTGGCTTAAACCGGATACAAGCCGGTTCACGGCTAGGATACTTTTTGAAACAATCGAAAGCTAACAATTAGCCACGCCATTTGAAAGAAAGTTAATGGGCAAGAGGCCATTGATTGACGCCGTTAGCCCACTGATTATATTAAAAAAGAAAAAGAAAAAGAAAAAAATAACTTCCAAAATGTCTCCTTGTCCCTCATTGACAGTGTTATCTTCTTCCTCAAAACTTCCAAAACATCTCCTAGTGTGGGCATTCCTACCTTGCTCACTCAAAAATGTCTCCCCTCAAAATCTTCGATCCTCTCTACCCTACCTTGCTCCTTCCTCCCTCACCATGTTCCTTTCAGTTGGCGAAAGTTCAAAAAATTTTGAAATGAAGAAAATTAGAACGACCCATGAACTACGAAAGTTCAAAAAAAAAAAAAATGAAAAATCTAGAAAAAAAATTATTGTCGGCTTAAAAAAAAAAAAGAAAAATCCTCCATCAAGTAAAGGAGAAAATAAACAAAATCAAGACAATGACTCCGAAATGTAGAGAATTAGAACGACTCAAAAGCTATGAAAGTAAAATAAAAATAAAAATGAAGAACCCATATTTTTTTTTTTGTCGGCTTACAAAATAAAAAGATGAGAACTCCCTCCCTAGTCCCTGCAACTCTTTTTTCACTTCCATCGCCTTCGCCATCATTGTCGGATCAGAGTCAAGTTTCTCTTCTTGCAGACATGGGGATGGAAGAGGGGGAGGGGTAAAACACTTTGAAGTCACTTGTTCAGGCAACACTTTGGATAAAACACAACTCAAGCTACAATTCAGATAATAGCCCATAAACAACACAACAGAGCACATTTGAAAGAGAGGATAATGCTGTACAAGAAGCCGAAAACCAAGGAGATAAGGACGGGAATCAAAATCACCTAGCTAGTGAGCTGATAATATGAAGTTTTGACTTTGTCAAATGTGTAGGTATTTCGATTGTTGTATTTTCAAATATGTAAATCAAGTCTATCGGTGGTCTCCTCCTTTGTGTTCGCCGCCATTGTTAACTCGTCATTTTCTTTTCTTTCTCACTTGTCTCTCTCCTCTGGGATGGAAGACAATAAGACTTCGTTAAAATTAATGTTTCGGAAAATGTTACTTTTACAACAAGTGCACAACATGATAACTCTTTTCCCTCACATGAGGGTGGGGCTCGGTGTGTGCACTCCATCCTCATGTGAAGGAGGAAGTGCCAATATTGTGCACCCTTGTAGGACAGCAATCAAGACCCTAATACGTGGCAACTTTGAGGCCTTGGATTTCTTTTAAAAGATCATAACCGTTAACCGGCTTGTATCCCGTCTTCATCAACTGGAGAGGATCTAGATCCAAAGCGAAGTGAGTGTTTCGGATGATCTGCTCAACATTTCTTCATGAAACTGACTTCCATTTAATGAAAAATAATTTTATAGTGACGTATGCTAGTTCTAACTAAGCGCTGGTATACATTGGCATCCCATCAATTAATCGACCTTTGTTTTTTTTTTTTTTTTTGAATTTTGTATGTTGTTGCTAGACGCTATGTATGTGTTTGAGTGGACATGTCTATGCGTCTGTGAGAGAGCTTGATAGATTAAGTGCAAATCTTAGTTTGGATTTTCTTCCTGTTCCGAGAAATGATTGTGGATGATGAACCCTTGGATTTGCTCTTTCTTTGATTTTGAGAAAAATAAAAAAATTAGCATAGATGTGACGGACAACCATAGGCTGGTAAATGACCATGCATGACTTCGATCTATATGAAATGTGTGTGGGGTATAAGATGTGCATTGGACACACATGACACTGGACACGTAGGCAACATGCCTGTCCAATAAGGATGACAGAAACAAGAAGATATAAAATAAGTTGTTAATTTTACTTATGTTTCAAGAATTAAGTTCGTGGTTATTGTATTTATTTTTTCTTATAAGAGGTTATAGCTTTTATTGTGTACTCGTACACTTCATTATTTGGATTTTTTTTTTCTTTTACAAATTAAGGCTGATAAGTACTATCACATCAGCACAGTAGAATGCGAATTATATGAATATTTAGTATTTTAAAAATTACTCTAATGATAAATCAATTTACTTTCTAATCTGTCTCAATAACAAATGGCACTTTTGGTGTACTTTGTCAAAAATTGGTTTTTGTAAAAAAATAATAATAAATGAAAAACAAACTGGGTTAGAGAAAATACATCCAATTAATCTAAGTCTATTAAACTAATATATAACTTTTTTTTTAGAGCACGTGATTCTCACATACATTTTTAATAGATCTTGTAATTCTTACATACATTTTTTTACATGTTCTAACAACATATGTCAATTTAATAACCTGAATTAAAAAAATTTCGTACATAAAATGTGCTTCCATAAATAGGAAAGAAGTTTTACATCATTGATAAATCAACCACAAACGAAACACACACGACACATTCGTGTGGCTCATCATTTATAGGATCCCTACTTGTCACCCTTCAGTTGAATTCGAGAACCAACTATGATTTGGCCATTTTACGAAATATTATAAATAAAAAAAACTAAAAAAATAAAATAATGAAGGAAGTCAAAAAAGAAAGTGGTCAAATGACAAAGAATTACTTGTTTCCCAAATGATGTAAAGGATATGAGTTCCGATTACTTGATCATTGCCACCTGGCTATATAGTGATGCCTGCAGCAAAAATTATAGTGACAATCAAAGTTATCACAACCATGACAGTTGAAAATAAATTTAGACTCTAAATAATATTCTCTTAGCATATTGAAATTTTCTACAGGAATTCTTACCGGCCAAAACATTGCCTAGAAGCCCCTTTAAATAGGTTTTGGAAACCCTAATTCTAGTCAGGAACAGATTTTTAGGCGGTGGAGTCCGGACAGGTCATCGTGTGTTCGGACAGGTCATCGTAAGTGAATATTTGCTGAAGAGCGTCCGGACATTTGCACGGAAAATCTTCTCTGTCCGCAGTCTTGACTTCTGCGTTCGGACATCCTTACAGATAGAGACTTTCTATGACTTACGTCCGCTGAACCGTCCGAACATGTTAGGAACATGAACTCTCTATGGCTTGAATCCGTTGGGCCCTCTGGACATGTTGGGAACATGAACTCTCTATGGCTTGTGTCTAAACACTAATCCTGACCGTCTGGACACGTTGTAGGGAAACCGACTTTTCTGAGACTTTAAAATCTTCCTTTCTTGAGAAATATATTGCAAATGTTCCATTGTTTAGCCATTTCCTTTCTTGATCAATATTCTTGCAATATTGTTTTGAATGTCTTCTCTAAATACGGAGTCCCTATTATATTAATGTTTTTGTCAACAAAATTTAGCAAATAATTAAAAACCAACAAACTCCACATTTGGTCATTCTGGGACAAAAATGATTATAGCCCAAAAATAAAAATACTCCACATTTTTGTCACAAAAGGACAAAGGGTAAAGAGAGTAATTAAACTAGAGAAATAAAAGTCACAAAAATCTAAAAGAAAATAATAATAATCGCAGAAAACATGATAAACATCCAAAGAATTTTCTACAACATCTGTCTGAAAAGAAAACAAGAAAGATAAACAAAGTTATTCTATCACGCAGAATCAAAACACGCATGTATTTAAAATTGAGAAAACAGTCAAATAACAACTCAAAAATATTCACAAATATAAATGAGAATTGAGTAATTTATGAGGAAAATTTTCTGCATAAATATGAAACTAGAAAATTTACTCAACTCATGCCATGCGTGTAGTATGTGAAAGCTTTTCCAACAAGGCAAAAAGGAAACTGATAAGGTTTAAATGCACTGAATTTTTTGATAAGAGAATATCAAGTTTCATAAGTCAAAAGTCAAACCTTATCTTACTAGGGCCTA
The DNA here is from genome assembly GCA_028654335.1 of Alnus rubra. Taxonomy (NCBI): domain Eukaryota; kingdom Viridiplantae; phylum Streptophyta; class Magnoliopsida; order Fagales; family Betulaceae; genus Alnus; species Alnus rubra. The sequence goes on along the minus strand of JAJPGS010001223.1, from coordinate 1,137,652 downwards.
ATCACTCTTATCTAATACACTCCCCCTAAGTAAAAATACATTTTCTTTTACTTAGTCCGTTATGTTAGAAATAATGAACATATTACTTAAACTAACATGCGCAGCGGAAAACGAATAAAACAGGATTCAGGCTTACCTCTAGCCATATTTGCTCAAGCTTTTCCACGATCCATCTGAAGAACAAGAAAAGGATTATTTTAGGGATCTTCTAACCTATGCCTATGACTGTATTGCCGTACTGATGGTGTACACAGGCTGTTTATTTATAGGCTAGGTCAGGGACCCTCAAATATGGTAAGTACCGTATTGTTCCTCCCATCAAGGAAACAATATTATTAATTGATTTTGAATCAATTAATCGATTCCATTACGGTAATTTAATTAATTAAATTACCTAACCGTAATACCGTATATACTATTCATTTATTAAATTATTAATAAATGCTTCCTTATGTGGCATATAGGCCATATATGGAGATAAAATCTTACATTCTCCCACTTGGCCTTTATGACACATGACTTTATGGTATTAGGTTCCTTAGTTTGGCCAATCACTTATGGAATCCTCCCACTCAGATAAGAAATGTTTCACACGAATCATGGCGGTAAAACCATTATAAAAATTAGGTCGTCCCTTCCATGTATCACGATGTAAAACACTCATTACATGAGTACCTTATGGATAATCAAGCTTTATGAATGAACTTCCTATAAGTCATTCGGGTCCAACTTTATTTATCCTCATGGATAAAATAACAAAATGTGCACAAAAAATCTTTATTATAATAACTTTATGTCTATAGACCAAAAAGAGACAAATCAAGCGAAAAATGAATTAATGAGTCTCATATATTCCGCATGACTTTATTCTTTATTTACCGGTAAACTGTAAGTCATGGGATCCGCAATCATTAATTCAGTACTTATATGCTCAATAGACCCTTTATGTCTCTTAATGTTATCTCTCGTACTGAGATACTTAATGTCGATTTACTTCTGCTTCTACTCTTTATTCTTATAAAAGAAGATTATAGTAGAATTACCGCAGAATATCTTTATGGTCTAACTGAAAAATCGACAAGATTGAGACTTTCAACAAATGTCTCAACCATCATGCCTGTGTACTAAATTCATAGCACGCTAGACTTTTAGCTTTCTTGGTAGACGTAGTAACTATAGTCTGCATACTGCATCTCTAGGATATATCCTTCAATAAAAAGATATATACCCTAAAGTAGACTTTTTTACTATCTACACAATCAGCAAAACTCAAATCTGAACAACTAACCACCTTCAAATGGAAAGTGTATCCTTAGGTTAAGTTGTACTTCTTGGTTCCTTGCATATACCGCAAGACTTTATTTGCAGCACTTTATTGACTCAATATATTTATTGTCAGTCATATGGTTATGTATAATGCAGACACTTAAAACTTTTCATCTGCCCTTATTCCAATACCTTTTGGGACATTAATCTGTATTTAATTAGTCCCTCTTAATTGCTACTGAAGGTTTCTAAATTTTTCCAAAACTTTTTCAATGTAGACCTTCCGAGACAATGTTAATATTCTTTATGTCTCTGTGAATCTCTATGTCAAAAGACATAAGAGGTTTCACCCAAATCCTTCATTTCCAAGTTTTGTGAACTTTATGTAGCAAACCTAAATCACCACTTGCAAATATAGGACTATAAAGATTACTGTACTCCCACTGACCTTAAGGTATATATACTAATCAACAAGGTTTTCTATAAACAATAACCTTGTAAAGAGTATCTTACCATTGAGAGATCTATCACAGCCCATAAATAGAATTCTTTAATTTGCAAGCTTTCTGACTGTTATTTATAAAACCTTTTGATTGTTTCATGTAAACCCCATCTTTAAGATCCCCATTCAGAAAGGTCGTTTTCGCATCCACTTGATGTAGCTCTAGATCAAAAATGAGCTACTAATGCTACGATCATCTTGATGAACCATCCTTAGACACTGGAGAGAATGTTTCACTATAATCAATGCCTTCCTTATGAGTAAAACCATTGGCTACGAGTCTAGCTAGACTGTTGAGCAATGGATTTAACTCTTGCTTCATGGCACTGAATCTCAATGTGGAGTTTTCTCCACTCATAGCATGTGAAAACAAACTTGGATCATCTTTATGTCCAATGTCAACATCAGACTCTGGGAGATATACAAAATGATCACTAAGACTTGTTGATCTCCTTATTCTATAGGATTTTCTTAATTCTACTTCCTCTGCATTTTTGCAATGGGAGAATAGACTTTTGAACCTGTTCTGTATGAGTTGGTTGTTCCATAACTGATTGTGGCTCAGGATAATCAATTTGATTTTCCCTGAATACAATCAATCATCCTCTATTAGGAGGAGATTTGGCCAACTCTAGTGCTTCCTCAAATTCCAATTTATGTGAATGAGCACTCCCACTAGGTTCTGCATCCTCTAGAAATTTTATAATCAACAACCCTAGGATTATATGAAGGATAATAAAACATTAAAACCCTTTAAAGTTTACTAGATAGCTTATAAAAGATTCGCTGGTTGTCCTTGAATCTAATTTTCTAAGGCGAGGATTATAAATCCTCTCTTTAGCAAGGCAACCCCATATGTGTAAATAATTTAAACCAAGCTTCCATCTATTTCATACTTTAAAAGGTGTCTTATGAACAACCTTAGATGGAATACTGTTTAACATATACACAACGGTCTTCAAAGCTTTACTCTATAAGGGTAATAGCAGATTTAGTATTACTAATCATTTCCCTTTGTATGTACCTACCTTAATACTCTATGCCTATATTAGATCTTATGATCTTCAAATTGTTTCTCTTCTTCTTATAGGTATTAAAAACATTCAATACCCCAGCTTTAATATTTAGAAGATAGAGATACATAAACTTTATATGGTCATCACTGAAAGAGATAAAAATATCTCTGACCATTTAGGCAATGAGTATGGAAAGGTTAACACCTTTCAATGTACATGATCTCAAGAATTTTAAAAGGCTCTCTTTGGCACCTCTAGTGGTCTTGTTGGTATGCTTTCCCTTATGCAGCCCACACAAGAACCAAAGTCAGTAAATTACCGACTTTTATTTACTGTATGGAGATATATTTCAATCTCCAAAGCCGTAACCAGAGCATTTTAAATTCTCAAAGACTCTACTTTACGTCAACAACACTATGCAGAAATAAACAAATAATTTTGGTTCAAAAATTGGGATGTAGGTCAATTTTAAATAGACTTTAAATAAACCCCAACCAATATTCCACCAAAAATAAAAAAAAAAATTTCAAGTTTAAAATAAAAATTGAAATTTTTAATAAGCCAAACTAGAAAATAGATTTCAAAAAGATTATGGAATATAAATCATTTTTGAGGTCAAAATTATAACTGAATTTTAAAATTAACCTATAGATCCCAACAAACTCAAATTATAAACACGTGTTATTCATTTTAAAAAGACTCTGCATTTGTGTTGACAACGTGGATTGTTAAACCATAATCAATCCACAACATATTTGAATGAGTCACTATAAGAGATTCACGACATACTAGATATGGAGATTATCTTTATTTTAAGTCATTTCTTATACTTCATGCAATCTTTCTTTATATGCCCTTAATTTTTTTTATTGCATGAGAAATAGGTATCTTGATTGCCATAATACTTTATTGGCACTTTATTCTCATGCTTTAAGTGTTGGACATGATTGCATTTATTGGTCCTTCCCTTGACATGAGTAATCATGTGAACACTTTATGAATTCTCTCATATCCTTGAACACACATGGTTAGAAGTTTATTTACTAACCATTTATCCTTACGTGTGTTACAAGATAAAATTCTACACTTAGAAGAGAGAATTCAAAAAATTGAAATAGACCAATAATGACTTAAAAAATCTCAATCTTTAGGGACTTAAGCTAAACTACAATATCCTTCATTCCCATAATGGAATTAGAACACTCAAATGAAAAAGTATATTAATATTTTTCCAGTCAGAAAAATATTACCATAATGTATTGGAATATAAAATCACCAAAGTAGAGTAATATGAACAGCTGCAATAACCAAGAAAATAAATACTTTAATGCTATGATGTAACTTTATTTTAAATTGGCCAATGCCAATTTAAACAGTAAATTTCAACCTACTTGTGGGCAAAGGTTGCATCACGCATGAAATTTACTCTTTATCAATAAGACTAAGGCAAATTTAAATATTAATAAATAAAATTCTTCGTACCTTTGGGCAACCGAAAGAAATTTTACTTTTAATACTAAATTTGTTATCTCATTCTAATTAAGCCATAAAAATAAAAACTTCCATTTGGGGATAAGTAATTAAATTTATGAATTAACTACAAGACGATGTTAATTTTTCTATATGAAGTTCATGTGTATGATCCTTATGCAATTATTACAAAATTAGGATGCTTTGGCTCTCCCAAAAATCATAATAATCACGCTGTAATTCATGAACATCTAATAAATCTTTATGAGGTTCATGCATGTAATCCTGATGTAATTATCATACAAAAATGGGATGCTTTGGCTCTCCCATAATTATTATGATAATTACGTGTGTGTAATCTTGATGCAATTATTATTCAAAAATTGGGATGCTTTGGCTCTCCCAAAATCATAATAATAATTGCGACTTCATTAACATCTAACAACTTTATAGATGCCCTCTCAATAGCCCCAGGAATATAACAAACCAATACCTAAATGGGGTAAACAGCATTTTTCAAGGTGCAAGCAGATGAGCTCCCAGGAAAGTGAGGGGGGTCACACCGGACACACTTAAATCCCAAGACTTTCCTTGCCAGAACTTTCCCCGACATTGCATTCTTAGATATTACTGTAAACACACCAGTATTTATGGTATTGTTGATTATTCTTAGGTCTAGGCATCAAACAATTTATATATAACAATATAAATTCGACAATTAAAATATATTTCTCAATATATGTATTAAAGAAACAATAATCTTAAAATACAACACTGTAAATAATAAGTAGAATAAAACTGCAATATGAGGACATAATAAAAAATATGGCCCAATGGTTTAGTAGGTGGCCAAGGCCCTTTACACTTGGTGAACCCAAGTTCTAAACCCCACATGAGCCTACTATTTTTTTTTTTTTTTAATTCTTGATGGGCTATTGAAATGGGTTGCTGTACTGGGCTGACCCAATTGGGTTAACACACTTAATTGGATTGGGTCTCTATATAGGGCTGGCCCAAAACGGGTCAACCCACTTAAATGGGTCCTTCAATTTTAATAAACTGAATTGGGTCAGCCCAATTAAAAGCTCCTTTTTTTTTTTTTTTTTTAAAACTGAATAGGGTCTCTTGGGCTGACCCGAATGGGTTTGTTCCTTGCACTTGATATCGGGTTGTGCGTGTGGGTTTTAAACCCGACCCGTATCACGACCCGACCAGCATTTTTTTAAATAATGGCCCAAAACCGAATGACCCATGACCCGAAAACCGAATGGGTGTGAAACCCTACCCGTAATCCGACCCGTTGACCCGAAAACCCTTTCTGAAACCCTAACCGCCGCCGCCGCCCATTCTTCTTCTACCTCATGCTTCGCCGCCAATCCCCCTGTTTCCTCATGCGGCAGCCACGAGGGCTGCCGCTTAGCAGGTCACGGCGACCCAAAGGGGTCGCCATTCACCCAACTCCACGGGCCACCGATATTGTCACCGGCGACCCTTGGAGGCTGCCCGTCCTAGTGACGGGTAGAGGCCGGTTGAACCGGCCTCTCCTCTTTGGGCAACGACGCCGCTGTGCCCAACGGCCAGCGGCGTCTCTGGATGGCGTCCATGGTCCGGGCGGCCCGCAAGGGCCGCCAATCCCGGTGAGGGGAAGAGGCCGCTTGGCTTCTCCTTAGACAGAACGGTGTCGGCCACGACGGGTCGCCGCCTTCTGCAAGCGGCTATAAGCGGCGGCCACTCGATGGTGGGGTTTTCCGGGACCTTTCTTGAATATTTCACGAAAACTCGTGATTTTCACTGAAAATGGTTTTTACGGTTTCTTTCTCTCTGATGGCTTTCTTGAGCATACCAATACCCCATAGCAGTTCAAAACCAAATGTCTCTAAAACAATAAAACATATTCTGAAGTTTGTTTCACAGAAAACAAATAATATATTATGAATAAAAAAATATCCGTATGTTATTCAATCTGTACGTGAACAACAAATTATATTCACAAAGGAAATTATTGGATTCAACAAAACATTTAATGCTGAGCAAAATAGCATAGAAGATGCTCTGATACCACATGTTAGAAATAATGAACATATTACTTAAACTAACATGCGCAGCGGAAAACGAATAAAACAGGATTCAGGCTTACCTCTAGCCATATTTGCTCAAGCTTTTCCACGATCCATCTGAAGAACAAGAAAAGGATTATTTTAGGGATCTTCTAACCTATGCCTATGACTGTATTGCCGTACTGATGGTGTACACAGGCTGTTTATTTATAGGCTAGGTCAGGGACCCTCAAATATGGTAAGTACCGTATTGTTCCTCCCATCAAGGAAACAATATTATTAATTGATTTTGAATCAATTAATCGATTCCATTACGGTAATTTAATTAATTAAATTACCTAACCGTAATACCGTATATACTATTCATTTATTAAATTATTAATAAATGCTTCCTTATGTGGCATATAGGCCATATATGGAGATAAAATCTTACACGTTAGTGATCATCTATTTCCGCAGTAATTTGATCACGAACTCTTTCTATAGGGACAAGTGTAAGAACAGTTTTAGAGCATGTTCAGCAGTAGATTTTTTTTTTTTATCCATATTTTCTGAGATTTATTGCTTTCATTCTTGGTATTGTAACCTAGAAAGGATGTCAAAATTTTTAGAATCTAGGTTCAACTAACAAATTGGTCAGTTTGACTATCTTACAAAAAAATCTCTCAAAGGAATATTCAGAGTAAAAACCAGAGAAATTAAAAAAAAAAAAAAAAGTTATCTTAAGGGAGCTTTTGATAGTGCACAAAAAGCAATTGCATGGGATGAATAAACTATCAGGCTTCAGATGCAGCAAAAAAACTAAGCAGATATCAAATTAGATCATCTCAAGTATATGTAAGAATATTTCATCGAAGCACAAAGACTGAGATATCAATTAAAAAGACATGAGATATCTGATTAATTGCCAAAGACTAAACTGCATCTCCCCCCCCCCACTTCTCTCTTTTTTTTTTTTTTTTTTTTTTAATTTATTATATATATATATATATTAAAAAGTACCAGATCAAAATAACAAGAAACAAATAAAAATAACAAAAAGACATGCTTTAGAGGAAAAGACTGAAGAACACACTAAAGTTTAATCCTAGCATGTGAGAAGACATGTTTAAGACATGTCACAAACATCAATGGCTTTTCTAAGAGATTCAAACCTGCCGTCATCGAGAGGTTTGGTAAGAATATCAACCAATTGGTTGTCAGTGGTTACAAAGGAGAGAGATACTACTCGGGACTCAACTAGATCACGAATAAAGTGATGTCGGATGTCTATGTGCTTGGTGTGAGAGTAGGGCTAAGCATGGGGCCGGGGGGGGGGGGGGGGGATCCCCCTTTTTTGACCCCGCCCCGCAGGAGTGCGGGTTCACAAATTCACCCCCGTAAACTGCATAAAACCAGTGACATTCGTGCGGGGCGGGGGTGGGTAACACAGGGCGGGGGATGCGGGGTTCATAGGTTGTGCAAGTATTCCCGAGGCAAGTCAAAACATGAGAAAAATCAAACCAAAGCCAAAATCAATACCTAGAATGCTAGCAAAGATCCAATACCCATATTCAATACCTAGATTCAAGCCATATTCATAAAGAAATGATAGCAACAGAGGCCAGAGAATGAGGGAAACACCAACCTATGGACGAGGATGCAATCGCGAAGCCACAATCGAAGGTCTTGAAGTCGATCTTCCCGGTCTTGAAACCGCATGCAGCGTAGGGGAAGAAAATGGACGATGAATAACTTAGGGTTTTTTCTGGGAAGATGAAGAAAATGTGTCTTCCAGTCTTCATCAGAAATGGAAGGAAGAAGACGAAGGGGGGAAGGGGGTGAGGGGGTGAAGGAGAAAAGGAAGAAGAAGAAGAAGGGTAGGCGGCGCAAGAAGAAGAAGAAGAAGAAAATAGAAATGATGAAGGGCCAGGTAGGGTTTTTAGCCTTTTAGGTTTTAAACGGGGCGGGGCGGGGTGAGGCGGGTCCTCGAGGTTTTTAAAAACTCCAACCTGCAACCCGCCCTGCCCCACATGGGTATATCATTTTTGGACTCGTACCTGCAAAAAAAAAACTAAAACCCAAGATTTTAGGGGCGGGACGGGGCATACGGGTTGGGGCGGGTTTGCGAGTATTTGATCACCCCTATGTGAGAGTGCTGAAACATATTCATGGAAATATTGATAGCACTTGTATTGTCGCAATGAACAGTCATGGTATCCTGCGCAAAACCATAGTCAGATAAAAGTTGCTTCATCCAAAGCAACTGAGTGCAACAGCTATGCATTCTGCTTCAACAGTGGAGAGAGAAATAGAGGACTATTTCCTACTCAGACATTCTACCAGATTGGTGCCAACATAAAAGCAGCCACTCGACGTGCTTTTTCTATCATCCGCATTACCAGCCTAATCAGCATCAGAATAACCTACAAGCACAAGATTTTTTTTTTCATTTCCCCCGCCCCCTTTAACTTTTCTTTTCATTTTCCTCTTCTGTTTTTCTTCCTTCTTCCCTTTTTTCCCACGGAGGCCTTTCCTTTTTCTCCCTTTTTTTTTTTTTTTTTTTTTTCACACAGAGAGGGAGATGGAAGAGGGAGACTGATAGAGCTAGAGCGATTCTGAGAGAGAGCTGTGGTCGACGACGGCGTTTGAGTCCGGAGGGTCATGGGTCGACATCGGTGAAGCCAAGGGGGTGCTTTTTCGGTGTTTTTTTTTTTTTTTTTTTTTTTGGTTTTTTGGTTTTTTGGTTTTTTGGTTTTTTTTTTGTAGTTTCATTTCGCTACGTCTCTAATAAACATGCATCTTCACCGGTAAAACAGGAATGGCGACGTGGTGATTTTTGGTTCTTGTTGGTGATTTTTGGTAATGCGGTCGACAGAGGATTTTTGGGGAATTTTTTTTGGATTGGATTTCATGGGGAAGGAAGGGGAAGATTTCGCCGGCCTTGAAGAAGTTTCCGGTGAGGGAAAAAAGAAAAAAAAAAGAAGTTTCCGACGAGGGTTAGAAAGAAAATACTGGTGAGAAAAAAAAGAAAAGAAAAGAAAGAAGAAGAACATAAAATGTGGTGGTTAGCAACGTGGGTTAGTTCCACGTGGCTAAAAGTGCCTAATTTTTCTTCAAAAATAAAATGCATTTAGCCATATGTGAGTGGCACGTGGCTTTATGTGGCTAAGTAACTACATGTATAAAAATACCACGTTGCTAAGTGACATTTAGCAACAATCGCATTAACCACGCGGGACCCACGTGGCTAACTGCACGTGGCTAGCAGTTAGCAACGTGGATGACCCTCATCCACGTGGTTAAATACCAAGTTTTTTTGTAGTGATACTAGGGCTTCTATCTGAAGTAACATATTATAAGTAGAACACAATATTATTACAATAACATGAAACTACTATTATCTTGACATAAAATCAAAGATGCCGCAACATTTCTACTCATAATTTTAAATATTGACTCAACATGAGTTAGTCATTTGAAATGTGAGAGGCCTCCTGCAAGCTTCGTGAACAAAATCCTAGACAAGCATAAGGGTCATCATTTATTTCTTCTTGAGCAGTATCTGAAAAATTACCACAATTTTACATGGAAAATGTGTGAGTCCATCACTCAGTCATAATTTTAAATATTGACTCAACATGAGTCAATCCTTCAAAAGGTGAGAGGCCTCCTGCAAGCCTCATGAACAAAATCCTAGACAAGCATAAGGGTCATCATTTATCTCTTCCTCAGCAGTATCTGAAAAATTACCACAATTTTACATGGAAAATGTGTGAGTCCATCACTCAGTAAGTTTAAAATATCATGACCATAGATGTGTGCTGTGATCATGAGTCCCTCATTTTCCTTTGAAAATCTCTATATTAAATTTACCAAACAGTTATCTTTGTATGGTTTTCACAAAAATGTTTACTTTCTAAAATTTCATAACCATTTTGTAAATTAAGCCTAGAGTTTTGTTAATACATACTTACTAAACATCCCAAATGTTTTTCTTTGCATTTAATACCTATCAGACCCATATCTCATATCATGGAGTATTAAAACAATTTATAACAAGTTAATCAAAAACAATAATTAAAAAACATAAAACAATATATATATATATATATATATATATATATATATATATATATATATATATATATATATATATATATATATACATATCACATGCTTGATTGACATAATAAATGCATTAACAACTAACAAGTTCATTTATCACATTTCACACATTTAAATATTCATTTTTCATTTCATCTTTCTGTAAGTTAAGTGTATACTCCCACTTGGCCGCTGAAGTTTCCTAAGTGTATACCCCCTACTTAATCGTTGGGTTGCTACCAATTTATCCCTCTTATAGATTCGAAGTGCTAAGTGTATAATCCCACTTAGCCACTGGGTTGGCTAGTCATTTTTATTTCCCCTTACTAGCATTAGGGTGCTAAGTGTATAACCATACTTAACCGCTAGATACCTATCTTTTACAAACTTTTCATATATCACATATAATCATATCTCATTTTCCTTTGAAACTTATTTTTCTTTAAAAATTTATTTTCTTTAAACACATGAAATACATCATATCAACATAATCTATCATAATATTCCCAACTATAATATACATGCTCATAATCGTATTAAAAATATTGTACAATTTATGCAATAAAACATCAAGTGTAGGGTCAGTAAGTTTTATACTTACTGCTTTCACTTAATCTCCTGAAATGATCCATTGTATATTTACTACGTATTGTCCCTTGCTAAAAGAATCACTACTCCTTCCTATTCCTTTCTCTTACTTTATTTATTTGTTTGTGCAATGGACGAAAGAAAAAAGAAAAAAAAGAAAAAGAAAAGAAGAAGAAAAGAAATACTTTTGTTTTGTGTTTTGAAAAAGAACACTTAAAAACCAAACAAATGGTACCCAATACAGGAAGAGGTAACGGTTACTCTTCTAGCTGCGTGAGGGCTTAGAATTCTTGAACGTTTTTGCTGAGATTTGTTCTTCCTATATTTGATCTTTTTTGGCTTCTTTAGTTGCCAAACATTTAATGCAGTCTACCATTTTATTTCTCATCTTGCCTGTAGGTGGCATGCATAATTTGAATTTATCAGAACATAGACAAATGAGGTGCATTTTACAGACAAAACGTGGAGATTAATTAAATAAAGAAAGATGCGTGCTTTATTTTTCATTTTTCTGCTGACAGAGTTTCCCTTTTCTTTGATAGAAGCTTTGTTATTTATTTATTTATTATACATAAAGTAAAAATTTATGTAGCTTTGAAAGCTACAAAGTAATGGAGAGAGATAGGGCTTGTTTGACATACCATTCCCAACTCTCCCTCTTTTTCTTTTCGCTTCTCTCAAAAATATCAAATAAAAAACATTTTAATTTTTTTACACTTTTTATATCACATCAATCATATTTTATTACTATTAAAATAAAAAAACCCACTAAAAAACAAAACTTTTTTCATTTTTCTATAAAACATTCTATAATTTTATATCCCATCCATCATTTCTTATTATACAACACACAAATATTTCAAAACACAATTACTTACCAAACAGGCACATACTTTTCAAACAAAGTCAATACCTCATTTTTCAATAGGAACTCACTTGAAATCTCGAGCCTGTTTGCTCTTCTCTTCTCTTCTTTCTTTTTTTTTTTTTTTTGTAAAACTTCTAGTATTATTTTCTAAATCACTTCAAAATGGTATCTATTACTAGTTTTAACTACTAGTCACTAACCTTAAACTAAATAACTAACACTTTTATTGATTAAAATAATTAATCCAAATATTATCATAATAAATACTACTTAAATTTATTTATTACATTTTCATTAATATTTATATTCACAATTCTTTTATAGTGGGCGGGCATTACAAAAGTTATTTGATTCGCCCTTAAAATATTTTTATTAAAAATATTATTAAAAATGATAATAATAATAAAACAAAAAGGTACCGCAATTTGTGTAGTCATGACTTGATGAAAAGTCTCTGTCAATAATAATGTCAGAAGTCTAAAATTTAATTTCTTGATGGGAAGTTCTGCAAAGTTGTTGGAATTGTCTTTAATATACTGGACTTGAAAGGAGCCGTATATTGAAAATGTTTTTCCCGGGAAACAAGGGGTTTTTTTTTTCTTCCCCAAAGAAAATAACATTTGTCCCCTCAATCTACCACCTAGGTTGCAATGAATGTTCCTTTTAATTTGGTTAATGTATCTTATTAATTTATTATTGGAGTTGTAATTTCTCACTTTTACCCTAAAATGATTAAAATACACATAAAATTTTGAAGGAAAAAAAAAAAGGCAAACAAAATTAAAATTCAGATGAATAAAAAAATCCTACTTTTTATTTAATTTAATTGTCTTTTTTCAAGGGCGAAAGGGATATCGATACATTACAAACTCCAATAATATAACAATATATATGATACAAAAACCAAATAAAAAGATGAGGAGAAAATTAAAAATTTATGACGAAAGTGAGAGTGCGTGTAACATTTGCTAAGAACATTTATAACGAAACACGTTGTTGTCGCAAGATGATGAAAGCAATGACGTCATTTGTGCTAAACTTAGATTTTGATAAAAAAAAAAGAGAATTATTTTGATGGTGGCTATCTCATTGCAGGATCAACACGTACACACAATAGTCTTAGTTGATGGCAACATGGATGTATCTGATCATCAATGTATTCCCATCACATAATTTGACGAGGTGATGTATGGTGTCGGAGAAATTAAGGGGCATGTAGACGATGTAATTTGCGACTCATCCATGGCCGCGAATTGCAACATCGACACGTGATTCACAAAGCTAGAGACGGCCCATTATTCAGTCTTTTAAGATTGTCTTAGTCTCACCCGTGAACCACCACTAAATTTATCAAACATTATGATTTTTTTTTTTTTAATAATGAAAACATTAATTATGCATTACTCCCCCCCCCCCAAAAAAAAAAAAAAATTGGTCAAACTCTCTAGATTTTCACAAGATTTTAGATTATTCATTTCATATCTAAAATTAACTTTGATCAATAATACCATTGGCTCTATGTCAGCTGATAACTTTTGGTCAGCGAGAATGTACTCATTATGTAGTACATTGGGCTACAACCAGGATCACAGTTGGCTGCATTTACACCTATCTACCCTCTATCCCTTCAATCGAAATAATTAGTAGAAGGATCCACCTTTCCATTAGTTTGGATACCTTATTTATTACATATCTTTTTAATTTTGTCTTTACATTCTGTTAAGCTTTGGTATGTCAAGGCTTTAGTTTTTTTTTTTTTTTTTTTTTTGATTATTGTGTTTTTTAATTCACTCTCTTCGTAAGAAATTACTTTTTAACATGTGACAAATTAATGTGAATTGTGAGGAATGGACGTGATTGACGCGGGAGCTTTTCTAAGCGTTCCAGTTGTTAGAGTGACTCTAGGACGAATTCTCAACATGCTTGGAGAGCCTATTAACAATTTAGGTCCTGTAGATACTCGCACAACATCTCCTATTCATAAATTTGCATCTAATTGTATAAAAAAATTACATACATTACATTAGTTTGCCATGTGTTAAAAAGTACTTTTTAATTATATATAAAGAAAATTATATGAAATTATCAACAATAAAAGTAAAAATTGTCTAAAATTGTCCTAAGTGTGGCTCGGACCATTCCAAATAAGAGGATGATCGAACCATCTTCAAAATCTCCTGTCGCCAAGGAGGAGGTGATCTCACAACCCCTAGGTTACAAGGATTTTGAACAACTTTTTTATGAACTTCTTATAAAATTTTTTAATATAAAAAAAAAAATTAATACATCATACAGACATGGAGCAAGTGACGTGGCAAACTATATACAGGGCATTAATCTCATTATCACCACGTAATCAGTTTTGAATTATAAAAAAAAAAAAAAAAACACAAAATCTAAAGATGGAGTTTAAAATTGAGTTTTAAAGTTTAGATAATAACTTAAAATAGCATGTAAAAGATTATTTTAAAATTTCTAAAAAAATATCCTCTCTCAAACGCAAACACAAAATACGTACAAACGTACCCATAATCTCCCTAAACTTCCGATCCTTCTCTCAATAAAAAACAAACAAAAAAAATCAAAGTTTTGTCAATCACAGGACAAATTATGGATCTTGACAAATAATTAGTCGGGACTCAAACCACTTTTGAGATATATATTATGGTGCCGCCTCGCCATGGAAGCTTGGAAAAAATCCAATAAAGCAAGGACAAAAATCACGTGGCCGGACGTCCGAGGTACGATGATAGCAAAGTGTTTTATATATGGTCCTGATCGAGCCAAAATCTTACTCCTAACATGATTGTTTTTTTATTCCATCTTAAAAGCATTTCAGCCTCCTGTCATTATTTTTGGGATTTTTACATTTTTTTTTTTTTTGGGGGTCCCTCTTAGGCAGGGCTTACTTTGTCAACCTACTTGTCGGGTAAATTCTAGATCCGTGTAAAACACTTCCTTTACATGGAACGGTTAAAACTTTGACTTTTTTGATGAGCGTGGTCTTAAAAAATTATTTACACCCAAGAGTATTCAAACATTTAACCTAATAAAAATGCTACCAAAACTAAAGCTCTTACCACTTAAACCAACCCTTAGGGTTATAGATCAACTTAACTACCTAGTATCACTGCAAGTCTGCAATTGTTAAAGGTTAACCAATAACCACTTATGCTAGCTAGTAAACCAACACATATATATAAGATTCAAGATTTAGGTCACTTGACTTCCTTGTTGTTTGGATTCCTGGTTATTACGTGCTCATGTCCTATATTATTGGGCAGGAGGCTGCAAGACGGAGCTTCCTGCAAGACAGGAATTTTCTGTCCTATTAGAAGACTTACTCGTCCAATCAGGAATGGAACCAAAAAATTTTATCACCTGGGGCCAAAGTGTAAATGAAAAATATGTTAAAATAGAGGAGCCAAAGCATGAATAAGCACCGATCGAGTAATTATTTTTCTTTTTTAAGTTGACGGTGAGCATGAATTATCATATGCAAAAACAATTTGACATATAATCTCAGCCTCCATATATATATTAGAGAAGTACTTAACAACAACCACCATATTATGTTTGACATCTAAGTATCTAACCAATACAAATTCAATAACAACAACCACCATATTATGTTTTGTAATTTATTCCAAATAAAGAAACTGTTTATAAAATTTTAATTGGAATCAGATTTTATTCCTTGAAAGAAAAAATAAATAAGAGAATATTCTAATTAAGTGTCCCTAACCTATCCTATAAACAAAGATAGAGTTAGTATATTTCGTCAATATGTGCATTAAATCATTATTGGGTATAAGTTAAAAGAAATATTCTCTTTTTAAAATTCACTTCAGAATTTCTGTTGTTGAGTTTCTGCTTCAAATCAAAAGCAAGGTATAATAGACATGGCTGAAAATATGTGTAAATTATTTTTTTACTACATAGTATATATTATGATGTTTAATTTTTGTTAATTTTACAGCAAATGCTAGTGTGATTCTTCGACTGAATTACACAAGGGACATAAACTATCATCTTCTGACTAATAGATGAAGTTCGTTAATTTAGCTTTTATTCCAATTTATTTTCCGTAAAAGAAGTTTAGCATGGATAAAGAGTTTAGCGTAGATATGTTGTAAATCTTTTATTATAAGTTAATTTGTCGGGGATCTTATTAGGGAAAAATGCCAAATTTATTCTTATGGTTTAACTGATTTACAATTAGCTCTACGTGATATCAAAATAAACGTAAAGATCTTCTAGGTATGCCAAAAAAATAATTTACTCATTACAGTCAAATTTCATTTAATGACTTAAATAGGATACATGTCACAATTTTATTAGTTCTGACATATTACACTAACAGAATCTGTTAGATTAGTAGACGAAATTTAACTGTAAAAAGTAAATGATTCTTTTAGTATACCTTAAGATTTTTTGAGCTCATTTGATACCATGGAAAGTTAAATACAAACCAAATAAATCATAAGGTCTAATTTTTTTTTTTTTTTGTAAAGCTTCTAGATTATTTTCTAAATCACTTCAAAATAGTATCTATTACTAGTTTTAACTACTAGTCACTAACCTTAAACTAAATAACTAACACTTTTATTGATTAAAATAATTAATCCAAATATTATCATAATAAATACTACTTAAATTTATTTATTACATTTTCATTAATATTTATATTCACAATTCTTTTATAGTGGGCGGGCATTACAAAAGTTATTTGATTCGCCCTTAAAATTTTTTATTAAAAATATTATTAAAAATGATAATAATAATAAAACAAAAAGGTACCGCAATTTATGTAGTCATGACTTGATGAAAAGTCTCTGTCAATAATAATGTCAGAAGTCTAAAATTTAATTTCTTGTTGGGAAGTTCTGCAAAGTTGTTGGAATTGCCTTTAATGTACTGGACTCGGAAGGAGCCGTATATTGAAAGAGTAATGATTCACTACCACCTAAATATACAACTTTTCACCACCTTGTCTATGTGGCAAGGTGGTCCCCCACTTTAATTTATTTTTAAAAAATAAAAAAATTCAAAAAGTAGTGGGGACCACCTTGCCACATATGCAAGGTGGTGAAAAGTTGTATATTTAGGTGGCATTGAATCATTATTCATATTGAAAATGTTTTTCCCGGGAAACAAGGAGAGTTTTTTTTTTCTCCGAAGAAAATAACATTTGTCCCCTCAATCTACCACCTAGGTTGTAATGTTCCTTTTAATTTGGTTAATGTATCTTATTGATTTATTATTGGAGTTGCAATTTCTCACTTTTACCCTAAAATGATTAAAATACACATAAAATTTTGAAGAAAATAAAAAAAGGCAAACAAAATTAAAATTCAGAAGAATAAAAAAATCCTACTTTTTGTTTAATTTAATTGTCTTTTTTTCAGAACTTTTTTATGAACGATATTTTTATTATTCAAGAGCGAAAGGGATCGATTACATTACAAATTCCAATGATAGATCAATATATATGATACAAGAATCAAATAAAAAGATGAGAACAAATTAATAATTTATGACGAAAGTGAGAGTGCGTGCAACATTTGCCAAGAACATTTATAACGAAACACGTTGTTGTCGCAAGCTGACGAAAGCAATGACGTCATTTGTGCTAAACTTAGATTTTGATAAAAAAAAAAAAGAGAAAATTATTTTGATGGTTGCTATCTCATTGCAGGATCAACACGCGCGTACACACAATAGTCTTAGTTGATTTGATGTGTTCTTGCATTGTTTAGGGCGGTTGATGGCAACATGGATGTATCTGATCATCAATGTATTCCCAACACATAATTTGACGAGGTGATGTATGGTGTCGGAGAAATTAAGGGGCATGTAGACGATGTAATTTGCGACTCATCCATGGCCGCGAATTGCAACATCGACACGTTACTCACCCGTGAACCACCACTAAATTTATCAAACATTATGAATTTTTTTTTTTAAAAAAAAAAATAGTGAAAACATTAATTATGCATTACGCCCCCAAAAAAAAAAAAAAAAAATGGTTAAATTCTCTTGATTTTCACAAGATTTTAGATTATTCATTTCATATCTAAGATTGACTTTTATCCATAATTCCATTGGTTCTATACTAGCTGATAACTTTTGATCAGCGAGAATGTGTTTATTATGTAGTACATTGGGCCACAGGCTGCAGGATCACAGCTAGCAACATTCTCACCTCTCCACCCCTTATCCCTTCGATCCAAATAATTAGGGGGAAGAATCCACCTTTTCATTAGTTTGGATACCTTATTTATTATGTCTTTTTAATTTTGTCTTTACATTCTATTAAGCTTTGGTATGTCAAGGCTTTAGTTTTGTAATTTTGTTTTCAAGTATCTATAAAAATTAAAAAAAGAAAAATGACTTTTTTTTTTTTTTTTTTTTTTTTTTTTTTTTAATTATTGTGTTTTTTAATTCACTCTTTTTGTAAAAAATTACTTTTTAACATGTGGCAAATTAATGTGACTTGTGATGAGTGGAAGTGATTGACAAGGGAGCGTCTCTAAGCGTTCCACTCGGCGGAGCGACTCTAGGACGAATTTTCAATGTGCTTGGAGAGCCTATTGACAATTCAGGTCCTATAGATATTCGCACAACATCTCCTAGCCTATTCATAGATCAGCGTCTAACTGTATAAAAAAATTACTTACATGACATTAGTTTGCCACGTGTTAAAAAGTAATTTTTAATTATATATAAAAAAATTATATGAAATTAAAATAAAAAATAATAAAAATTGTCCTAAATTGTCCTAAATAATAAAAATTGGCTCGGACCACTCCCAAATAAGAGGATAATCAAACCATCTTCAAAATCTCCAATCACCTCTGAGGAGGTGATCTCACAACCCCCTAGCTTACAAGGATTTTGATCAACTTTTTTATGAACTTATAGATTTTTTTAATATGAAAAAATAAATAAAATTAACACATCATACAGACATGGAGCAAGTGACGTGGCAAACTATAAACAGGAAAATGTTAGATTTACAACACCAATACAATAACTGTACAATAATCCCTCACATGAGGGTGGGTCCCACATACTGGGGCCCACCCTCATGTGAGGGGTTGTTGTACAGTTGTTGTATTGGTGTTGTACAAGAATCAAATCCCAATCTCGTTATCGCCACGTAATCAGTTTTGAATTTAAAAAAAAAAAAAACACATAATCTAAAGATCAAGTTTAAAATTGAGTTTTAAAGTTTAGATAATAACTTAAAATAGCATGTAAAAGATTGTTTTAAAATTTCTAAAAAAATATCCTCTCTCAAACGCAAACACAAAATACGTACAAACGTACCCATCATCTCCCTAAACTTCCGATCCTTCTCTCAATAAAAAACAAACAAAAAAAATTAAAGTTTTGTCAATCACAGGACAAATTATGGATCTTGACAAATAATTAATTGGGACTCAAACCACTTTTGAGATATATATTATGGTGCCGCCTCGCCATGGAAGCTTGGAAAAAATCCAATAAAGCAAGGACAAAAATCACGTGGACGTCCGAGGTACGATGATAGCGAAGTGTTTTATATATGGTCCTGATCGAGCCAAAATCTTACTCCTAACATGATTTTTTTTTATTCCATCTTAAAAGCATTTCAGCCTCCTGTCATTATTTTTGGGATGTTTACATTTTTTTTTTTTTTTTTTTGGGGTCCCTCTTAGGCAGGGCTTACTTTGTCAACCTACTTGTCGGGTAAATTCTAGATCCGTGTAAAACACTCTTTTCACATGGAACGGTTAAGACTTCGACTTTCTTGATGAGCGTTGTCCTAAAAAATTATTTACACTCAAGAGTATTCAAACATTTGACCTAATAAAAATGCTACTAAAACTAAAGCTCTTACCACTTAAACCAACCCTTAGGGTTATAGATCAACTTAACTACCTATTATCATGACTGCAAGTCTGCAATTGTTAAAGGTTAACCAATAACCACTTATGCTAGCTAGTAAACCAACATATATATATATATATATATATAAGATTCAAGATTTGGGTCCCTTGGGCTTGACTTCCTTGTTATTTGGATTCCTGTTATTACGTACTCATGTCCTATATTATTGGACAGGAGGCTGCAAGACGGAGCTTCCTGCAAGACAGGAATTTTCTGTTTTATTAGAAGACTTACTCGTCCAATCAGGAATGGAACCAAATTTTTTTTTCACCTGGGGCCAAAGTGTAAATGAAAAATATGTTAAAATAGAGGAGCCAAAGCATGAATAAGCACCGATCGAGTAATTATTTTTCTTTTTTAAGTTGACGGTGAGCATGAATTATCATATGCAAAAACACATATAATCTCAGCCTCCATATATATATTAGAGAAGTACTTAACAACAGCCACCATATTATGTTTGACATCTAAGTATCTAACCAATACAAATTCAATAACAACAACCACCATGTTATGTTTTGTAATTTATTCCAAATAAAGAAACTGTTTATAAAATTCTAATTGGAATCAGATTTTATTCCTTGAAAGAAAAAATAAATAAGAGAATATTCTAATTAAGTGTCCCTAACCTATCCTATAAACAAAGATAGAGTTAGTATATTTCGTCAATATGTGCATTAAATCATTATTGGGTATAAGTTAAAAGAAATATTCTCTCTTTTTAAAATTCACTTCAGAATTTCTGTTGTTGAGTTTCTGCTTCAAATCAAAAGCAAGGTATAATAGACATGGCTGAAAATATGTGTAAATTATTTTTTTACTACATAGTATATATTATGATGTTTAATTTTTGTTAATTTTACAGCAAATGCTAGTGTGATTCTTCGACTGAATTACACAAGGGACATAAACTATCATCTTTTGACTAATAGATGAAGTTCGTTAATTTAGCTTTTATTCCAATTTATTTTCCGTAAAAGAAGTTTAGCATGGATGAAGAGTTTAGCGTAGATATGTTGTAAATCTTTTATTATAAGTTAATTTGTCAGGGATCTTATTAAGGAAAAATGCCAAATTTATTCTTATGGTTTAACTGATTTACAATTAGCTCTACGTGGTATCAAAATAAACGCAATGATCTTCTAGGTATGCCAAAAAAATAATTTACTCATTACAGTCAAATTTTATTTAATGACTTAAATAAGACACATGTCACAATTTTATTAGCTATGACATATTACACTAACAGAATCTGTTAGATTAGTAGACAAAATTTAACTATAAAAAGTAAATGATTCTTTTAGTATACCTTAAGATTTTTTGAGCTCATTTGATACCATGGAAAGTTAAATACAAACCAAATAAATCATAAGGTCTAATTTTACATTTTTCGGTTCTTATTACACCGGGCGATGGAAAATCAATATTTGTCGTACATCACAAACAAGGATTTGTGTGTCTCCAAGTGTCAGAATATGATTGAAAACCGAGCACATCAATTAACGCTCGGTGATTCGTCAACCAAAATTACAGTGGGGACAAATATTGGACGATGAAGTTTTGCTGAGTATTCCTCGCTAGTTTTGGATTGTATTATTCCACGAGAAACACGTTCGTCGTAAAATGAATCCCGACCGTAGAAATGCATCAAACACTACGCTTAATTGCCGTGTCTAATTTGAATTGAAACACAAACAAGCTCATAAATGCTCTCTGTACGTACCATCATGCTGCATGCTATACCATCATGCATGCTGCATGAAAGGTATTGGGTTTGTTTGGCAAATATATATAAATGATAGGATAGAGAGTTATTAATTTTAAAATTAATAAAGAGTATTGATGTGAAATAAAGTAAAAAAATTTGTATAAAAAAATAAAAAAATAACTACTCTGTTATGCTCCAGGCTTGCCAAACAAGCCCATTGCCTTTAAGTACTGAGCTCTTCTCGGCTCTTTCCAAACAGACTTGAAAGAAATTGGCCATGGCTTCCCTTCTTCAACCAAATACCAGTCGTTATGGGCAAAACCAGAACCCAAAAACTCCACGTTCAGCATCTTTAGAACTGGAAACCATTGATATTGATCCGGTGCCTGCAGGTGACGGGGGAGTAAGCGCCGTTAGAAGTATGTCGGAGGAGGGTGGTGTTTTCCTGACATGGCAAGATTTGTGGGTGACGGTTTCAAACGGAAAGAGTGGTAGCAGATCAATACTTGAGGGTGTGACTGGTTATGCACGACCAGGGGAGGTCTTGGCCATAATGGGTCCTTCGGGTTGTGGCAAGTCTACTCTCCTTGATGCTCTCGCAGGTAAAATTGTCGTTTTTGTTATAGAATGTTTATTGCTCTGAGAAAAAAAAAAGATTATTCAACAAAAATCTATGGACAAATGTATATATAACTTGTATTTTATGTTGCAGGGAGATTAGGCTCAAACATAAGGCAGTCAGGGGAAATTCTCATCAATGGCCATAAACAGGCGCTGGCTTTTGGGACATCGGTAAGGGAGAAGAAGAGGAGAAAAAGAAAAAGAAAATATTTATTTTATTTTTATTTATATCATCAATTATTCTAAAAGCTTAAGTTTATAAAAAGAGTAATGTTATTTTTCACACCATCTCATACCAGTTGACGTAGTTTATTAATTAATTAACTTTAACATGTCAAAAAAAAGAAAGGAAAACTACTTAAAACACATTATCAGATCAGGTTAGTCGGTGTAAAATGGGTGTGAAGAGTAACTTTACTCTTATAAAAAAATAGTGAATTTAATCATTTAATTAAATTATCTATTAATATGTGAGATCCAACATGTAAAATATTTAATTGAAATAGAAGTAAACTCTCATAACCTATGCTTTAATATCATATATGTTAAATTACTAATTATCTCAAAAGCTTAAACTTATATAAAACGATTGATTTAATTATTTGATCAATATTCTAATATTTTAAATAAATAAAGAAACAAATATATTTCTTCGAGAATTGTAGCAAATATCACTAAATCAATTCTTCTTGACAATAAAACCTTGCTAATTAGTTTAATTTCACCATGGTGGCCATAGGCATACGTAACACAAGATGATACTCTGATGACAACATTAACGGTGAGAGAAGCCGTGCATTACTCAGCTCAGCTCCAACTGCCGGACTCCATGTCCAAGTCAGAGAAGAAGGAGAGAGCCGATTCGACAATAATAGAAATGGGGTTGCAGGATGCCATGAACACAAGAATTGGTGGGTGGGGAGCCAAAGGCATCAGCGGTGGGCAAAAGAGAAGAGTCAGCATCTGCATAGAGATCCTCACACGCCCCAAGCTTCTCTTCCTCGACGAGCCAACGAGCGGACTCGACAGCGCAGCATCATATTATGTGATGAGCAGAATAGCAAGCCTGGATCAAATGGATGGAGTTGGAAGGACCATAATTGCTTCCATCCATCAGCCCAGCAGTGAAGTCTTCCAGCTTTTCCACAATCTTTGCCTTTTGTCGTCTGGGAGAACAGTATATTTTGGTCCTGCTTCTCTAGCCAATGAGGCAAGTATCTCTGCTATATATATATGTTAACAACAGTTTTCTAGTGCCAAATGCTTGACCAATTTACATCCGTAGAAAAGAAAGAACGTAAGCAGTAGAGCCTGCCGGTAGATGCCCGCGGAGAATAATTCCGATGTTTAACTCAGTATTGCTTGAAAGAGAGATGAATGCACTAAGTATGAGTTTTGAGTTTTGAGCCAAAAGTCCCCTTAACCTTGATTGACCTTCATGTTGTGTTCCGCCCTACTCCTGGGGTTATTTCCCACGATGGCCTTAGTTTAAGCATCCTACATCCCCAAAAGTGACGTAGACAAGGATCCTCTCCAGTTCACTTGAACTGAAGAGGATCCAAATGCCCCAAAAGTAGGATTGTATTCGGCATAGTGGGGTTGATGATTATCTGGCTTGGAGCACAATTCACTGTTATTGGGCCTGATTTCCTGCTACACATGGCACACTGGAACCGGGCCTCGGACTGATTTGTGGCCTATCAGATCAGTTCAGTCAGCCTGTCGGCTCAATTCCTAACAATATATGTTTATGTGTACAAAGTATATAAACATTTGGTGTTGGAATATGTAACTAAACTTTCCCCCGTTTCAATTTAATGTAGTTTTTCGCTTCCAATGGCTTTCCCTGCCCGACTCTCCAAAATCCATCTGATCACTTCCTGAAGACCATAAACAAGGATTTTGAAAAGGTAAGGGAAATTTCAGAATATTTTCAATCTTATTGAAGTTCTCGTATGGGAATATGTTAAGCAGCTTGTTGATATGATCTAGAAAACAATCTCCTTATAAATCTAAGAAATTCTTCTTTTTTTATTTGAATTACTTGCAGGATCTTGAGCAAGGTGTAGATGGAAGAACACCCACAGAGGAAGCAATTGTCACTCTTAGAAAGTCATATAAATCATCTGAGGCGTACCAACAAGTTGGAAGACAAGTAGCTGAAATATGTAAACAAGTAATTAAGCTGCAGGCAATTAATTTTATAGCTTAATTTCTTTCCACAGATAAAGATAAAAAGAAATTAAAGACTGAAATTGACATCTCTGTTTCAGGATTGTGGAGCAGTGGAGGACAAGAAGAGAAGGCATGCAGGCTTTATAACTCAGTGTCTGGTTCTTACAAGAAGGTCTTTCTTGAACATGTATCGTGATCTAGGCTACTACTGGCTGCGCCTAGCTATCTATGTCGGATTGGGTTTTGGCCTCGCCACCATCTTTTACGATCTTGGTTCTACTTATGGATCAATTCAGGTGAGATATTTCTTATCCAGGACAAAAATATATATTTGGATAGCAAGTCGTGTTCAAGTGTCGGTTCGGATCGTGTCGAAAGATAGATATAAAACTATACAAATCAACCATAATTTTACCCATTTAATTAAATGGATTAAACTCGTTAACCCTAACCTACTAATTTCATGTTGGGTTTGTGTTGGGTTCACGGGTATAGTATCAATAATTGTTAACCCTTCTGTCACATGTTGAGTTTACATCGTATTGAGGCATGTATATAAAATTATATGGATCAACCCTAATTTAACCCAACTCATTTAATTAAATGGGTTAGATTCCTCAACCCTAACCCGTTGACTTCGTACCATGTTTACGGGTCGGGTAAAAGACTGTGACCCTACTTGTACACATGTGGCATAGAGGCTGGATTCAGTATATACAGATTAGGATCAGTACTTAAAAAGCTAAATTAATCATTATACATTTTGATTTTTTCAGGCAAGAGGTTCACTGCTAATGTTTGTAGCTTCATTCCTAACTTTCATGACCATTGGTGGATTCCCTTCTTTCGTGGAGGACATGAAGGTTTGATGTGTTTTACTCATCGTTGAACTATTAATCAATTTTAAGCACATAGATTTTATCCAAAAATTTATGGGAAATTTCACTTACTTTCAAACTGTCAAGAGTTTCGCGATTATATTCTTGAATTATTAAGTTTCAGTTCCTTTTAAATTTACATATCTGTTAATTTTCTGTTAAATTCTAACCGAGGATGCCAGAATGCCAAAACACTCCCCTTTTTTAATATCTTTTTTTTTTAAAAAAAAAAAAAAAAAAAAACCTCATTTAATAACCCATGGCCAAGTCGTTTTCTTTTTTTGGCAAATTTACATTTTACTTGTTAGTCGTTTGACTTAATGTAAACCTCTAACGGTAGAAGTGAAATTAAAATAGTTTGAATTACGGAAAATTAACATTATAAATTTTGATATACGAGATTATGATTGTACGACCCTCGACAGTTTGGAAATAAGTAAAGTTTCCCAAAATTTTATGATAGTATCTTATTCTCAATATATGCACACTTATGAGCAGTTGATTTAATCATATCATTGTATTTTGTACATATTTTTCTGAGCGCATATCATTATCAATTGTTACCAATGTTTTCTATTCTCTCAAATATCCAGGTATTTGAACGAGAAAGATTAAATGGGCATTATGGGACAAGTACATATGTAATCGGCAACACATTTTCTGCTGTTCCATACTTATTACTGATTTCATTGATTCCCGGAGCAATTGCTTATTACCTTCCTGGACTTCACAAAGGAGCCGAACACTTCATATACTTTGCTGCCGTGCTGTTTGTTTGCATGATGCTGGTGGAGAGCCTGATGATGATTGTTGCAAGCCTCGTGCCTAATTTTCTAATGGGTATAATAACGGGTGCCGGGATTCAAGGGCTCATGCTTTTAGCCGGCGGATTCTTCCGATTGCCACAGGACATGCCCAAGCCAGTTTGGAAATATCCATTCTACCACATTGCTTTCCACAAGTATGCCTACCAAGGGATGTTTAAGAACGAGTTTGAAGGGCTAACCTTTCCGGGCAATCCCGCCGGAGGGCCACACAGAGTTACCGGTGAAAAAATTTTGAGGGATACGTGGGGAATGGAAATGGGTTACTCTAAGTGGGTGGATCTTGCTATCTTGTTGGGAATGGTAGTTTTGTATCGAATTTTGTTTCTGGTTATCATTAAGAGCAGTGAGAAGATTAGGCCTGCTTTAAGAGCTTTCTTGTCGGTGCCTCCCAAGCAAACAGCAACGGTCATGGTAAATCCCTCTGCTACACCATTACATGGGGAGAGTCTGTAGAAGAGTGCATTGATGAAAGTGTAATAATATTAGCAAAAAATGTTGAGGAGATGCAACTCAATATTAGAGAATAGTGTAATTTAGTTAGCAAGTATTAGAAAACAATGTATTTTGACTTCTTAAATAAGAATATGATGGATATTTGTACACTCTTTAATCTTTATTAATGGTGAAAACTTCCGTAAAGGTATCAAGTTTGAGGAGATGCAACTCTTCAGAAGGGAAACAACTTGGCACAAGGTTGTATCCCTTCATTACCAGTAGCATCAAATCCTATAAAAATGTAATATATGGAAGGCATTTATTTAGCTCGTTTGGATATGCAATTTTTCGTATTCTTCTTTATTGTTTTTAAGATTGTTAATACGGTGAAAAAAAAAAGTTAAAACAAAAAAAAAAAACATATTGAAGAAACATGTTTAGGAATGTGAATTAAATTGAATATAATTCATGGATTCTTTCCTCGGTTTAACATACGTGTAGTCTCTTAGTATTCTTCTCTTCCCTTCTCCCAGGTAAGACATCATAGAGACCTTATGTAACACCTTATTAGGTGAACTAATAATACTTTATTATGAATAATAGTTTTAAGTAGAATTAAATATATTTAATATCTAATTTTATTTCATCAGTTTGAACTAAAAGTGGACACTTTGAACTATGCGTTGATACACATCGTGGATAGTTTAACATTTAAGATTTAAATGCTTTGATTTAAAATATATTAATTAAAAATGTGAGAAATTTGTATGTAAAATTAATTTAAAAATAAAACAAGAAGTAAATTTTAAGATATGTTGAAAGTAAGTAGCTTTTTTAAAAAAATAATAAAAAAAACAGCATAAGAGAAAGGTCAGACCTGTACGTGACTCAAAGAAGAAGAAAAGAAAATCAAAAGAAGAGAAGAGGAAAGAATCTGACGAAGTGGAGAGTTTGTTTCAAAAGACAAAAAGAAAAGAAGAAGAAGAAGAAAAGTCCAAGAATAAGACAAAATCTAAACAAAGTTTGGAGGACTTTTCAAAGAGAGGAAATGAGAGTTAAGTCTGGTGCTGAGGATTATGTTTAAATCTTTATAAAAAATATCAGCTGGATCCCCAAAACTCTACCTATAAATACCCGGTCCGGCATGAAAAAAAAATAAAAATTCACACTCACTCCTCTCACTCTCTTACGAGCAGACAACAGTGAAAAAAAGAAAAAGAAAAAGAAAATAGAAAAATATTTAAAATAGTGAGAAAATTTTGGAGCAGTGGAATTGCTAGGTATAAATTCTTTTATCCGTAATTTATATCCATTCTAGTTATTATAATTTAAAATTATGTTGATATAATGCCTAAATTGTTGGGGAAAGTGTGATTGAATATATCTGGAAATGATATTATATTCAATCATTCTTTTAAAATTACAAATGGGGCGTTGTGCTTTCTAAATATTTTTAGGTATTTCACAATAGCGTCGTTGTGATGCCCGATTAATTTTAAGACATTTTAGATATGTCGTTATGATGCACAAATTGGATTTATGACATTGTAAACATGGCATTAT
The DNA here is from genome assembly GCA_028654335.1 of Alnus rubra. Classification (NCBI taxonomy): domain Eukaryota; kingdom Viridiplantae; phylum Streptophyta; class Magnoliopsida; order Fagales; family Betulaceae; genus Alnus; species Alnus rubra. The sequence goes on along the minus strand of JAJPGS010001223.1, from coordinate 1,109,657 downwards.
GCTTCCAAATTTTTTAGGATTTAGAATAAGGCTTAGGAATGAGAAATAAAGAATATAGACTAATATGGAAGTACAATGTTAATGCAGAAAATTTACGAAGGCGCAAAAAGTCATCCTAAGAGAATAAGCCTAAACAGTAAGTTCAAACTTTCTGATCCAGCATTATTTTACAAAAGCATGTTATGTATATTTTCTTGAACCCTGTTATTTTAATTACACGTATAAATATATTTTGAGATGTTTTACATATGTATTAAATGAAAATGTGTTTTCAAAAGAATAGGATTGAGTTTTGGAAGGAAAATGTGATTTGCGAAAATGATAATATTCTATGAAAATTATGTATGAATGCATGCCAAGGCCCAGCGGTTAGATGAGAATTATGCGTCTAACACCTCGAAGCTATGAGAGGGATAAATTATTAGCATCTTGCGGTTAATTAAGTGGGGTATCACTTGACACTTCGAATTTATGAGAGCGATAAATTATTAGCAACCTTGCGGTTAAATGTGGTAGCACTTAGCAAACTCCTGAAGATAAGTGGGAGGATAAATTCACTTATTGAGATGTTATACTATGTTATGCAATGTTATGTGCTAAAGTATGTTACGTGCTAAAACTGATCCTGTGGCTTTACCTCTCACTGAACCCGTTACCTACTTTCAAACAGAAGCTCGTAACAACTTGGTATCAGAGCCAAGTCTCGACATGTCGAACCCAAGTATAGACCGCATGAGAAGGAGTTGAGTGCGTTGGGTTCTATGGAGGATTGGCTAACCAAACACATCAATGAGATGATGGTTGTTTTGTCAATCCAGTTCCAACAATCTCGTGCAGACGGCCCATCCCACCACGCAAGTTCATCTAAGAACAGACTGGGCAAAGGACTCAATCGGATTGAATCTAGCACCACCTTCCCAAAGGTTGCCAAATTAGATTTTCCATGATACGATGGCTCAGAAGACCCAGCCAGTTGGGTATGTCGGGTGGAACAATTCTTAAGAAAGAGGAAAAATAATTCATGTTTATGGAGAATGAAGACAAGAAGTAGAAATTTAAAATATTTGAAGAAGTATGTGAGCAGAACAAAGAGATGTTTCTTCTTAAGAAAGAGGAATTGTGCCTTCAAGAAAGAGCAATTCGGTTGAAAGAAGAGAAAGAGGAAAAAGAATTCATGTTTATGGACACAAGTATTTTGGATGAAGATGGGCAAGAATATATTTGCCGACGCAAAAAAAAAATACTTGAAAGTCAAAAAGAATATCTTTACGGGCCAAAATATCACTTTTCTAACGTGCCCTAGATAGGATCATAGTTTGTAGCCACTTAAAGGCCTAGTCGTATTTTGTAGACATTGCATTATGCTGTTTGGTATCTGTGATTGTATTAGAATTGCATTTTTATGGAGATTCATTTTAAGAATGATTTGGAGATGCAGGAAAGCAAATATTTGCTTTCTTTTTTAGCCAAATCTGTTGGATATGCTAAGCTTAAGAATACCTTGGATATGCTTTATGATTCTTATGTAATTTCTATGTGTTTTCTTTATGATTTCCAGCTTGGTTGCTGGTGCTATTGTCGCTGTTCGTTTCAGTTGTGTGCCTGGTATTGTTGTTGGTTATGTTTTTAGTTTATTGTTTTGGTTGTAAACTTGTAGGCTGTGTGGCTGGATAGGCAAGACTTGTTAAAGAAATTGATGATTAACGTTTCGGGAAATGCTTGCTGGGGGACACTCATCCGTCCCCCAGCACCCATTTATAATAAAAAAATGTTTTTTATTATAAAGAGACTCACAAGGGACGGATGAGTGTCCCCTGTGTAGCAAGACTCTTAAAGTTTCAAACTTCATAAAGATGTCTTCCATCCCCCCCTCCCTCTCTTTCCAGGTCAGTGGAAAACTGCAATCCTTAATTGAGCACCACGTTGCTCTAAATGTATGAAACGTTAAAGCAGGGTTACATATCTTGTTGCTATTGAAGTGTATCAAAACTAGGCACAAAATTTAGGAAAATGGAGGATGCCTCTGAAGTTTCAGAATATATGGAATACAAATGGTCGTTCATATGAGAAACTCACATCTCTGTCGCCCCCCAACTACCTGTTAGAGGACAGTTTTATATGGCTGTATGGGTATTGGGTGTCGGGGTTTCACTACAAAAATTTCAAGAATTTTGGACGCTTTCAAACTGTCTAGAACAAAGTCCAAACGGTTTATTCTGGACGGTTTAAAAAAATAGGTCGAGAATTCGAATTCTAAACGGTTTGGGACAAACCGTCTAGAATTCCAGACGGTTTGGCTCAAACCGTCCATAACAAATTCTGGATGGTTTGGGCTAAACTATCCAGAATTTGTTATTTTTTTTAAAAAAATAATAATTATTTTTTTTATAATTATTATTATAATTATTATTTTTTGTCCAGAGGTCATAGATTGTACTTTCTACTAGAAATATCCACCGAAAATCAGCTCTGGTTCTACTGGAAATCCATTGGAGAATCGGGCTTCTTCAGTTCTTCTTGGGTTCGACAGGTCACTGTATACATCCCCAAAGTGGCTTTAATTCTGAATCGTCTTTGTATACATCCCCAAGGTGTTGCAGCTTCGTTACGTTACATCGGTTCGGTCTCAGGTTCCACCGGAAATCAACGGAAGATCGGGTCACTGGGTACATATCCCGAGTGTCGAAAAATCCTTCACAAATCAAACCCAAAAATTTTCAAATCCCCGTCTTTCAGTCGTGAATCATCACAACCCAAACCCAAAACAAACACAAAATGTATTTCAAACCTAAGAATTTCACTTACCAAAAAAAAAAAAAAACAAAGATCCGTCTGGTGGTTTGGAAGAGAGTGGTGACAAGGAGGCCAAGGGGGGAGAGAAAGAAAGAGGAAGAGAGAACCAGCCAGAAATCCACATATTTCGTCCGAATTTCTCTTTGTATTCGACCAGAGATCCGGCCGAAACGGAGATCCGACCTTCTGCTTCAGATCTGACCTCAGCGACGTCACCGACTTCGTGTCCAGATCCTATCGTCCCGTTCCCGTCGCCCGTCTTAGTTGCCAGCAGGAGAGAGAAGAAGAAGAACGAGAGAGAGGGAGAGAGAGAGAGAGAGAGGGAGAGAGATGAGGTCGAGAGAGATCTTTTTTTTGAAGGGAGATAGATCAAGTTCTTTCTTTTAAAAATAAGAAAACAGGAAAATAAAATAAAATAAGAAAACAGAGGAAAAAAAAATTCAGGCGGTTTCAATTTTTTCCAGACGGTTTTCCTTAAACCGCCTGGAAATAAAACAGGAAAAAAAAATTGAGACTATTTAAAGAAGATCGTCTGTAAATTTACAGATGGTTTAGTTGAAACCGTCGTAATTTATTATTTTACGGACGGTTTTCAAAAAATAATTTAGTAAAAACTTTTTTGATCTTAGTTTGTCTATTCCCACCTCTCATGATAAATATATATATTTACATAAAATATAAATTACCACATAATCCTACCCTTAGTTAAACTTACAGGATGCCATTTGTCAAAATTGTGGCACAAACGTTGCTCATCCTAAAAAGAAAAGACTTCAAATCACAGAATATATGGGCTCTTACAAGAATTATTTAATTAATGCCATTACGAAACTAATTGTATCATCCAAAACATATATAGCTCTAGACATGATATGCAGACTCATACTCATCAGTTGATGAGCAGGTTCTGGATTGAAACGAAAAGGCTTGATTAACATACAAATAAGCATAGCTTCTATTACTTTGATTACTAACGTACATTTCTAGTAAAAATCAATTGACATCTGTAAAAGGAGTTCTCTCAAGCATAGGTGAGACTCTCAGATGCGGGATCTTGCTTTCTGTGAGAGTCCATTTCAATCTATTCTCTGAAGTTTTGTCTTCTTTGTCAATTCCAGAGGCAGGTTCTCTCATCTCCTCAATGGATGCCAAACTTGGCACTACTATAGCTCGTTTCTTGGGTGTTGTACAACTATGCTCATCGACCTGTTCATGGCAACATCAATGTTAGATAAAAGTAATAGAAAGTAGAAAAACGAAATGCTTTAAAGGTGCGTTACAATATCGCTTTTCTTAAAAAATTATTTGCCTCCACCGGACAAAGAAAACGGTTGAAATGCGTTGAATGAGATATTAGTTGTAGAATTAAAAACGTTTGCTTTTGTGTTGTGTATTTCAAACAGAGAAATGGTTGACAAGCATTGAATGAGATATTTAGTTACCAAAAACAAAAAGAATTTAGTACCTCATCTATATTCTAGCCATAAATCTCCATGTAGTGCTTATATATTGCTTGGAGATGGGGCTTGCTTCTTGTTGTTAGTATTCTTATTGCCTCATCGTCTTCAATGTGCTTGCCATTTTTGATGGCATTAGGAAGTGTCTCGGCCTCAGATTTTGCTGCATCATTCCTAAACTTTGATCCTTCATACCTATAGGCACTCACAAGAGCAACCAAGAGCTGTTCAAAGCACAAAAGTAGTCTGATATATGCCATTTAAGCCCATAATATCATGCATGCTTTATTACATAATTCAGGTGATCATGTAGGGATGGGAATTGATTAAGAGTGTGTTTGACCATGATTTCGCATGTAAAATCGTAACAAAAACGCCGGTTTGATAATGTGAATTTTTTCACATTTTCACGCAACAGACAAGAGAGCGCGTTTTTTTTAAAAAAAAACATGATTTTTAAAAGTAGTTTAACTCACTATTTTTTCAAACTAGATTTTTTCAAAATGCTTAACTATGCTTTTAAAATCGTACGTTTTGAAACTGCTAAAATAAACCGATTGTGGAAAGCTTAGTAGAATTTTGGCTCTTAATTGAGTCTCACTCTATATATCTAGAAAGTTGCACAACAGTTGTGCACTAATCACTCCTCTAATTAGGTGTGGAATGGTTGAAATGTTGTGCAACGGTTAAAATGCATTCAATGCTCGAAAATTTGAATGCAGTGAAATCTGGTTGAAATGCATTGCATTCAATGCATTGATTGACATGTTTTAAAAAAATTTTGCATTACGTTTGGCAGGTATTGCCGTGTGGTTGATCAATGAAATGAAATCTATTGAATGAAACACATGATAGATATTATAATCTAGAATATAAAGCGAAATAATAAAATAGAGACACAAAAATTATGTGGTTTGGTTCATGATTTATGTCTACAAAATAAGCCCAAATGGTTACATTTTGCTCTTATCTTGTTGAGTGATATTTAAAATATAATAGACTTCTATTTATAAGAGAATTAGATACTACAAATAGACTTCAACTATAATTAAGTAATAGTTTTCAACTGTGACTACGTAATAGACTTTAAATGTAGCTAGTTCACAGTCTTCAACTGTACAATTTTAAACTGTGATAGTCTTCAACTGTAGCTTGGATTATTGAACTTCTGATATACTCTAATATTCCCTAAAACTCAAGGTGGAAATTTGTGGATCTTGAGTATGATTTTTATTTTATTTTTTTGAAAATTCGTTGTAAGATTGCAACAAACGGTTAAATCTCGCTGTAAACCATCTAGGGTAGTTGGATCTTGCTGTAAAACACCAAGGGACGGTCGAATCTCGTTGCAAAATACCATGGGGTAGTCGAATCTTGCTGCAAAACACCAAGGGACAGTTTAATTTGACAGCAAATACCAAGGGACGGTAGAATCTCGCCGCAAAATACCAAGGGATGGTCGGATTTCACCATAAATTACAAAAGCCGGCAAAAAAATAAATTGAAATCCACTGGATCTAAAACTAGCATTAGCCTATATCTCTGATATCATGAAAGATAATATAATGCGAAATATAAAGCGAAATAATAAAATAGAGACAAAGAATTACGTGTTCAATCTATAACCTACGTCAACAGGATAATGCTATTTTGTTCTTTTTTTTTTTGAGTAATGTTTACAATATACCAAGCTCTTATTTATAGGGAATCAGATAATAGAAATACACTTTAATTACAATTAGGTAATAGTCTTCAACTGTATTTAGGTCACAATCTACAACTGTAATTTGGATTATTGAATTTCTAATATACTCTAACAATGCATTGAATGAAATAGTTGGAAATGCTAGTCTTGTCATGTGGTTGGTCAATGAAATGCATTGACAGTTGGTTGTTTATTTAGGTATTCATAATAGGTATTGTGAATGATTAAAAAATAGAATTTATTTAAAGTATAGAAATATTTAGAGAGTTTAGAGAGTTTGTCGTTTAATATATGATTTAAAAAAATGAGTAGCTAAAATTCTTAGAGTAGATTGTTAGAATTAAATTTAGAGAAATTATGAAGAGGCCATTGTGAAAGGTATGTTTGGTAATAAGAAGAATCTTGATGATATTTGCTACAATGTTCGAGTTTTTAAAAAACAAATTAGATTTTTTTTTTTTTTTTCTTTTAAATTTTATCTCAAAAAGTCAAACTATTCAAATATCTTTTTCAACTTTATTTGTCTTAAAATTTACAAACTAAATTATAATTAAATTCAAATTTCAAAAATTTCAACACTCAAAAATGTCGTAAAAGAGTTATCATATCCTTCCATAGGCTAGGGAGAGATCCGAATTTCAAATCATCTGTAGAGCATCTTTGACCAGAGGAAAGGAAGGCAAATACTATTTTCTGGTCCGTAAGAGCTTAGTAGTCCAACATTTAATAGAAAAGGATAGCAAGGACTTGCAGTACTCTTACATTTGAAGTTATGTCTTTCACAGTATTTAATAGGAAAAAGAAAATCATAAAAATATAGAATAGTTGATAAGGACGAATAATAATATTGGGTTGGTTCCTTAAATGATTTTGTAGTGAAATTTTTGTTTGAATAGTTTTAAAAAGTGATTGATATGATATAAAGTAGAAAAAATTTGAAATTTTTTTGAAAAGAAAAGTAAAACATATATATTTATTTGTTTAAATAATAATAAAATGTGATTGGTGTGATGTAAAAAGTAAAAATATTTTTAATTTCACTTTTTAAAATAAATTTTTTTTTTTGAAATGGTTTGTTAAACGGTGGAATTGGTCTTCTAGATTATGAGACGCATGCAACGTTAATTTGGTCCGAAAGTTATGTTTGGGCATATATATATATATAATTTCTTTTTATTTAGAGTCGTTTTAGAGTCCTTAATACAACTCCAAAAAAAATATATAATTTTTTTTTGTAATTTTTTTTTATTTAGAGTTGTTTTAGGGACCCTAAAATGGCTCTAAAAAAATAATGATTTTTTTAAAAAAAAAAAATTTAAAGTCATTTTAGGGTCCTTAAAACGGCTCCAATTAGTTAGAATCATTTTGGTCCAAAACGGCTCAAACCAGTTTGAACCGTTTTTACCAAAACAGCTCAAGCCGGTTTGAGCCGTTTTTGCCAAAACGACTCCAACCGATTTGAGCCTTTTTTACTAAAGTGGCTCAAACCATTTTTGTTTAAAGAGCTCAAATTATAGCTGTTTTAGTAAAAATGGGTCAAATTATAGCCGTTTTAGTCCAAAGTTGCTCAAACCAAGACTATAATATGCGATATGTTAAGCCGTTTTAAGGCCTTAAAACAGCTCAATGCCTACACAAGCTCCCTTTGAATAGATTCATGTCTCCTAGTTGAGGTAGTATTAAGTTTCCTTGTCAAAATAGGGCCTTTGTTCAAAGTTTCATTAATACAGCCTTTGTTTTCTGCCATGGCACTTTTTAAGAGGAATACTCAACTAGGATTTCAGCAGCAAAAACAAAACAACCAGCCAAAACCAGCTATAGTAGCATCAACACCAACTTCTTCTTTACATATTAGAAGTGCTTACTTATGTCCATGATTGATTGCTTCCTTGTTTATTAATTTCACAATCTGAGTCGATCAGATTAATGACAAAACATGCACACAAAACAAAATAAATAAAAACGGACCTATGATTACACGAATATATATGGACACAGTTTGTTTTAGAGACATGACAGAAACAGCAGGACTAAAATGGGTTCGGGTGAGTCTATTTCTAGGTAGGCATCTTCTATTTTTTATTTTTTTTTAATTATTAGCTATTCAACTCAATATCTACTACTGTTGGTAAAAGAATTGGCTTGAAATGAGAACTTTTCTAATCATGAAGATTACCTGCTACCATCCGCTTTCCACATACCCCACATAAATGAAGAGAGAAATGGGTTTACTACTGTGAAAGACCAAATATATGAAAGTAACGTTTCAATTATGTTGAATACCAACATTTTGAAAAACAGGAGAAAGATGAACCAGATTGCTACGAACCAGAGTTGATCATTGACAAAGAACATAAGATTGCTACGAAAATAAAGAAGTGGGTCGGATGACAAAGAATTACTTGTTTCCCAAATGATGTAAAGGATATGAGTTCCAATTACTTGATCATTGCCACTGTTGATGCAAAAATTTGGATGTGAGACGTGTCAACTCTTGGTTAGTCTTCAGACCCCGAATAGATGGAAGTGGAAAACCTTGAAGTAACCTCCTCTACGTCCTGCAAGACAAAAGGATCGGTGGGGTTTCCGGCCGAGTCCCCTCCGACGATCAAATTAGTATGAGCTTAATAAGGAGGAGAACGAGAGAAGTTTGTCAAGATTAGAGAGTTAAGGAGTTTTTCCCTATTCCGTATTGTTCTGTATTGATTATCTTTTATCTGTTTCCTTTTTCCCCTTTCTTTTTCTGTACAGCTATTTATTATCCTGAGATGCTTATCTTTTCTCAATTAATTTCCTTCGGCGGTCTCAGATAGTCATCTCAAGCCACAGTTCATACTTTCTCATATGGCGGCGGTGGTCTTTGATTAGCAGGATCAAAGTCTTTAATGAAGTGATTCCCTCATTAAAGTCCTTATTTAATGCTCCGTTCCTCCTCTTCCTCCGCCCAAATTTATCCGGTCGTAGCCGTTGAGCTTTGCGCTCTTCCGGGGTAAATAAAAATGTTTTTTTTTTTTTTCTCAGGAAATTTCCCTAACAATTACCCCCCGAATTCTCTCTCCTTTCTCATAAGGAGATGGGAATTCCACCGGTGCTCTCCGGAAGATCCAGAGGTCGGGCCTTACGGAAATCTTTCTTTGACGCTTGGGTCCTGAGAATTAGGTCTTCAATGTTGCAATTTCTGCTTATGGATTTCAGCTATCTCAATTATTCTTCGGCATTATACCCGCTCCTGTTCAGGATGATGAAGCAGCGCGTCCGTTACTCTCCTTCCTTTAAAGCGAGCATTTACGCCACCTTAACCAAGGATGAATCCTGGCCGCCTGAATCAGGCGGCCGTTGGGGTGCCTTTGCACTGGTCAATTGTATCCAGCTTTTAAGCTGGATACCCCTAAAATAGGCAATTATTCAATGACTGGAATATACCTTTCCGGTTACCGCGCTGACACTATCGGACGCCCGCCGCCATCAGTCAGACAGTCACGTCCCCTCGTCTTCCAGAGGTTGTCGGCCTCGTTATAAATATCTCCCTTCAGCCTCAGCTCTGGTCATTTCTTCCATCGCTCATTCTCTTTTCATCTTCTTGTTTTCTCGGCTTCTTTTCTTCGTTGCTTTCTCCGACCACCACATGGCCATCACTCGCAGAGGAGATCCAGCCCCCAGGGGTCACGTGGACGCCCCCGAAGAGCCTGTTCCTTTGGCCGTTGTCCGCCCTCCTAATGTCAGACCTGGGCCCGTTCGTTTGGTACCGCCGGAAGACCGGTTAGAGTCGACCTGGTTGGCGAGCCACGAGGCGACTCTTCGGAGGGCTTACGATATCGGCCCGTCTGTCAATATCTTCTTTCAAGAGCCCGGATCGTTGGGAATAGCCGGGGGCGAAGTTACCCTGACAGAGCGAATGCTTATGGTAGGGGTACGACTCCCGTTCCCAAGGATCGTTCGCGAGGTGTGCACGTTCCTCGGGGTTGCCCCCGGCCAGATCGCTCCGAATGGCTGGAGGTATGTGGTGGCGTCATCCATCCTGTGGTGGCAGGTCCTCGGAACTGAGATGGATGCCGCTCAGTTCTTCAGTATCTACCGTCCATCTACCAAGGACGGGGCCGTCGAATTGCGAGTGCACCAAGATCCGATATTCATCTACCTCGACCAGCGCAAGTATGGGAACAACAAGGGTTGGAGACAACAGTTCTTCCGGGTTTCCGGAGAATGGGAATGCCTTTCCCAGTCGGCTATTCCGGATACCCAAAGGGTTCCTAGAGAGTGGAGGCCGTTGGTCAACGACTTACGGATCTTGCCCACGTTGAGCATCGCCAAGGTCAAAGAAGTCAACGCCATGCTCTCCTTCTCGGCTAGGGCAGTCCAGTCGTCGATCGACTACGAGAACCTCGTTTCGGTTCAGAGCCTGAATGAGTGCTTTGGGTACCAAATCCCAGAGCAAAAAATAATCCTGGACAAGCGGGGGGCTCCGATTGCTGGGTGGTCTGTAACGACCAGCAGACCCATTCCGAGCAAGGTTCCGAAGAAAGCCGCCCAAAAAGGGAACCCTTCGGGGAGGCAGGCCGATCAGTCTTCCATGAGGACACGCGCCTCAAAAGTTAATCACCCACAGGCCCCGGCTTCCCGAGCTCCTGAGGCTTCCGATTTGTCGATCGGTTCCGACGACTCCATTATGAGGGAGATCGACGAGGTTGTTGAAGCCTCATCCGAGGGAGAGGAGGGGAATTCTTCTCCGGCTGTGACGATCCTTCCTCGAGATCATCGTGCGGGTCCCCCTTCCCCTGGTTTGAACGCTCGCTCACCTCCCATCTCTTTCGAGGATGTCGCCGAAGACATGGTCACTGCTGCTGTCCTAACTGAAGTGGTCGGGTGTTCCATCGTTTCACCAGTTGAGCCCAACCCTCCTTCAGAGAAGCAAAAAGGGAAAAAGGTTGCTTTAGAGACCGACGAGGGTCCTGAACCCAAAAGACTTCGAGCCCAGCGGGACAGTGGGTTCATGGTTGACCGGATTTTAGCCATGGCCAAGGTTTATGCTCCCCCGAGCAGCCGGGATCCTCCGATGGCTACTTCTCTTCCTGCACCTACCACGCCTGTGCCTTCTTCAGATGATCCGGTCGACTGCCCGGAAGCCGAACCGACCTTCAGTATTGAGGTTATTGAGGGGGACGAAGTTCTTCCCGGTAGGTCACCGACTCACTCACTACTGGGGGAAGACCAGGATACCTTCTCTCAAGAATTTAACAAATTACAAGAAGAAGTGGCTTCCAAACGGGAGGCACTCGAGCAGGCCTCGCCGACACCTATTTCTCCCATGAGACCCGAGTCCCCAGCTTCGGTTTCAGCCCACGCGGTCCCCAGAACTTCAACTTCCGCCTCTCCAACCATCCCTATAATCACCGGGCGACGACTGGACTTCCAAACCGAAGGGTTGACGGGATGTCCCTTGGAAGCCCTGAGTTCCCTGGTCACCTCGGACTACAGCCCTCAGTTTGGGCAACTCCCAGTGGAAGGCTACGCCGAACAGCTCACCGGAAAGATCCTCCAGGTACGTGGTTTGACAATCTCTACTTAGATAGTAGTTTATCCTTCATTTATACTTACGCATCGGTGCATTATCCTTGTTTAGTTGGCCGTGGATGTAGCTACATCCTGGAAAAGCCTCTGCGGCCCGGAACAAGATCAGTCCAAATCCATTCGGTCTTTAAGGGCTCGCGTGGAGGAGCTAGAAGAGGGATCCAGGATGCAAAGAAGGGCCTTGGCCGAATCCGAAAAGCATCGGCTCAGGCTTCAGAAGTTGTCCGAGCTCCGAGAGAGTACATTGCAGAGCACCCTGAACAGCAGCGAAAGGATGGTCAATGACATGGAGGCTCTGGAAAACAACCTGTCTACGGTCCAAGCTCGCCTAAAGGACGCACTGTCCAAGAAGGTCAGACTTGAGGCTACACTAGAGGTCGAGCTTCAGTCCTCCGGCTCTTTAAGGGCGACCATCCAATCTCTACAAGCTGAGAACTCGGCGTTGAAGTCCGAACTGCAATCAACCCAAACGGTTAGAGATCGAGCCGTGCTTGACAAGGAGAAGCTCTCCGGGGAAAGGGATCAAGCGTTGTCCGAGAAGGGAGTGGCACTTACTGCCAGGGACAAGATTAAGTCGGAGCTCGAACAGGCTATCGCGGATAAGAAGCAAGCCCTCGACCTTCAGATCAGCGCGTTCGAGGAAAGGAGAGAAGCTGTGGAGAGAATTGAAGAGCTTCATCTCCAAGTGGTCGAGCTTACCAGGGAGCTTTCTCAGGTTCCAGAACTCCGAGATGCGTCATGGGCCGTGGGTTTCAACTGGGGTTTCGAGCACTACAGGGGTGTCGCCAAAAGCGCCCCGGCCGGTGACGAGTCCTTCAAGGATCTCGATATCAGCACCATCCAGATCCCGGACGAGGCTTTGGAGACCATGGCCAAACTAAGAGTCGATCAGTTCCCCCATGTAACCGACTGGGTTCCAAAAACCTCTCAATCAGCTCCAGCCGAAAATTCAGAGCTAGGGTCTACTTCCTCTGCGTCCGGAGCGGAGCCATCTCCGGTGAGAGGGGACGCCCATCTTGGAGGAGAAGGGGCTCCTTCCTCCAGCAGCGCCCCCGGCAACCCCTGACAGCTCTTCTTTTTTTCTTTTTTTTTCTAAAAAAATAAAATAAAAAATATCTATGTACTGTTTCACTTTGTTTTTTAATGAAAAGAAACTGTACGTTTCACTTATTATCGCCATTAATAACCATCTTGTCTGTCCTTACCCCATTAATGGCTACCGGCCCGAATTCATTTCCAATCTAACTTTTCAACGTTAGGTATACCTGCCATCGCGGGAATCGCGAATGCATTAAACAAGTTCGCCCCTATATATATGTACCTCCAGACTTCCCTCACCCATCACATCTTCATTTCAAGTTCTCGCACTTACCTTTTCTCATTTGAAGTCGCGATGGTCTTGCTGTTCCAGCACTTAGGCATGAAACTAAGAGTGCCCCAATTCCAGCATCTTGACCCATTTGGATGCGCGATCTTCGGCTTTATCTAGTAAGGGAGGCGCGATCTCTGGCTTTACGCCGGAGATATTCCACTGCTTATCACGCCCGGTCGGGAGTCGCCGGCCCTTACTATGAGTTCCTCTCCATGGAGACGCTGGCCGTGAGGGAAGATGAGACCTCATCTCTATGGAGACGCTGTCAGGGGTCAACACGCCAGGCAGACGGGAACCCAACTGTTCAAAGGCATGAGACTGGCGACCTGTTGCCGCACGACTTGTCTTCATGTACGCCAGCCCAAATATTTTACAACGTGTAATTGTATATTCTATTAATAAGCATGTTCTTTTTCTGCTTTGAAATATCTCCTTTAAAGGTTATTCCTTGGTTGTTTTCAAGCACTCATTTGCACTTTTAACTAATACAACCAAATAAAAATATACAAACATCACAGGGAGTGGGGTCACTTACCTCACCCTTCCCCCCCAAATCCGTGCGTTGCTACTGAAAAGGAACGGAGGGATTTGCTACTGAGAGGGGTAAGCCCACGTCATCCCAAATCAAGAAGTCGGACGTTAATATATTATTAAGAACGGGGTCGGATTATCCGATGTTCTCCCACTCTGTCCGCAGGCTTTTCACCCCCCTGTCCGATACTAGGAGGGGGCCAAGTCCGGGATCGGACATTCTCCCGTTAGTCCCCTATTAAGGGCGGGCTCCTTTCCACCCCCCTGTCCAAGACCAGGAGGGGGCCAAGTCCGAGATCGGACATTCTCCCGTTAGTCCCCTATGAAGGGCGGGCTCCTTTCCACCCCCCTGTCCAAGACTAGGAGGGGGCCAAGTCCGAGATCGGACATTCTCCCGTTAGTCCCCTATGAAGGGCGGGCTCCTTTCCACCCCCCTGTCCAAGACCAAGAGGGGGCCAAGTCCGAGATCGGACATTCTCCCGTTAGTCCCCTATGAAGGGCGGGCTCCTTTCCACCCCCCTGTCCAAGACCAGGAGGGGGCCAAGTCCGAGATCGGACATTCTCCCGTTAGTCCCCTATGAAGGGCGGGCTCCTTTCCACCCCTCTGTCCAAGACCAGGAGGGGGCCAAGTCCGAGATCAGACATTCTCCCGTTAGTCCCCTATGAAGGGCGGACTCCTTTCCACCCCCCCTGTCCAAGACCAGGAGGGGGCCAAGTCCGAGATCGGACATTCTCCCGTTAGTCCCCTATGAAGGGCGGGCTCCTTTCCACCCCCTGTCCAAGACCAGGAGGGGGCCAAGTCCGAGATCGGACATTCTCTCGTTAGTCCCCTATTAAGGGCGGGCTCCTTTCCACCTCCCTGTCCAAGACCAGGAGGGGGCCAAGTCCGAGATCGGACATTCTCCTGTTAGTCCCCTATTAAGGGCGGGCTCCTTTCCACCCCCCTGTCCAAGACCAGGAGGGGGCCAAGTCTGAGATCGGACATTCTCCCGTTAGTCCCCTATGAAGGGCGGGCTCCTTTCCACCCCCTGTCCAAGACCAGGAGGGGGCCAAGTCCGAGATCGGACATTCTCCCGTTAGTCCCCTATGAAGGGCGGGCTCCTTTCCACCCCCTTGTCCAAGACCAGGAGGGGGCCAAGTCCGAGATCGGACATTCACATGGTTGGCTCTAATACAGTAAAAATAGAAAAGTTACTTTATAAGAACAGAGAATCTCAAAAGTAATATTTTTTAAGATGATCTACATTCCAGGCCCTTGGCACTGTTTTCCCTTGTCCTGTGGCTAGGCGGTAGGCCCCATTTTTGTTGGAGCTGACTATCCGATATGGCTCCTCCCACTTTGGGCCCAATTTTCCATCGGCCGGCTCTTTAGTCATCAGGTTGACCTTCCGCAGGACCCAGTCGCCAACACAGAACGCCTGAGGTTTAACCTTCTTATTATAATACTTAGCTACTCGGCTCTGATAAGCTGCACACGCGGCATTGGCATCTTCACGCCTTTCCTGCAACAAATCCAAATGTAGATTTATTCCTTCTTCATTCAACCCCGGATTATAGTGGGCTACCCTGAAACTTGGTGATCCCACTTCCACAGGAATTACTGCTTCCATCCCATAGGCTAAAGCGAATGGGGTCTCTCCAGTAGCAGTTTTGACCTTAGTTCGATAAGACCAGAGCACCTCGGGGAGATACTCAACCCAGGCTCCTTTTTTCCGGCCGAGCTTCTTCTTTAACATTTGGATCAGCGTCTTGTTCGTGGCCTCAACTTGGCCGTTGGACTTCGGGAACACGGGGGTTGAAAGGCTTTTTCTTATGCCCAGCTCGACACACCATTCTCGAAAACGGTCACAATCAAACTGTTTCCCATTATCGGTCACCATAGTATATGGGATACCGAATCTACATATTACGGACTTCCAGAGGGATTTTATAATATTTTCGGTTGTGATTGCGGCCAATGCCTTAGCTTCAGCCCATTTGGTGAAGTAGTCGACCGCAACCACAATGAACTTTCGATTACCTTTGCCTGGCGGCATGGGTCCGACGATGTCGATCCCCCATTTAGAAAATGGCCATGGCGAAGTAACTGAATGAAGATATTCCGGGGGGCTGTTTGATACACGGGTGAACCTTTGACATGCGTCACATGCCCTCACCATTTCCTTCGCATCTTTGATCATCGTCGGCCAATAATATCCTGCCCGTATGATCTTGTTTGCCAACGCCTTTGCTCCCGAATGATTTCCGCACACACCGTGGTGTACCTCTTTCAAGACATAACTTGCATCTTCACCCGGCAAGCATTTCAGTAGAGGAAGAGAGTATCCACGTCTGTAAAGAATCCCCCCGACCAGCACATAGCGAGCCGAATTTCTAATGACTTTTTGAGCTTCTCTCTTTCCAGGGGGGAGCTCTCCCATCTTCAAGTATCGCACGATTTCCGCTCCCCATTCAGGCTCCGATTCGTTCAGCTGCATTACCTCTGCATCCGAAGATATTGCCGGGCGTGCTTTAACCAAGATCTTGCAGCCCCCTACGGTCACTGCCGGGTCTGTCCCCGAACCGATGCGTGAAAGAGCATCTGCCAGGCCGTTTTCTTCTTTACGGACTTTGGTTAAAACAACCTTATCAAAGTAAAGATTGAATTGGCGTACCTTGTCCAAGTACCGCGACATCCTTGCTTCTTGGGCAGTATAACTCCCATTCACCTGTTCGACTACAACGCGCGAGTCACTCCGGACCTCCAAATTCATTATTCCCATCTCCCGGCCAATCTCCATGGCCGAGAGCACGGCCTCATATTCGGCTTCATTGTTCGTTGCAGCAAATCCGAACTTGAGGGCATATCGGAATTCTTCTCGATTGGGTCCCCGGAAAGCTATTCCGGCCCCACATCTTCCCCCCGTCGACGAGCCATCTACATAAGCAATCCAAGTTGAGCCCTTCGGCAGTTCCTCCGCGTTCGGGGTCTCACTCATTTCTACCACGAAATCCGCCAAAGCCTGCCCCTTTACAGCCGTCCGGGGGTGGTATTCAATATCATATTGCCCTAACTCGATCGCCCAATTGACCAATCTTCCCGACAAATCCGATTTCTGCAATATTTTTCGGAGAGGGTATTCTGTTAATACCCGGACAGCATGTGCTTGGAAGTAGGGTCTTAATCTCCGTGCCGAAATTACAAGAGCATATGCCAACTTCTCTATGCGGGGATATCGTTCCTCCGCTCCATGCAGTACTTTGCTCGTGAAATATATTGGCCTCTGCTTACCTGACTCTTCTCTCACTAGCACCGAGCTGACCGCGGTCCGTGAGACCGCGAGGTACAAATAGAGGATCTCTCCTTCTACTGGACGACTCAAAAGCGGGGGATTGGTTAAGTAGGTTTTCAACTCTGCAAAGGCTCTCTCACACTCTTCTGTCCAGCTGAAGGCTTTCTTCAGGACCTTAAAGAAAGGCAGACACTTATCCGAGGATCGAGAAACAAAACGATTCAGTGCTGCCAGCCTCCCCGTCAGCTGCTGTAGCTGTTTGGTTGTCCGGGGGACGGCATCTCTAGAATGGCCCTCACCTTGTCAGGATTCGCCTCAATTCCCCTTTGCGACACCATAAACCCCAGGAACTTTCCCGAATCAACACCGAACGCGCACTTCTGCGGGTTCAATTTCATGTGGTACTTGCGCAGTGTGTCGAACGCCTCCGCCAAGTCTGCAACATGATTATGCGAGGTCAGGCTCTTGACGAGCATGTTGTCGACATACACTTCCATGTTTCGTCCAATCTGTGCCTGGAACATTTTATTCACAAGCCTCTGATAAGTGGCCCTAGCATTCTTCAGTCCGAATGGCATTACTTTATAGCAATATAGCCCTCGATAGGTCATGAATGAGGTTTTCTCCTGGTCAGATTCCGCCATTTGTATCTGATTATAACCGGAGAAGGCATCCATAAAGCTCAACACTTCATGCCCCGCTGTCGAGTCTACGAGCTGGTCAATCCGGGGAAGGGGAAAGCAATCTTTCGGACAAGCTTTGTTGAGGTCTGTAAAGTCTATGCACATCCTCCATTTTCCATTCGCTTTTTTCACCAATACCACATTAGCCAGCCACTCCGGATAGTCAACTTCTCGAATAAACCCAGCTTCAAGCAACTTCCGTACCTCATCCGCAATCGCTCGGTTGCGCTCAGGTGCAAAAGTCCTTCTCCGCTGTTTCACTGGCCTGCAACTCCGATCGACATTTAATTGATGCTCGATGACTGAGGGGTCTATTCCCGGCATTTCATTATGTTCCCAGGCGAAGACATCGATATGGTCACACAAAAACTCTACCAACTTCTTCTTCTCTGCCTCCGGAAGCTGCGCTCCAATCCGAAGCTTCCGACTTTGGGGTCCGACCGTTACATCTTCTAAGTCTCCGGTCGGACTCCTCGTCTGTAATTGCTACTTGTTAGAAGGGCCCACCTCTACGTTGGGGCGCGCTCCACTGGAGGGGTTTCCTAAGGAGATATTATAACACTTACGAGCTGCTTTCTGCTCCCCTCGGACTACCCCCACTCCATCATCCGTCGGAAACTTCATGCAAAGATGGGGTATTGACGTTACTGCCTTCAACTCAGCTTGCGCTGTCCTTCCAAAAATAGCATTGTAAGCTGATGGTTGATCAACTATAAGGAACTTCACCGGAATTGTCTTCTGTGTTGGGGGGCTCCCCACAGTAACTTGCAGCTCGATCGATCCCAAAGGCATCACCCGCTCTCCGGTAAATCCTACCAAAGGGAAGCGGAAGGCGGAAACCTTATCCTTACTTATTTTCATCAGATCGAAGGCTGACTTGTATAGGATGTCAGTAGAATTGCCGTTATCCACCAAGACCCGATGTATTTTGTGATTTGCTATCACCATGGTCACCACTAAGGCATCAGAGTGGGGAAGGTAAACCCCTTCATAGTCTTCATCCGAGAAGGTGATAGTCAGCTTCTCTCTCTTTGATGTCTTCAGCGGCCTTACGACCGAATAAATAGACACCTCACTCATCTCTCGAGTGTTGTGCAAATTTTAATACTCGCAAGCGCACGAATCGTTTGCAATATAGTGTATGTGCAAGTGCGAGATCGTATCCACAGGGAATTGCGTTGCAAAAATTAATTTCTATTTAAACTAATCCTATTTTAACCTAGTTCCAAATTTAGGGGTTTTTGATAAAAGAAAACATAAACAAAAATACTGAAAATAAAGGGGTCTAGGGTTTTGGAATCCACACTCACCAAATCACAACAACCTAATCTCATGCTCATCACACATTTTTGAGGTTCTCACATACAAATCTTAGGTATGCTCTACATTGCTTCAAAAATCATTTAAATCATTCAATGAATCCGTTCATTGCACAAATCACAAAAGATATTAGGATTAAACCAAATCATCAAATGTATTAGTCGAACGAAACACAATGAATATCCAATGTTTTGATAGATGAAAAAACCAAGCAATCGATTTAATGAAACTTATTCCACATCATCACTTGTATCCGGAAACCACAAGAGATATCAAAACATCATTTCAAAAAATCGAAGTAGAACAATGAGAAATCAAAACCCATAAACTCAAATAGTATAAACAAGCATGAAACTCAGTTTCTCTTCAATGGTGAGGTTTCATCCTCAACCCTAAACGAAAATATTAGCTACCCATGATAAAATAACTACAACCTAAAACATTAAATTAAAAGCATAAAAATTAAACACTTACAAATAAAAAATGGAAGAACAACTAGAAGAGAGACTTGGTGCGTGAGGGCTGTGCCCCATTCCACACACCCCTTCCTACTCCTCCCTTTTTTTTTTCTCTTTTTTCTCCCCTTTTATTTCTCATTCTGCCGGTTGGGGAAGGGAAGCAAACATGCATGTTCCCACGTGATGTTGCTGTCCACTTGCTGCAGGTTGGGGTGAAAGTGCTGCTGTCCAGCAGGTTTGGTGCCAAGTGGCGTGGAGATGAGCTGCAGGTGCTGCTATCCAAGCTGTCAAGTGCTGCAGAGTGCTGTCCAAGTGCTGCAGAATGCTGTCCAGAAGTTGCAGGTTGCTGCAGGAGCTGCAGGTGCTGCTGTCCAAGCTGTCAAGTGCTGCAGAGTGCTGTCCAAGTACTGCAGAATGCTGTCCAGAAGTTGCAGGTTGCTGCAGGAGCTGCAGGTCACATGTATGTGCTGCTAGGCGTGGACTGCTGCATAGAGAGAAGGTGCCGTGTGGTTTGTTGTTTGCAGGAGCTGTCTAAGTAGTTGGAGATGTGCTGCCAAGCTTGGAGAAGCTGTCCAGCAATTGCAAGTGCTGTCCAGGTGAAAACAAATGTGCTGCCCAGCTTTGCGGAGACAAGGAATGGGGCAAAAAAAAATAAAATAAAAGAGATGGACAAACTTCTGAATTTTCGAGATGATCCAACGACTAAAATTAAAACAGCCATATCTTTTTGTATGTATCTCCAAACAGGCTGAAACTTGTTGGGTTGGAAAGCTGACATCTTGAACTTCAATTTAGATCTAAGAAACTATCAAAACGGATATCGTTTGGTCCTGTCATGAAAGGTCTAAATCTAACTGAATTTTCTTGTATTTTGCTTGAATTATATCATTTCTCTCTTATTGTCCTACAAAACATAAAAAAAACACTAAAACTAACCAAAACATCAGAAAATAACAAAGTTAAAGGTTTAACTAATGTAAATTAAGGGGTCCAAATATGCACTTTTTGGCACTCATCAAATACCCCCAAACTTACATTTTGCTAGTCCCTTAGCAAAACAAAATGAAAAACAAAATCAAAGCATGAAACATAAGTCCTCTTTGTGGGAGAAACGATTGCATTTAGCATATGCAACAAGCCTTTTAAACCCTTAGGACTCCCTAGTGGACGAGTGAAGTCTCGTGAGGGTTTGCCAGAAATGATACCCACAAACATTGAAACATTGTGTTGTCAATAAGAAAGAATTTTTACCCAAACCATGGTTCATACGTCATTGACATGCTTAAAAAGACAAACCCCATCATAAACATTAACAGTGGATCCAACATCAAATCACTCATTAATGGACAATAAAGACATCACATTTTCTCAAAAGTGTAGAGTAAAATTAACATGTAATCATGAGGTTTCATTTTAATCTCAGGATAAGTACCTCAAAAATCATTGGAATCCCTATCAAATGAAACAACCAAGGCAAGATATGCAAATTATTTTATTTTATTTTAGTTATCATTTTTTTTTTTTTTTTTTTTTTATGTGTAGGCTGTGCAATGCTCGGCTCCCTTAAGCTTTCTAATTGACCCATGTAACGAGTGTTGGGCCAGTAGCTCCCAAACCAAATGGTCTTAGGGCACTAGATGTAGAAACATCCCTAAGGGCTTAATTACTCAAGTCAAAAAGGCTACGAAGCCAAACTAGCCATACAATTAACCAAATTGAAATTCTCACATTTTGACGCGAACACTCAATGCTTAGTGAGGCAAGAGGCCCGGTTACTCAGTGAAAAACTCAAAATGATCTTTTTTTTTTTTTTTTTTTTTTTTTTTTTTTTAAAAAAAAATATCTTGCAAACCAAGGTTATTTATCAATATGTCTTCCAACAATTCTCAAAATACACAATTAAGCAAAAATTCATACCCCACAAATTATATGCTAATGTGCTCGTGATAGTTCAACTCAAGTGAAATCTTACTAGCCCAAAAATAAGTCAAAAGACTCAGATTCCTAAAGACATGATGTGTTCAAAAACTTAAGCAAGCCAATGAAATGCAAACCACAGCTATGACTTAACTCAAACTTGACAACATAATAATTTTTTTTTTTTTATTTTTTTTTTTTTAATTAAAACATTTTAAGAACAAAAAGACAACTAAAAATAACTAAACAAACAGAAAAATTAAACAAACAAACAAATGGACAGAATGTTTTTCCATACCCCCAAACTTGAATTACACATTGTCCGCAATGTGTAGTGTAGAAATACATTACCAGAAATACGGAAACATCGAGGTGTGAAAGGTCAAGGCGTCCCCCAAACTTAAACACCAAAACACCTGTCAACAAAAACTAACAGCAACATTTCTCATAGAAACAAACATCAAAAGGTTAATTGCTGTTAGAAATAAAAGTAAAATGAAAAGAAATAAAAATGAAAGAAATCAACTGTACAAAAAGGTAAAAGAAAATTTACAGCGCCTTCCCCGATCATGTGGATGTCCAACCAATCCCTTCCACCCTTTCTTCTTTAAGAATTGATATCCCTCGAGAGGAATGATGAAGGAATGAGCTTTAGTACTCATTTCCATGTCGTTGGACGAATTTGGATTTAACGGGGGCGCTGTGTGCTCAAAGTGCTCCTCTCTTCCTTCCCCTCTGATGCTATCCACAGTTTCTTCACTCTCCACTATGGTGATGGCAGGGACATGCTCATGATCAGAATGGCTAGCATCATCCTCATCAATCATGTAGTGCCCTTGAGCCATCAACTGTCTCTGAAGCTCTTCTTCCTCTATTCTGGTGACTTCAGCAACCAGATATTCAAGCTTTCCTTCTATCCTGGCAATCGCCTGAGTGTTTTTCGTAGTAGCGTTCTTCACGTCACTAATAGCCTGGCCTGTGAGCTCCATGAAGACCTTAAGAGTGTCTTCCAAAGTGGACTGTGAAGAAGAGACTGGATAAACGTAGGATGAAGGATGGGAAGATTGGTTATCAAACTGTGGATAATCAGGATAGTGCAGTTCCTGAAATTGGGGAGCACAATTTCCCATGGCTTGAGCTTGCCACGAGAAATCAGGATGGTCGCTCCAGTCCGGGTTGTAAAAATTTGAATTTGAATCAAATTCCGGACTAGAGAGACTGGTGTTCATTTGCTCATAAGACAGATTGCAGAATTGTTCCCAGGAGGGACAACTACTAGCACTATGATAAGGATCAGAGCAATATGAACATGATTCATGTGGGTTGAAACTGTAAGGGTAGTTGGTTGGAGCAAGTGTCCTACCACTAGGTGAAGCATGTTGTGCAGAAGAATCACAATAATTATCAAAGTAAGAATCCATGCTTCACTTGCACCCTATAGCATGCAAATATCCCACAAAAGAAATGAACCAAGTGTTTTTTTTTTTTTTTTTGGAAGAATTAAAAATAAACTAACAAACAAAAACAAACAATAAAATAAGGCAAAACAGAAACAAAATATTAACAAAAATGAACTAAAAACAAGCTGATTTTTTTTTTTTTGGTTTTCTACTGCTTAGAAAATTCGCACGATCGAAGTAAGGTTCAATCGATCGAGTTTCGATCGATCAAATTACTTCTAGATCGATCGACTTTATGTAGGGTGAATGTTTTCTCGATCGATCGAAAATCGATCGATCGAATTGAGATTCGATCGATCGACTTCGCGGGGCACTCAGAAAGTGCAGAAACAGAACCGGGAACACAAACAATTTTCTGTTTTTTTTTTTTTTTATTTTTATTTTTATTTTTAATATCAGAACGTAAAACAGAAACAAAACAACAATTACAAGAAACAAAAATCTACCTAAACTAGTAGAAAAATAAAATCAATTCAAACAAAAATCAATTTCCACAAACAAAACAATTCCCCGGCAACGGCGCACTTGTTGTGCAAATTTTAATACTCGCAAGCGCACGAATCGTTTGCAATATAGTGTATGTGCAAGTGCGAGATCGTATCCACAGGGAATTGCGTTGCAAAAATTAATTTCTATTTAAACTAATCCTATTTTAACCTAGTTCCAAATTTAGGGGTTTTTGATAAAAGAAAACATAAACAAAAATACTGAAAATAAAGGGGTCTAGGGTTTTGGAATCCACACTCACCAAATCACAACAACCTAATCTCATGCTCATCACACATATTTTGAGGTTCTCACATACAAATCTTAGGTATGCTCTACATTGCTTCAAAAATCATTTAAATTATTCAATGAATCCGTTCATTGCACAAATCACAAAAGATATTAGGATTAAACCAAATCATCAAATGTATTAGTCGAACGAAACACAATGAATATCCAATGTTTTGATAGATGAAAAAACCAAGCAATCGATTTAATGAAACTTATTCCACATCATCACTTGTATCCGGAAACCACAAGAGATATCAAAACATCATTTCAAAAAATCGAAGTAGAACAATGAGAAATCAAAACCCATAAACTCAAATAGTATAAACAAGCATGAAACTCAGTTTCTCTTCAATGGTGAGGTTTCATCCTCAACCCTAAACGAAAATATTAGCTACCCATGATAAAATAACTACAACCTAAAACATTAAATTAAAAGCATAAAAATTAAACACTTACAAATAAAAAATGGAAGAACAACTAGAAGAGAGACTTGGTGCATGAGGGCTGTGCCCCATTCCACACACCCCTTCCTACTCCTCCCTTTTTTTTTTCTCTTTTTTCTCCCCTTTTATTTCTCATTCTGCCGGTTGGGGAAGGGAAGCAAACATGCATGTTCCCACGTGATGTTACTGTCCACTTGCTGCAGGTTGGGTTGAAAGTGCTGTTGTCCAGCAGGTTTGGTGCCAAGTGGCGTGGAGATGAGCTGCAGGTGCTGCTATCCAAGCTGTCAAGTGCTGCAGAGTGCTGTCCAAGTGCTGCAGAATTCTGTCCAGAAGTTGCAGGTTGCTGCAGGAGCTGCAGGTGCTGCTGTCCAAGCTGTCATGCTGCAGAGTGCTGTCCAAGTACTGCAGAATGCTGTCCAGAAGTTGCAGGTTGCTGCAGGAGCTGCAGGTCACATGTATGTGCTAGTCACATGTATGTGCTGCTAGGCGTGGACTGCTGCATAGAGAGAAGGTGCCGTGTGGTTTGTTGTTTGCAGGAGCTGTCTAAGTAGTTGGAGATGTGCAGCCAAGCTTGGAGAAGCTGTCCAGCAATTGCAAGTGCTGTCCAGGTGAAAACAAATGTGCTGCCCAGCTTTGGGGAGACAAGGAATGGGGCAAAAAAAAATAAATAAAAGAGATGGACAAACTTCTGAATTTTCGAGATGATCCAACGACTAAAATTAAAACAGCCATATCTTTTTTATGTATCTCCAAACAGGCTGAAACTTGTTGGGTTGGAAAGCTGACATCTTGAACTTCAATTTAGATCTAAGAAACTATCAAAACGGATATCGTTTGGTCCTGTCATGAAAGGTCTAAATCTAACTGAATTTTCTTGTATTTTGCTTGAATTATATCATTTCTCTCTTATTGTCCTACAAAACATAAAAAAAACACTAAAACTAACCAAAACATCAGAAAATAACAAAGTTAAAGGTTTAACTAATGTAAATTAAGGGGTCCAAATATGCACTTTTTGGCACTCATCATCGAGCATAAGATTTTCGGGCCGAATAAGTTTCGCCTCCTCCTCCGTAACCTCCAGCTATAGTCTGGATTTCTGGGAAAGCGCCCGACCCATCCTGCCGGCCGCAACTCCTACTTCGCTCTTGTTGAGGCGCCCTCTCTGCCCGGAAATCTCTGTCAGGTTGTCGAACCGGCCTTCTCTCCTAGCGATACGAGGGTTGGCCCGGACGCGCATCCCGTCCGATCGAACCTTGGCCTCCTCTTGATCTATCCTGCGGAGTTTCATTGTCAAATCTTCGCGCTTTCCCAGAAAGCGTGTCAGCTTACCATCAGCTATGTACTTCTCAATTATCTCCTTCAGAGCTACGCATGTGTTGGTCCAATGGCCGAACGAGTCGTGGTAATGACAATATTTATGGCGATTGCGCGGATGTGGCCGGCCCTTTATCGGAGACAGATCCTTGTAATTCGGGTCTTTTCTAATCTCCATAAGTATTTCTTTAGCTGGAGCATTAACAGGCGTCCAACTGTAATTTTCAACCCTCTTGATGGGTTTACGCTGAACAAACACTTTCCTTGATGGAGCGACCCTTTGTTTAGATCTTCCTCCACCCCCGCGACTCCCTTTACCAGTCTCCTCCGTCTCTTGGAACGCCCGGAGGGTTTCTTCCTGGTTCACGAACTCTTCTGCTCGATCGT
Source organism: Alnus rubra (assembly GCA_028654335.1). Lineage (NCBI taxonomy): Eukaryota > Viridiplantae > Streptophyta > Magnoliopsida > Fagales > Betulaceae > Alnus > Alnus rubra. Next base: position 1,084,197 of record JAJPGS010001223.1, on the reverse strand, counting down.
AAAATTCCTGCAACCTTTCCGCCGGTCTCCTTGCCAGGTCCGCCATGAGGGCATCATCCTTCCTGATTCCTTGATAAATAGCACAGTGGATGAATTGCTCATTCTGAGTCTCCGCGGCCAATCTCTCTTGGTTGAAGCGGACCAGGTAACTTCTCAATAACTCCTGGGGGCCTTGCTTAATGGTCATCAATTGTTGAGCAGGCTTCTTCCGGACAACGCCGGCCATAAATTGAGACGCAAACTTCCTGGCGAGGCTTTCAAAACTCGAGATCGAACGAGGCGACAAAGTCCTGAACCATTCCCGAGCTCCCCCTGCCAAAGTAAGGGGGAAATCTCGGCACGCAACCTCGTCCGGAGTAGCATGCAGCACCACGTGCACACGAAAACTTGCCAAATGTTCAATAGGGTCCCCCAATCCTGTATACACAGGTATTTCAGGCATTTTGAACTTACTTGGAAGTTGGCATGACATTATACGGTCAGTAAAGGGGGACACTACGGTAGAAAACAAGCTATCAGTCAACAGAGCTTTCCCCTTAACTCCCGCTTGAGTGGATCCCATCAAGTAATCACACTGTCGCTCCAACTTAGTCAATTTCTGAGCCCACTCCTTTTTCACCTTCTTATTCTTCCCCATAAGGTCAACAAGCTCGGCATCACTGTCAGACTCGCTCTCACCTTCGACCGCTTCTTCCGAACGTCCATCTTCACGTTCGAGATTCACCTGATCACCCTGTGGCAGGTCTTCTTGAGTTTTTGGCCGCTCCGTTCGGTCTCGCTCCTGCAACTCCCTTTCGAGTTGCGCTACTCTCTCATTTAAGCGGATTATCTCCGCCTGGGGGTCATGTGAAGTCCCTGCTTCTTCACGCATATTTTCTTCAATCATACTCCTTCGAGTTAACCGCGTACTCACCATAGAAGGTTCCAAGTATTCTTGTATTCACGGGAACACGTGACCACGTCGTTCCCACAGACGGCACCAAAAAGTGTTGATGCAAAAATTTGGATGTGAGACGTGTCAACTCCTGGTTGGTCTTCAGACCCTGAATAGATGGAAGTGGAAAACCTTGAAGTAACCTCCTCTACGTCCTGCAAGACAAAAGGATCGGCGGGGTTTCCGGCCGAGCCCCCTCCGACGATCAAATTAGTATGAGCTTAATAAGGAGGAGAACGAGAGAAGTTTGTCAAGATTAGAGAGTTAAGGAGTTTTTCCCTGTTCCGTATTGTTCTGTATTGATCATCTTTTATCTGTTTCCTTTTTCCCCTTTCTTTATCCGTACAGCTATTTATTATCCTGAGATGCTTATCTTTTCTCAATTAATTTCCTTCGGCGGTCTCAGATAGTCATCTCAAGCCACAGTTCATACTTTCTCATATGGCGGCGGTGGTCTTTGATTAGCAGGATCAAAGTCTTTAATGAAGTGATTCCCTCATTAAAGTCCTTATTTAATGCTCCGTTCCTCCTCTTCCTCCGCCCAAATTTATCCGGTCGTAGCCGTTGAGCTTTGCGCTCTTCCAGGGTAAATAAAAATGTTTTTTTTTTCTCGGGAAATTTCCCTAACAGCCACCTAGCTCTATAGTGATGGCTGCAGCAAAAACTATAGTGACAATCAAAGTTACCACAACCATGACAGTAACATTTGGTATTATTCTAGTGCATTACTAAAGGTTCTATCGAATATCTGATCGATCCTAGTACATTAATCCGATCGTTCGTGATATGATTGAAGGTTCGATCAAACTTATTTAATTTTAAATCATCTTGATGCATTAGTTCGATTGATCCTGATACAATTGAAGGATATTGTATTTTGGAATGCATTAATCTAGTCGATTGTGATACAATCAAATGATATATCAAACTTACACACACATATACTTCATAAAATCGAGATTAAGTCTGATTAAAATCAAATTATTGACTTGAAGGAAAAAATTCAGTGGACATCAATTCAAAGTCTTAATCAAAGTGTTGAGTTAGAATCTTCCACTAGCTATAAATGTCTTTGATTACATGGCCGACAAATAAATCTAGACCATAATGTTGAGCGGATTACATCAAAGAAAAGTACATAATATAGCATAACAAAACAAGAAATTGGAATTAAAGATGAAGCAATTGTACCATTTGGAACCATTCAGTGGCGGAGGTATGTTAAGGTCAACATGGGTCGTGGGCCCTACAATTGCTTTTAAAAAAATTATTTGATAAAATTTTTTATTAAATAATTGATTTACGCACCTACTGAGATTTTAACAAGAGCTAGTCAAAATTGAAATTTCAACAAAAAAAAAAAATGATAAATGGTATTAATACATATATCCTACACTTATAAAATCTCAAGCGGGTCTCTTCGAAAATAAATTTAAGCTTTAAAAAAAGGCGCAAAACAAGAAGCAGGTCTTGCTCCAAAATTCTACTATATATATCTAGGAAATTATATGGATATCAGAGGAAATCAAAAGAGAAAAAGGAAAAAAGAAAGAAAAAGTTAGCTCTGTAGTTGATGGGTTGTCAGTGCTAACGCGTTGGGAAGAGAGTTGATGGAGGAGCTCTGTCTCACATAGCCAGGCCGATCTTTTGAGGAAAAATTTTTGGCAAAATAATTTAGGGTGGGTGAATCTCATTGAAGCTCATTTCGATTTTTTTTTTTTTAATTTTATATATATATATATATATATATTATTATATATATATATTATATATATATATATATATATATAAAGGTGTCAGGCCATGTCAATTGATGGACGAAAGACGTAGTGAGGTGCTTTGTTTTGTTTTTGTTTTTTGCTTTGATGACATGGCTTTTTTTTTTTTTTTTTTTTTTTTTTTTTTTTTTTTTTTTTTTTACCTTAGATCGTTTTAAATTAATCATAGCCGTAAACTGGCCATATCCTCTGGCCGACCTGTGGTGGTCGGCTACCAAAGGCCAACTCTTTTTTAATATTAAAAGTAAACTTGTAATTTTATAACGATCCGTCGGAAAAATGATTGAAATTTGTACAAAATGAATTATTTGTCATTTTTTTCTTTTCTGTGTACATACACATTATTGTAAAGTTTTTCTGGTCCTTGCATGCACCTCACTACCAAAAAAAAAAAAAACAAAAAATAACTTATATGTAGTGACGTGTCTACAGTAGTCCATTTTTTTGACACGTTACTAATTAGAAAAGTGACACCTTACTAAACTTTTTTACTGACGTGTCAAAGATTAACTTGTCACTAAATTTTAAGTTAATATAATTTTTAAAAAATATATTGAAATTTAAATAATTAGTGACGTGTAAAATTTAACATGTTACTAATTAGTGACATGCTAATTCAGCACGTCACAAATTAGTGACGTGTCAAACTGATACGTTACTAATTTGTTAAGTGCTAAATTTAACACGTCACTAATTATTGACACGTCACTAGTTATTGGCATGCCAATTTGGCATGTAACTAAAATGGTCTAGGAACATTATTTCAAATTGTCAAATAATTTGAATTAAATTGATTAGTGACATGTTAAAGGTGGCATGTCACTAATTTGTAATGTCAAAATTAGCACGTCACAAACATTTTTTGGAGGGAAGAAATGTCCCGCGCTGTATATTGCGCCCCCATTTTCTCTCAAGCTCTCTCACTCTACTTTCTCTATCTCTTTCGCTCTCCGCCAGTACTGCAGCTTCTCTCCACCACGAGCACCGCCGGCCAACCCACGACCATGACCACGACCACGCCAGCCACGATCTCTATGGTATCTCTCTCTCTTTAACTTATTCGTGGGTTTTGGTTTAATTTCATGAAAGTTGAAATTAGTTCTTTGATTTTTAATAATTCTGAGCTTGTATATGAGGTTTGTGGATTATATTTGGTGTATCGTGCTTGAATTTTTGTGGGTATTGTAAAAATTTGGAAACCTCTCAGCCCGATGACCATGTTGTGGCTCTCCACGTTCTTGGAAATGACGGTAATTGAAAATTGAAGAACCTTCCAATTTCTTTATTTCTTTTTCGAATTCATCGTTTTTTATTTTTTATTTTTTTTATTTTAATTTTTTTATGGGTTTTTGGGTTTTGATGGGTTGGAGTGTGGCACTAAGTGTTTGTGTTTGGAATGGAAGATTTGTGTAGAAATTGTGGATCGATATGGGAGGTCATCACTGCTTCCGCTTGTAAACGCCTTTGACTTTGTTCTTGCTATCTACAAAGGTTTCTGCAACCTGAAGCAGGTTGGGTTAGTTTCAAAGTTTTTCAGCTTTAAGTTCCTTAATTTCTTATGGGTAATATTCTTTTAGGGATAATTGCATAATTGGTCCTTGGGGTTGGCGTAAATTACAAATCACTCCCTGTGGTTCACAAAGTTCATGGAGAGCTCTTATGGTAAATTATAATTACAAATCAGTCTCTGAACACGTTTTCCGTCCACTAAGTTAACAGATTCTATTAGTCAGCCACGCCACACTCAATAGAAAGCTGACATGTGTCCATTACAATAAAAAATAAAAAAATAAAAAACAAAAACAAAAATATTTGTTTTTTTTTTTTTTTTTTTGAAAAAAATTACTGAAGGGATGAATACCGGTTGGGTAGCCACCCCTTTGGAGGTGGTCTGGCCACCCCCAAGGCATTTAGGGGTGACCCAAAGACCTTTTATGAACTTTTTGAATCATATATGAAGTGATTTGTAATTTTGGTTAACCCCAATAATCAATGGTGCAATTATCTTTTCTTTTCTTTTTTTTTTTTTTTTTTTATTCGTAGAAGTTTGCTGTTTGCGTGCTTTGTTTTTGGTTGGTGAGAGAACTGATGTAAAACAGAGAATGAAAAGCAAAGTTGTTCTGTTTCCAAGACAATGTGAAAGATAAATTGAACCAAGTCTAATAGTTGGACTAAGAACAAAAGAATTGTTGATTTTCAGCATTTTCTTAGCTACCAAAAATGTTATATTATTGATGAGTATGGAGTGTTTGGTCGCAAATGTTGCAGGTGGATCTCAAGCTTAACATTTGTAGAGGTACATCAGTTTGGAAAATTTTAGTTCGGGAAGCAAAAGCTTACTCAGCTTCAAAGATTATTGAAAATTTTTTAAGGATTAAAAAATATGGGTTAAATACAATTCCCCCCCTGAAGCTGTCGGCCATTTTCAATTTGGCTACTAAAGTTTAAAAAATTGAAATGTACCCTCCCAAAGTTCCATAAATTTGCAGTTCAGGGATTCTGTCACCCTTAGCGGTTAAACCCGACGGAAAAGTTAACACATGCGTGTCACGTGCCATGTTCGAAGATAACGTCCCATTTATACCATTGTTTTAGTACGTTAAATTACCTTAATGCCCTTGAAAAAAACACACGCCTTTTAGGTCAAAAAAAAAAAAAAACACGAACACTCGTGTTCTTCGATCAGTTGAAAACACTAACTCTCATGTTCTTCGAACCAGAGCATCTCGTCTGCTGTCAACAACTACGAAGTGTGACATTGCGACCGTGTGTTACAGAAATTAGAGATTTCTCTCACGAGGGCATTGATTTCCATTTTGTGGTTGGAGGTAAGTGAAAAAAATGAACATTTTAAAATTAGGGTTGTGTCGAAATTGGGGATTTTCGGGTTATATTGTTTGGGTCTATCTTGTGTTGAAATTAGCCATATTCTAAAATTCCTTTAATGAATTTTGCGATGTTGCGAAATTTATTGTGTTGGGATGTTGCTTTCACATGTGAATATTGAGTTTGCCGGTTTTGTAAAATTGTTACCTTTTTGTTTTGGGTCGATTATAGCTGATGAGTTGTAATCATATGTTGCTTTCAAGTGTGCATAAATGCTGTCAATTGTTGCATTATCATTTTGTGAGGTTAGGTCCATTGCAATAACGATAGTGGTCTGTAAATTCAATTTATTTAGTTGCCTCATAGGGTCTTTGTCATGTTGTCTGATTAGGAGAAACATTTATATGCTTGTTTAACAATAGTGGTCCCAAAATGTACCCGATTGCATTATTTTCAATAACTCTCTTAGTTTTTGTCTAGTGGAAGGAGATAATACACCCTGCCTTTTTCTCTCTCTACCTCTTCTTCAGGCCCATATTCATGTCTTATACCAATATCATAATCAGAAAGTCTACTATTGCAGTCTTTATATTCATTACTCAAAAAGTCTATTATGTTTTTTTTTTTTTTTTTGTATTATTTGTTTACTCAAGTATTTTACCATTTCACCATTTAGGATGGGGTCCCCCGAATTGGTCTTTGAGGTTCATTATGGGGGCAGGTTTGACAGACACTTCGGGTGTGAGAATGTTAGTGGTTCTGCTATAGTACATCACAAGACTTTTGATCATGAGAAGCTATCATTCTTTGAGATAGAAGGTATTTTAAAGAATGCGGCTACAAGTATGGAGATTTGATGTATTTTAAAGACCTTGCGAAGAGTCTCGTGGATGGTTTGCACCTAATAACTTCTGACGATGATGTCTTGTTTTTGTCTTCTTGCCATATCGATTATAAAATTGTGCATTTATACATTGTATCGTTTGGGGAAGGGAGAGGTAATGAAGGTGATAATGAATAAGATGATTATGAAGATGAAAATGATTATAGAGCTAGGGTTGGTTTGCATGATCCATGGTGGGAAGGTAGGTTGAGTGATAATGAAGATCTGTTTGATGTTGATATGGATGGAGGTGATGGTTGGCCTAGACCCTCCACACAATCTAGTGGTGGTGGTGGTGGTGGGGCTGGACCCTCCACACAGTATTCTTTCGAGGGTGAGGCTGATGACAATACTGATGAGAGTGATGATGATGACATTACTGAGACTGTTGAAGTGGATTATGATGTCAATAATGTTGGTATGTCTGAAGGTGGTGGCAGTGTCATGAGCTCATTTGAGATTGCTGATGACGAGGACATTAATTCTGACATGGGGAGGAGTGATATACTGGAGTCACCATGTCCTAGTGGGGAAGATGAAGAAGTTACACATGCACCCAATCATGATTTCCATGCAGTTGACCTAGTTGATCCAGACATCAAATTGAAACAAAAATTCTCAGACATTAAGATGTTTAGAGAGGCTGTTAAGATGTATAATGTGAGAAGGGGGAAAGACATCAGATTTAAAATAAATGAAAGGAGAAAGTGTATTGTGGTGTGTAGAGATCCCAAATGTCAGTATCGTGTGAATGGCCAACAGATGGTAGATGAGCAGTCATTCCAAATAATTTCTATGCAGCCAAAACATGTGTGTGGTAGGAAATATAAAAATTCCATTGTAAATGCAACTTGGATAGCTGACAAGCTAATTGACAAGTTTAAGGTTCAGCCCAACATGCCATTAGATGTGATATTGGATGAAGTGAAGGATAGGTGGAAGGTAGATGTGAGTGCAAGTTGTATGTATAGGGCTAGGAGGAAGGCTGGAAAACAAATTTATGGCAGATTAGAGTGTCAGTATGAGAGGTTGTGGGATTATTGTGAAACTGTGAGAAGGACCAATAGAGGAAGTGCCGTGTTGATGAAGGTGGAAAGACCATGCCCTGAGATTCCACCCAAATTTCATAGGCTATACATGTCATTTGCAGCCATGAAAAAGGGATTTCTAGATGGTTGTAGGCCAGTTATTGGGGTAGATGGGTGCTTTTTAAAAAGCCATTTAAGGGAATGCTATTCGCTGCTGTTTGTCGGGATGGCAACGACAATATGTACCCGATTGCATATGCGGTTGTTGAAGCTGAAACCAAGGACAGTTGGACTTAGTTCTTGGAAACCCTGGTGTCAGATCTTGGAACACATGACCGGCATGCTAGGTCGACATTTATATCGGATCGGCAGAAGGTGATTGCTTTGCACACCATTAGTTCATATATATATATACTAGTCATTTTATTTATTGCGAATTTACTGTTTACTTTGTTTTTGTAAGGTCTTATGCCTGCCTTTGAGGATGTGATCCCGATGGCGGATCATCGAGTTTGTGTTAGACATTTATGGGCAAACTTTAGAGATGAAGGGCATCAAGGGGTTGCACTGAAAGATAAGCTATGGGCTGCAGCATGTGCTATACCGAAGCCGAGTTCAATGCACGTATGCAGGAGTTGAAAAGAATAAGCCCAGCTGCTTTTGAGTACTTGGACAAGATTGATCCAAGTGGGTGGTTTAGTGCATGGTTCCACGATTACCCTAAATGTGATCTTCTTGTGAATAACATATGTGAGTGTTTCAATGCCTACATTCTGAAAGCTCGTGACAAGCCTATATTGACCATGTTGGAGATGATAAGAATAAAACTCATGAGAAGGTATCAAGTCAAAAGAGATGGCATTTCAAAATTGACTGGGAAGTTATGTCCTAAAGTGGTAAAGAAGCTGGAGTCAATTGGGCTAGATGCAATGGAATGTGTTCCCCATTTTGCTGGTGAGAATTTATTTGAAGTGGAAGCTCCCAGACGGTTGCTGTATGTTGTGGACTTGCATAAAAAAACTTGTGGTTGTAGACAATGGGAAATGACTGGTATCCCATGTGCGCATGCAGTTTCTACTATACTGTTTGATTGTGGGGATCCTGAGGATTATGTCCATGAATATTACAGTTTAGAGATGTACAAAAAAGCATATGCCCCGCTAATATACCCTATGCCTAGTGAGGAACAATGGGTCCGTGCTGTTAGGCATGACATATTGGAACCTCCAAGACGAAGAGTCGCCCCAGGTAGACCTAGGAAGTTACGAATGAGGTGTCCTGATGAGAGTAGAGACCCTAAAAATCCAAACAGAATGAGGAAATTTGGAGTAAGGATGAGATGCTCCAAGTGTATGGTAGTTGGGCACAATAAAATGGCATGTCCACTAAATGGGGCTGGACCCTCCGCACAAGCTTCATAGTCTGGAACAGAGGTCGAGTGTCCTAGCCAACCTGCAACAAGTGTGAGTTAACTATATTCATTGTCATTACCACTTATGTTTATTTTTACAAATAATTACTATGTCTAACATATATATTTATCTCAAATTTTTGGTTTTATGCTATTTTATTCAGTCACAAAGTGGTTGTTCCAGCATATGTAGAAGAACCAAAACCCCTGCAAGAAAGGTTGGTATGAAGGTACTGTAGTTAGTTAATATTTGTCATGCTATGGCTAACTTTATGGCTATTAACAAATTGACAGAAAAATGGAAATCCAAGTCCATCTGTTGCCACAAGGAGTTTCCAGCCAGCACCTGAGGCTGCAAGGAGTTTCCAGCCAGCACCTAAGGTTGCACAAAGTTTCCACCCAGCACCTAGTTCCCAGCGAGCACCTGAGGTTGCACAAAGTTTCCACCCAGCACCTGAGGCTGCAAGGACACTGGGAAACACTCAATCTGGTGCTGCAAGATTTCTCCCACCTCTAGCATGGGGCAGAGTGCCAACCCAAGCAGCTTCCAAAGCAGTATATGTTGCTCCAAAAGTTCGATAGTCTGCTAGGTTGAAGGCTATGTTCCGTAGTGCTCCCATTAAAAAAGGTCCAATTGTAACCATTGACCTTGATAGTGATTTAGAACCTCAACGTGTAGCAGAGATCTGTGTATCACATGCCTCGGCAGTCAAAGGAAAAGGCAAAGGCAAAGGCAAAGGCAAAAATATTGTGCCAACCGTTGAAAAAGGGATTCAAATTATGCAAGCGAAGGAAAAAAGGATGAACCCAATTTGGAAGAACTAATTGTTGTTGTTTGTTGTTTTTAGAAGAACCAAAAAACTGATGTTTGTTGTTTTGAGAAGAACCAGTTTCTATTGTGTTCAGATACAATATGTAAGGCATGGTTTGTAAGGAAATATGTAGGGTTCTGTTTTGATACAATATGTATATTGAATGGGAGAATGTGTTCTCCCATGGCTTTTAATATTCTTGTTAATGCCTATGAAGGTTATGTAGGCATTTTCCCAGGCTTGTTTCAACATTGCCAAATGATAATGCTTTGGTTTTTTTCAATTCTGTGTTGATTAGGAAATTACATATTACCTATTGCTATAGGAAGTATCAAGGAGTTGTCTAAACACACCTCTCTTGTAGATTGTTGGAATTTGCAATCCTTGTTATGATTGGATGTTAGCTGTTGCAGTTTGGGTTTGTTTACTTGGTTTGTAAAGGGTTTTGCTGCTATATGCAGCAATAGGTTGAGGTCTATAAAGTAGCATTGGTGGTTAGGTGCTCTCAAGGTCAAATGGTGAAGGGCCAGTAGATGAGGCTTGTTTTCTGCTCCTGCACAGGATTGGTGTGTATAATGGAGTTAGGTCAATGCCATACATAGATTTATATACCACCCTAATCTCTCTTGATGAAACTTTGGAAAGATTTTCAAAATAAATATCCAAAGTTGTTACTATCTCAAATTTTCAGCATGAGATAATTAATATCAAGAAAGAAATTATTGATTTGAAAAATGACATGCATCATTGCATCATATTAAATATGATAATCAAGACTTAAAAAGTCAACTGTTAATCTCAAATCTTCATAAAAAATTTCCAAATGGAAAATGAAGATTTAAAAATTGAAGATATTACTGGTAATCAACATGAGCATTCCAATGATCCTGAATCCAGCAATGCAACTGTTTGTTCCAGTAGTAATTTGAAATTTGTTAAACTTGTTAAAAGTTTCATACCACCTAAATGGTATGCAAAGATTACTGTTATTAGTGCAAATGACTATTCTTTTGATGCTATAGCCTTGATTGATTCTGGATCTGACATGAATTGCATCCAGGAAGGATTAGTTCCTAGTAAGTATTTTGAGAAGTCTACTGAAAGATTAAACTCTGCCAGTGGAGATTCTCTTCATATTAAATATGAGCTTAGTAAAGCCTATGTTTGCCAGAATGATGTTTGTTTCCCCATTCCTTCTGTGCTTGTTAAAAACATGAAGAATGATAAAGTAATTTTAGGAAATCCTTTCCTTTACTTACTTTACCCAATCTCTTCTATTGATGAATCTGGGATAACGACTGTTAAGATGGGAACAGAAGTAAAATTCACTTTTGCTTCCAGACTTGATATTGAGCTAGATTGGCTCAATCTAGTCTTTGCTAAAACCAAACACTTAAACTCCTTGAAACAGGAACTCAAGTATAAGAGAATTGCTCAGCAACTCTTTGACAAACTGCTGCAATCCAAGATTGCTGCTTTTAATAACAAACTTGTTGATACTCTTTGTTCAGACCTGCCCAATGCTTTTAGGCACCGAAAGAAGCACATCGTTGCTTTACCTTATATTAAGGACTTCTCCGAAAGGAAAGTTCCTACTAAAACTAGGCCTATTCAAATGAATGCCGAAACTTTAGATTTCTGCCAAAAGGAAATTGCTGATTTACTTGCGAAAAATATTATTCGCAAAAGTAAGTCTCCTTGGTCTTGTGCTGTTTTTTATGTTATGAAAAATGCTGAACTCGAAAGAGGTTCTGCTAGGTTAGTAATTAATTACAAACCTTTGAATGATGTTTTAGAATGGATTAGGTACCCCATTCCTAATAGGAAAGACCTAGTCATCCGCCTTAGTGAAGCCTTCGTCTTCTCTAAGTTTGATATGAAATCTGGATTTTGGCAGATCCAGATTACTGAAAGGGATAGGTATAAGACAGCCTTTACCACTCCCTTTGGACAATATGAATGGAATGTTATGCCTTTTGGACTTAAGAATGCCCCTAGTGAATTCCAAAGGATCATGAACGACATTCTTAATCCCTTTAGTCATTTTGCCATTGTTTACATTGATGATGTCCTCATCTATTCTAAATCCATTGATGAACACTGGAAACATTTGAATTTGTTTCTAGATATCATTAAAACTAATGGACTTGTTGTTTCTGCAAAGAAAATTAAATTATTCCAGACCAAGATTAGATTCCTTGGTTTTGACATTTTTGAAGGACAGATTCGTCCCATTGATCGAGCTATTGAATTTGCCAGCAAATTCCCTGATGTTATCACTGATAAAAATCAACTCCAAAGATTTCTTGGGTCGTTGAATTATGTTGCTAACTTCTACAAAAATCTGAGGAAATATTGCAAACCCTTGTTTGACAGATTGCAAAACAATCATCCTCCTTGGACAGAAGTCCACACCTCTCTTGTTAAAAAGATCAAGACTCATGTCAGATCTCTCCCTTATTTAGGAATTCGTACTGATAGTGCTTTCAAGATTGTTGAAACTGATGCCTTCGACATTGGTTATGAGGAATTCTGAAACAGATTGTTTCACCAGGATCATCCGAACAAATTGTTCGATTCCATTCTGGATCTTGGAATAATGTACAAAAGAACTATAGTACTATTAAAAAAGAAATCCTTTCTGTTGTTCTTTGCATTTCAAAGTTTCAATGTGATTTATTAAATCAAATTTTTTTTATTAAGAATTAATTGCAAATCTGTAAAGTATGTTTTCAAAAAAGATGTTGAAGCTATTGCTTCAAAACAGATATTTGCTCGTTGGCAAGCAATTTTAAGTGTTTTTGATTTTGATATTGAATATATTAAAGGAATTAATAATTCCATCCCTGATTTTCTTACTCGTGAATTTTTACAGTGCCACCATGGCAAGTAAAAAGGATCGAGAAAAAGGAAAAATTGTTAACCCTCCTATTAGCAAGTCCTTGGTTACCAAACCAGAGTCTTCCCCTATTGGAACTCTAGCTGCTACCCCTATTACCACTTCGTTGGCCCTTACTAATCGATTCATGACCTTCAGTCCCGAACCAAATATTATATTCAGTAGTCCATCGCTACTGATTTTAATCCATTTCTTGGTTCTCTCCAAAAACCAAGATTGCCATTTATTAAAGATGAAAAATCATCAGCTTATATTCGCCTTATTTTCAACACCTGTTCTTCGTTGAAATAGGAATGGCCCCCATTAAAGATCCAAGCCAATTGGCTCTTGCCTATTTCCCCCCTCGTTTTCATTGGGTTGAACACCCCCTCAAAGACATCTCCTATTATACCATTATTTTGGTTGAAACAAAATCGGCCCATTACAAATCGATTCCAGACCAAAAACTGGTAAGACTCTTTACATGAGTGTCTATTTAGACAAGGTTCTCCTTCTCAAAGATTGGGGTGATCACCCTCCCCAGCCCATAATGCTTTCCAATTCTGAGTTGTCTTACTCGTATTACGATTACATGGACGCCTGGTTCAGATTCATGCTTTACCAGAACTCTGCTAATAACCACTGTTGGTTTATTAATTTTGATAAAAAGTTTACTGGGATCCTCCCTCTCTGGTTCTCAAAATGGTGGGGACAGTTCGGAACAATTCCAGACATTTTCCCTTTGCAGCTTGCCAAAGCCTTTGGAACCTTCAGAGACCATTACAACACTGATGCTTATGGAAAGAAATTCCCTACCTTAATGCATTTTGCTATAAAATTCCAGATTTCTTGGATTTTAAAATGGAATTATGTTAAAGATGGTGATATCATTGATCGCCATTGGTTTGTTAAATGGTGGGACAAATTCCCACAAACTGATGCCATTATTCAGACCGTTTACAAGGATTTTGCCAAGAAGTCTCCATCTGAAAAGAATACTTCCCCGGCAGTTCCTACTACAGTCCCGTTAATTACTACTACCGGGCTTGTTACACCATCACACTTCCTTCCTCCTCCATAAGAAAGAAGGTTGCTGTTGATAAGGTCCCAAATGACAACTCTGTTACTGCCTCATCCTCTTCATCCAAGAAGAAGAAGAAAGGCCATTCCAAGAATGATATGAGAATGTTCCAACAATTTCTCAAAATATACAAGGAAAAAAATAATGTTGAAGACAGTGGAGATGAAGAAAATTCTAACTCTTCAGGATTCTCCCTAGATACTACTGGCTTGTGCAGAGAAAACCGCCACCTATTCGGGCATGACCCGATTTGTACTTAGGATGCTCTAGATGCCCTAGATACGATTCCAGGCATAGAGGATGTAGCGCCCCAGATTTTAAGACATAAATTATAATGGTTTAAATTAATTTTAAAACATTTTTAATAAGGAAAAAGAATAACTACGATTATGTAAATAAATGTGTATTTTTGTTTGTAGAAACGTTTATAGTTGCAATTTGATAAAAACTCAAAACAGACTTTAAACTTTGGAATAACGAAAACAGGGTCAAACAAACTCCGTTTTGGTCGATTCAAAAACTGGGACGCTCGTCTTAAAGTCCTCTAGCTCCCCTCCAAATTTCATGATGTTTGGACATCGTTAAGGCCATGAAAACATCCGTCAAAAATATAACCCCTGTTCTGGACGGAAATTCACATTATTCATTAATGGACCATCTTTGAACTTAACCCAACCCATTCCAATTGCTATCCACAAACCCAACCCATCTATCACATGTTATCTTCCTATGATCATGATGATTACATGAGTCATCACCCAACTCAACATGTGAAAGACCTATTTTTATACCTTAAAGAATACCATTAATTAATGTGTGTTAGATGATTAAATATGTTAGTGGAGGATATAATGATTCAACACCTAGTGCAACATTCCACTACATTTATTCCCTCCCCCTCTTATGATGAAAGAATAAAAGATGTCTAGAATAGAATCTAGAGCAATCATAAAATGAAAGTAGTCTAAACAATATCTTGGTTTAACTTGTCAAAGTAAACCAGAAACTTTGAGTGACCAAAACTAAGTCATAACGAACTCGGATTGAGTTGAACCAAAAATAGAAAGTGTTCGTCTTAACGTCATCTATCTACCCTCAAAATTTTACAGTGATCGGAGTATATTTGACCATCAAAACGTTACTTGGAGTAAGCTGGCCTCTATTTAGACGAAAATTCATATATAGCATTATTTAATACTTCCTTTGATTGAACAACTCATCACCCACTTCCTCTAATGTGTGCACTCATCACCACAAGTGTTGCCCACATCCCACATCTAGAATGCACCACCTTAGTAATGATGAAACCCATGTGCCTTGGAGATAAGGCTAAGATGCACCAATTCCCATCCATTGGATCACAATGTGTCTACTTGATCCTAACCATTCATTCTCTTATAAATAGAACCATAGTGGAAGATGCAATATTCATTAAGCTTCACTCACTCACACACCTACAACCAAGAGAGAAAATTATGAGATTTGTGTAGTTTTGTGTGGTTCAAGACTTGAAGTGTGTGCTAAGAAGTATTTTGGAAAGAAGTTTAAAGGAACTACACAAAGAAGAATGTGAGTATTTTTTTACTCACTGAGGATCATACGTGGTTGTTTTCTTTAATGTTATGATTTCTGCTTTATTTAATTATATGCATAGGAATGGTATATTGCATACTGTTAATAATTATGATGCAGGTTAATAACAAGTTGGTTGTCGGGATGACCAATGGACAGGCATACCGCCTGTGCGAAAAACAATAATAAGTACAAGTTGACTGTCGGGATGGTCAATGTGCTAGGCAAGTTATGGCTACTTAATTGACTGTCGGGATGGTCAATGTACTTGGTTATCGAGATGACCAATGTACTAAGTATGCTACTTTGACTACTAGTGCGGAAAAGCTAAGAAAACATGGTAAGGGAGTCTGTGCTCCAATAATTAGCCGATTAAACGAACAGGGATTTAATGGCCCTGGTATGAGAGGAGTGCAAGAAGAAAATAAATAAGACTGTGCATATAAAACTGTCATTACTTCATATCATTGCATCGTATATTGTTAATTAAATCAGTAATCATCATATTATTGAAAACAGTGAACTCACTAGGTATTTTTGTATTATTGTTTCTCTCTGTGTTATATATTAATACAGGTTATGAAAAAGATGAGTATCAGGATTGTCCAGACCTTTAGGTGATCTTGATAGCAGTGTTTGAGGTTGGGATGCCTCCATTTTGTGGACTGCTGTGTTCCAGTCCTTTATTATATTATCTTGAGAATGATATTTATATTTTTGTTGGTGTGTATTAACTATACTCTAGTTATTTTGGCTTGTAAAATTATATGTGCCTTGTATGGCACAAATACTATCTTATGTGTATGGCAGAAATCGCTAGGCATATTTATGTGTGCTTTATTTCAAGGCTTGTAATAATTATGACGATGTTTTGTTTGGTGTATTTTTATGTTGTATGTTTATGTGCCGTTTGTGGCACCTATTTTTAATGCACCTAGTGTGCAAATAGCGTGTAATGATAACCTAAGCAACTTTTAATTAATGTTTTGAGGTATTTCAGTCTGCTCTAACGTGTTATGCTATCAATTCCTAAGTCTTTAGAAGAACAAAAATATATTCCGCTGCGAGAGTTATCTCTGATGTAGTAACGTCACGTGGGAACCGGAGGTTTCTGCTTACGAATTTGCTGGCTCAAATTTGGGGCGTTACAGAGGACGTCCCAGAACTCAATTATTGACTCTCACGAGTCCATTACTGTTGGTTCACGCTCCAGACAGCATCATTGGCTCCACCAGAGCTCCACCGAAAGTTTGCCTGTCTTTTGCGGAATTATTGGTTGCTTTTACAGCTGGCCGACACCTTTGGCCGATAACTTTATTGACTGCTACAGTCCCAACGCATGCTGATCTACAGTCTTGTTAATTTACTATTTTACCCCTGTAATTGGCCTATTTAAAAGACCAAAGCCTTCGGGTAAGGCAGAAGCTTTTAGAACAAGAAATTCCTTTTCTGCTCTACTATCTCCTGCTATCATATTATCCACTTGTTGATCTTTCGATCTCCCATTTGTATTAATATCCCTGTTAATTCTGTAAGTATTTCAATTTTATTTTGAAATAAAATTACAGTTTGATAATTCTGTTAAATTTGATAAAATTTATTTTATCATTATCTGCATCCCCATTGGCTGGTTCCTTACCCTTAATCCCCTTATTCCCTCTCATACACACACACACAACTCTCTCAGGTCTTTTTAAATCTATTGTTTCCGCCCCCTTTTTGGTATCAGAGCCATAAGTGTTAAGATCTGTATCATTTTGTTAATCTTCTCTCTCAACTGTTAAAACTTACGTTTTCCAAAGACTTTCTCCTTAAGGTTAGGGATCATAACCACCCCCCTTACAGGTCGCTCTTTAGCACCGACCTGGTTCCCATCCAAGCCGTGGTAGGCGTTTAGGGATTAGTCGAAAAAAGGTCTAGGGTCAGGGTATGTGTCGTGAAATAACCAACTAAGGTCAAATGCTTTGTTGATTATGTTTGTTTTAATTTTTGTTTGATTTGATTTTCAAGATGTGGAGGTCTAGCTCTTCAGTTAGATCTAGGTCCTCTATTAATCACCCTGATAATGTGTAATTCTGAACATTACTCTGTTGAAGGTGATTCCTCTTTTGATTTTAAAAATTGGAGTATCTCAAGACTCCCTGCTAAGGAAGTGTATAACACTTCCTGGTTTAAAAGTTCTTTTAGAACTGGATATACCATTAAAACTGTTGAACAAACCATTCCTATTTCAAGTAGGAATGAGGATTTTGAACTTTTTGGTAAGAGATTTGTTAACTAGTCTCTTGCTAAAGGTTTTAAATTTTTGCATGTTGGAGCTGTTCAAGTTGTTGTGAAACCATTAACATGACTTGGTATTGATGCTTCTGTATTAATGTGCCTTCGTGATGCCAGATTTATTAAATTTAGAACTAGCATTCTTGGCATGGTCCATACATCTTTGTACAATGGACCTGTTTATTTTGATACTTTTCCTAACATAACTCTTGCTTTGAGTGATGTTAATATTTCTAAAGCATTAACCTTGAATGTTTTAACTTCTGGTTATGACATGATAATTGGTAGTAAACCTTTGGTTATTATCTACCGCATTTATTACAAATTGCTAAAAACCAACTTGAACCCTCAAGTTGTTATTAAAAATTTGGGAGAATACACTCTGTTAATTCAGAGTTCCACTTGAGATGCTAACATCTGAATACCTCGGATGATGAAATGGAGTGAGATCACTCTACCCAGTGAATGGCTAATTGAGAATGCTTCTCAACCAGCCAAGGTTTCTCAAGATGATGCTAATGTTGACTACATCCAACAATATCTTAGTGGATCTGTCAAAATTAGTTTTGCCGATTTGAACCTTTCAAGGGTTGAAAGACCTTTGTCTATTAATGAAGGTAGAAATTCCTTCTCTGTTAACCAAAGAAGAAATTCTTTTGCTGATTCAACCACTACCAAAGGTTTTCAAAAAAGAGACAAATATATTGAAAACTTTTTGGCCGATTCTATATCTACTGATTACAAACTAAAAGGAATTGCTACTAGTTCCCAAGTTTGTTCTGCTTTTTATTCTGCCAAACAATCGGCAGTCCCTTCCCAAGTTTCACAAACTGAAGAAGGAGATGTTTCTCCCTCTGCCTTTGATTTAAATGCTCCTATGCCTGAGCCTGTTTTTCATCATTGTAATGTTATTACTTTTGCTGAACCTAAGAAAATGGGTTTTTATGCTCTTGACTGGCCTTCTTTAAAAAGAGATTTTCGTTCTGAAGAAAATCGCCAGAATAGATTTATTTATTTTAAGGCTTTCTCAAAAGAGAAAGAGACTTATTAAAAGCTTCTGCCTATATATATATATATAAATATATATCACATGCTTGATTCACATAATAAATGCATTAACAAATTCATTTATTACATTTCACACATTTAAATATTCATTTTTCATTTCATCTTTCGTTAAGTTAAGTGTATACTCCCACTTGGCCGCTAGAGTTTGCTAAGTGTATACCCTCACTTAACCGCTGGGTTGCTACCAATTTATCTCTCTTATAGCTTCAATGTGCTAAGTGTATAACCTCACTTAGCTGCAGGGTTGGCTAGTCATTTTTATTTCACCCTTACTAGTATTATGGTGCTAAGTGTATAACCCTACTTAACCACTGGGTACCCATCTTTTACAAACTTTTCATATATCACATATAATCATATCTCATTTTCCATTGAAACTCATTTTCCTTTAAAAAATTATTTTCTTTAAACACATGAAATACATCATATCAACATAGTTTATCATAATATTCCCAAATATAATATACAAGCTCATAATCACATTAAAAATATTGTACAATTTATACAGTAAAACATCAAGTATAAGGTCAATAAGTTTTATACTTACTGCTTTTGCTTAATCTTCTGAAATGATCCATTGTATATTTACTACGTATTCTCCCTTTCTAAAAGAATTACTACTCCTTCCTATTCCTTTCTCTTACTTTCTTTATTTGTTTGTGCAATGGACGAAAGAAAAAAAAGAAATACTTTTGTTCTGTGTTTTGGAAAAGAACACTCAAAAACCAAACAAATGATAGCCAATACAAGAAGAGGTAACGGTTACGCTTCTATCCGCGCGAGGGCTTAGAATTATTGAATATTTTTGCTGAGATTTGTTCTTCATATATTAATTTGATCTTCTTTGGCTTATTTGGTTGCCAAACATTTAATGCAGACTACCCTTTTATTTTTCATCTTGCCTGTAGGTGGTATGTATAATTTGAATTTATCAAAACATAAACAAAGGAGGTGTAATTTATACACAAAACGTGGTGATAAATTAAATAAAAAGAGGTGCGTGCTTTATCTTTCATTTTTCTATTGACAGAGTTTCCCCATTCTTTGATAAAAGCTTTGTTATTTATTTATTTATTATACATAAAGTAAAAATTTATGTAGCTTTGAAAGCTACAAAGTAATGGAGAAAGACCTTTTAAACAGAGTCAAAACCTCATTTTTTAATAGGAAGTCTCGCGAAACCTCTCTTCTCTTCTTCTCTTCTTTTTTTTTTTTGTTTTTTTTTTTTTTTTTTTTTGTATTATTTTGTAAATCACTTCAAAATATTATCTGTTATTACTAGTTCTAACTACTAGTCACTTACCTTAAACTAAATAACTAACACTTTTCTTGATTAAAATAATTAATCTAAATATTACCATAATAAATACTACTTAATTTTAATTATTACCTTTTCAGTAATTATTGATATTCGCAATTCTTTTATGCTGGGCGTTACAAAAGTTATTTGATCTGCCTTTAAAATGTTTTCATTTCTTACTATTGGAGTATCATTTTGTTTTCAACTAGTACTAGCTACAATTAACTTACTTCTTTAAAAAAAACAAAAAGCTAACGCAATTTATGTGGTCATGACTTGATGAAAAGTCTCTGTCAATAATGTCAAAAGTCTAAAATTTCTTGTTGGGAAGTTCTGCAAAGTTGTTGGAATTGCCTTTAATATACTAGACTTGAAAAGAGCCATATTTTGATATTCGTTGACTTCAACATATTGAAACTGTTTTTTCCCGGGAAACAATTTTTTTTTTTACAAAGAAAATAACATTTGTCCCCTCAATCTACAACCTACGTTGCAATGTTCCTTTAATTTGGTTAATATATCTTATTGATTTATTATTGGAGTTGTAATTTCTCACTTTTACCCTAAAACGATTAAAATACACATAAAATTTTGAAGAAAAAAAAAGCAAATAAATTAAAATTCAGAAGAAAAAAAAAATCCTAATTTTTGTTTAATTTAATTGTCTTTTTTTAGAACTCTTTTATGCACGATATTTTTATTATTCCAGGGGCGAAAGGGATCGATACATTACAAACTCCAATGATAGATCAATATATATGATACAAAAACCAAATAAAAAGACGAAGAGACAATTAAAAAATTATGACAAACGTGAGAGTGCGTGTAACATTTGCTAAGAACATTTACAACGAAACACGTTGTCGCAAGATGACGAAAGCAATGAAGTCATTTGTGCTAAACTTAGATTTTGATAAAAAAGAGAATTATTTTGATGGCGCCTATCTTATTGCAGGTTCAAACACACACATAACAGTTTTAGTTGATTTGATGTGTTCTTGCATTATTTAGGGCGGTTGATGACAACAAGTAAGGGGCATGTAGACTATGTAATTTGCGACTCATCCATGGCCGTGAATTGCAATATCGACACGTGGTTCACAAAGAGTCTTGCAATATGGTCTTATTCTCACCCGTGAACCACGGATTGTGGATTTTTTTTTTTTTTTTTTTATTTTTTCATAATGAAAACATTAATTATGCATTACGCCCAAAAAAAAAAAAAAATTAAAATTTTGGTCAAACTCTCTAGATTTTCACAAGATTTTAGATTATTCATTTCGCATCGAAAATTATTTTTACTCGTAATACCATTGGACTCTATTCCATCTGATAACTTTTGGTCAACGAGAAAGGTAAATAGAAATACAAACTTATGTGTTCATTATGTAGTACATTGGGCGGCAACCAAGGTCACAGCTGGCAGCATTCCCACGTATCCACTCCCTATCCCTTCAATCCAAATAGTTAGTAGGAAGGATCTACCTTTCCATTAGTTTGGATACCTTATTTATTATGCCTTTTTAACTCTGTCTTTACTTTCTGTTAAGCTTTGGTATGTCAAGGCTTTAGTTTTGTAATTCCGTTTTCAAGTATTTATTAAAAAAAAAAAAAAAAATAAATAAAGTTTTTTAATTCTCTGTTTTTGTAAAAAATTACTTTATAACCCATGACAAATTAGTGTGACTTGTGAGGAATGGAAGTGATTGACACGGGAGCTTCTCTAAGCGTTCCAGTCGGCGGAGCGACTCTAGGACGAATTTTCAATGTGCTTGGAGAGCCTATTGACAATTCAGGTCCTATTCATATTCATAGATTTGTGTCTAACTGTATAAAAAAATTACATACATGACATTAGTTTGCCACGTGTTAAAAAATAATTTTTAATTATATATAAAAAAATTATATGAAATTAAAAAAAAAAAAAAAAAAAAAAAAAAGGTAAAAATTGTCCAAAATCGTCCTAAGAGAGTAAGAGTGGCTCGGATCACTCCCAAATAAGAGGATAATCAAGCCATCTTCAAAATCTCCAATCACCTCTGAGGAGGTGATCTCACAACCCCCTAGCTTACAAGGATTTTGATCAACTTTTTTATGTACTAGTACTTCTTATAATTTTTTTAATATGAAAAAAAAAAAAAAATTAACACATCATACAGACATGGAGCAAGTGACGTGGCAAACTATATACAGGGCATTAATCTGGTTATCGCCACGTAATCAGTTTTGAATTAAAAAAAAAAAAACAATCTAAAGATCGAGTTTAAAATTGAGTTTTAAAGTTTAGATAATAACTTAAAATAGCATGTAAAAGATTATTTTAAAATTTCTAAAAAAAATCCTCTCTCAAACGCAAACACAAATACATACAAACGTACCATCATCTTCATAAATTAAACTTCCGATCCTTCTAAAAAAAAAAAAAAAAAAAAATCAAAAATCAAAGTTTTGCAAACAATTAGTTGGGACTCAAACCACTTTTGACATATTATGGTGCCGTCTCGCCATAGAAGCTTGGAAAAAATCCAATAAAGCAAGGACAAAAATCACGTGGACGTCCAAGGTACGATGATAGCAAATTAAAGTGTTTTATGGTCCTGATCGAGCCAAAATCTTACTCCTAACATGATATTTTTTTTATTCCATCTTAAAAGCATTTCAGCCTCCTGCCATTATTTTTGTGATTTTTACTTCCTTTTTTTACTTTTTTTTTTGGGGGGGGGGGTGGGCAATGAATCCCCTTAGGCATGGCTCACTTCATCAACCCACTTGTCGGGTAAATTTTAGATCCGTGTAAAGCACCTCCTTCACACGGAACAGTTAAGATATCGACTTTCTTGATGGGCGTGGCCTCAAAAAATTATTTGCACCAAAGAGTACTATTCAAACATTTGACTTAATAAAAATGCCACAAAAACTAAAGCTTTTACCACTTGAGCCAACCCTTTTAGAATTGGATCAACTACGTATTAACACTGCAATTGTTAAAGGTTAATCACTTATGCTAGCTAGTAAACCAACATATATAAGATTCAAGATTTGGTTCCCTTGACTTCCTTGTTTCTTGGATTCCTGTTATTACGTACTCATGTCCTATATTATTGGGCAGGAGGCTGCAAGAAGGAGCTTCCTGCACGACAAGAATTTCCTGTCCTAGTAGAAGACTTACTCGTCCAATCAGGAATGGAACCAAAATTTTTTATCAACTGCATGGGGCCAAAGTGTAAATGAAAAATATGTTAAAATAGAGGAGCCAAAGCATGAATAAGCCCCGTGTAACTATTTTTCTCTTTTCAGTTGACGGTGAGCATGAATTCTCATATGCAACAACAATTTGACATATAATCTCAGCCTCCATATATTAGAGAATTACTTAACAAAAACCACCATATTATGTTCAACGTCTATATAAGTGATAGAAAACATAATTGAATGAAAAACTAAAGATAAAATGCGGAATAATAAAATAAAGAATACAAAAAATTTTACATGGTTCAGTCTATAACTTGCGTCCACAGGAAAAAGCTTAAATGACTATATTATGCTTTTATTCCTTGATTGATTTATAATACAGAATACTCTTATTTATAGGAGAATTGAGATAGGTAAGAATGGTAATCAATTTTGATTAATTTGATTACTATCAAACCTAATTACAATCACCCATAATTATAAAAGGGAAGTACCATATAATATATTTCCTTTCAATATAAGAAATATATTAAAGGGAAATGCCGTACAATATCAATATATTATATTTCTTATATTAATAAGAAGTATATTCTTCTAACACTAAGTATCTAACCAATACAAATTCAATAACAACAACCACCATATTATGTTTTGTAATTGATTCCAAATAAAGAAACTGTTTATAAACTTCTAATTGGAATCAGATTTTATTCCTTGAAAGAAAAAATAAATAAGAGAATATTCTAATTAAGTGTCCCTAACCTATCTTATAGTATAAACAAAGATAGAGTTAGTATATTTCATCAATATGTGCATGCATTAAATCATAATTGGGTATAAGTTAAAAGAAATCTCTCTTTAATTCTAAAATTCACTTCAGAATTTCTATTGTTGAGTTTCTGCTTCAAATCAAAAGCAAGGTAGAATAAAAAACATATATGGCTGAAAATATGTGTAAAATTATTTTTACTACACAGTATAATTCTTCGACTGAATTACACAAGGAACATAAACGGTGATCATCTTTTGACTAATAGATGAAGTTCGTTAACATAGCTTAATTTGATTAGAAGGCGATATTCCAATTTATTTTCCGTAAAAGAAGTTTAGCATGGATAAAGAGTTTAGTGTAGATATGATGTAAATCTTTTATTATAAGTTAATTTGTCGGGGATCTTATAAGGGAAAAATGCCAAATCGATTCTTAATTTATAATAAGTTAATTTACAAATCACTCTTTGAACATGTTTTATTATAAGTTAATTTTATTATAGTTTACCTGATTTATAATTAGCTTCATGAGATATCAAAATGAACGCAAAAATCTTTGAAGTATGCCAAAAAAATAATTTACTCATTACAGTTAAATTTCATCCACTGACTTTAATAGGACACATCTCACAATTTTATTGACTTTTACATGTCAAACTAACAAAATCTGACTATAAAAACTAAATTATTCTTTTAGCATACTTTAAGATTTTTTGAGCTCATTTAATACCACCGAAAGTTAATTACAAATCCAATAAATCATAAGGACTGATTTTACAATTTTTCAGTTCTTATTATATCGGGAGGTGGAAAAGCAATATTTGTCGTACATCACAAACAAGGATTTGTATGTCTCCAAGTGTCAGAATATGATTGAAAACCAAGCACATCAAACGCTCGGTGATTCGTCAACCGAATTAAATTACAGTGGGGACAAAAGGACGATGAAGTTTTGCTGACTATTCCTTGCTAGTTTTTGATTTTATTCTTCCGCGAGAAAAACATTCGTCGTAAAATGAATCCCGACCGTACACGTACAAACAAGCTCGTAAATGCTCTCTGTATTGTATATACCATGCATCTTGAGCATTGCCTATAAGTACTGAGCTGATCTTCTCAGCTCTTTCCACACATACTTGCAAGAAATTGGCCATGGCTTCCCTTCTTCAACCAAATACCAGTCATTATGGGCAAAACCAGAACCCAAAAACTCCACGTTCAGTGTTGGTGATATTTTTGAGCCGGTGACGTGGCATCATCAGAGACGTCCCCTCTTCTATGTGCTGGCCTGCAAAACAAGAAAGACCCGCCGGGGGTTGGCCGGCGAAGCCTCCTCCGACGATCAAGTCAGTCCAGTGTCTAAAGAGGAGGGAGAAGAAGAGAGAGCGAATAATAGATCCTGCTTCTAATGATTTTTCTTTACTCCCTTTAATATCCCTGCATGCTATATGTCCATTTTGCCCTCGTCACGCGCACTGTCCAATGGGGACGTCTGATATCTTCTCTGACTTGATTTGACTGGTCCCATAATTATTGAAGGCTTCCTGCGACCAAGGCTCAGTTCCGGGGACTAACCCATTCCGGGGTCCGAAATCCCACTCTGGGGCAAACCTGGCCCCACTCCAAAGTGGGGACAAATATTTCCCTAACAATTACCCCCCAATTCTCCTATCTTTGTTATAAAGGTAGCGAGAATTGACCCAATGGAGCCTCTATAATCTGACCAATCCCACCGGCCATTCTTCATCCAATCCACGTAGTGCTTTCCTAGGATCCCGGGAAAACTCAAGTGTTTCTTCTACTGCCGCATTACGCGACTCCAAGCCATTTACGGCAGGCAATCGAGAATTTATTTCCGTCATAAATTCACCATCAGTTAGGCGCACCTAACACCCCGTAAATCGTGCACGTAGTGATCATTATGGCTTTTCTATATATTCGCACTTTCCTTCACTGGAATGTCATTGGCCTTGAGAGTACCCATTTGAGTAGATCTTCCTTTCTTTTTATTCCTTTCCCTGGGATCGGATTTTCCCTTTCATTCTATTTGAACTCTTCAAAAAATTCTTTGCAATGTTCTTCATTCCTGGTGCGGTCTTCACGACCGAGCATATTCACAAATCCATTAAGGATGGTTTTGATTTAGAAGTTCACCGCCATGAAGCATCGGCTCTCCATGGCGGTTCTATCGAAGGTGCGATCTCCGGCTTTAGGCGTACAGGGGTGCGTGTCTTCTGGCTTCACACCAACCTGTTCCTGTCCAGCCTGCAGGAACTGCGCAGCACCCAACTTTTGCCCCGACGACTCGTGGGAGCCCAGCTGTTCAAGCCGCGCTTGGAATTTGCGCGGATGATCCCCTCAAGGTTTCCAGGCAGTTCCTCTTTGCAGTGTCAGGATTATTTGCAATCAGATGACCACTAGGCATAGTATTCCTTCGGGGTTGTCTGTTCTCTTCGTCTTCATGTACATGTGCCCTCTGAGTAAATCTAATAAAATCTTCTTCTTTGACGAAAGTTACGCCCTCACGACGTGAATTCCAAATTAATCTCTAATAATTTCCTCGGATTACCACCGAAATGGATGTCACATAAATCGTAAAATTACGCCCGCACAACATCATGCCAAGCATTAACATTATGCTTCCCCGGACAATGATTCCGATGGCATTTTAACATATCCACCGTTCCCAAAGTCGGAAATCTTTCGTCGGACCATTAATTTCTTTTGGTAGATGGATGCCCGTTAACCGGCATGCCTGAAGTTCGGGGACGGCCAGAGGCGCAGTTGCCCTTTCCATTTCTTCAAAGAAGAGGTAATCACCCCAATTTCCCTATTCGACTTCCAGGTCGTTAGACTGGAAATTTCTCGTCCTTGATATAACCCCAAGTATAGATAGCTCCTGATGACAGGCGAGCTGCCATAATTATTTCTGTCTTTAATATTGGCAAATTAACTAGTGTCATCTCCGGCTGCCATCACCCCCCTGTCCGAGATATTGGACTTTTCTCCTCACCTCTTTGTCCAAAATTGGACTTTTCTCCTCACCTCCCTGGTCCTCTACCAGGAGGGGAGATCCTTTGTCCGAGATCGGATTTTTTTTCGTCACCCCCCTATCCTCTACCGAGAGGGGTGGTCCATTGTCCGAGATCGGACTTTCCTCATCACCCCCTGTCCTCTACCAAGGGGGGTGGTTCTTTGTCCAAAATTGGACTTTTCTCCTCACCTCCCTGGTCATCTACCAGGAGGGGAGATCCTTTGTCCGAGATCGGACTTTCCTCATCATCCCCCTGTCCTCTACCAAGGGGGGTGGTTCTTTGTCCAAAATTGGACTTTTCTCCTCACCTCCCTGGTCATCTACCAGGAGGGGAGATCCTTTGTCCGAGATCGGACTTTCCTCATCACCCCCCTGTCCTCTACCAAGGGGGGTGGTTCTTTGTCCAAAATTGGACTTTTCTCCTCACCTCCCTGGTCATCTACCAGGAGGGGAGATCCTTTGTCCGAGATCGGACTTTCCTCATCACCCCCTGTCCTCTACCAAGGGGGTGGTTCTTTGTCCAAAATTGGACTTTTCTCCTCACCTCCCTGGTCATCTACCAGGAGGGGAGATCCTTTGTCCGAGATCGGACTTTTTTCGTCACCCCCCTGTCCTCTACCGAGAGGGGTGGTCCATTGTCCAAGGTCGGACTTTCCTCATCACCCCCCTGTCCTCTACCAAGGGGGGTGGTTCTTTGTCCAAAATTTGACTTTTCTCCTCACCTCCCTGGTCCTCTACCAGGAGGGGAGATCCTTTGTCCGAGGTCGGACTTTTTTCGTCACCCCCCTGTCCTCTACCGAGAGGGGTGGTCCTTTGTCCAAAATTGGACTTTTCTCCACACCTCCCTGGTCATCTACCAGGAGGGGAGATCCTTTGTCCGAGATCGGACTTTCCTCATCACCCCCCTGTCCTCTACCAAGGGGGGTGGTTCTTTGTCCAAAATTGGACTTTTCTCCTCACCTCCCTGGTCATCTACCAGGAGGGGAGATCCTTTGTCCGAGATCAGACTTTTTTCGTCACCCCCCTGTCCTCTACCGAGAGGGGTGGTCCATTGTCCGAGGTCGGACTTTCCTCATCACCCCCCTGTCCTCTACCAAGGGGGGTGGTTCTTTGTCCAAAATTGGACTTTTCTCCTCACCTCCCTGGTCCTCTACCAGGAGGGGAGATCCTTTGTCCGAGATCGGACTTTTTTCGTCACCCCCCTGTCCTTTACCGAGAGGGGTGGTCCTTTGTCCAAAATTGGACTTTTCTCCTCACCTCCCTGGTCATCTACCAGGAGGGGAGATCCTTTGTCCGAGATCGGACTTTCCTCATCACCCCCCTGTCCTCTACCAAGGGGGTGGTTCTTTGTCCAAAATTGGACTTTTCTCCTCACGTCCCTGGTCATCTACCAGGAGGGGAGATCCTTTGTCCGAGATCGGACTTTTTTCGTCACCCCCCTGTCCTCTACCGAGAGGGGTGGTCCATTGTCTGAGGTCGGACTTTCCTCATCACCCCCCTGTCCTCTACCAAGGGGGGTGGTTCTTTGTCCAAAATTGGACTTTTCTCCTCACCTCCCTGGTCCACTACCAGGAGGGGAGATCCTTTGTCCGAGATCGTACTTTTTTCGTCACCCCCCTGTCCTCTACCGAGAGGGGTGGTCCTTTGTCCAAAATTGGACTTTTCTCCTCACCTCCCTGGTCATCTACCAGGAGGGGAGATCCTTTGTCCGAGATCGGACTTTCCTCATCACCCCCCTTCCTCTACCAAGGGGGGTGGTTCTTTGTCCAAAATTGGACTTTTCTCCTCACCTCCCTGGTCATCTACCAGGAGGGGAGATCCTTTGTCCGAGATCGGACTTTTTTCGTCACCCCCCTGTCCTCTACCGAGAGGGGTGGTCCATTGTCCGAGGTCGGACTTTCCTCATCACCCCCCTGTCCTCTACCAAGGGGGGTGGTTCTTTGTCCAAAATTGGACTTTTCTCCTCACCTCCCTGGTCCTCTACCAGGAGGGGAGATCCTTTGTCCGAGATCGGACTTTTTTCGTCACCCCCCTGTCCTCTACCGTGAGGGGTGGTCCTTTGTCCAAAATTGGACTTTTCTCCTCACCTCCCTGGTCATCTACCAGGAGGGGAGATCCTTTGTCCGAGATCGGAATTTTCTCGTCACCCCCCTGTCCTCTACCAAGAGGGGTGGTCCATTGTCCGAGGTCGGACTTTCCTCATCACCCCCCTGTCCTCTACCAAGGGGGGTGGTTCTTTGTCCAAAATTGGACTTTTCTCCTCACCTCCCTGGTCATCTACCAGGAGGGGAGATCCTTTGTCCGAGATCGGACTTTTTTCGTCACCCCCTGTCCTCTACCGAGAGGGGTGGTCCATTGTCCGAGGTCGGACTTTCCTCATCACCCCCCTGTCCTCTACCAAGGGGGTGGTTCTTTGTCCAAAATTGGACTTTTCTCCTCACCTCCCTGGTCCTCTACCAGGAGGGGAGATCCTTTGTCCGAGATCGGACTTTTTTCGTCACCCCCCTGTCCTCTACCGAGAGGGGTGGTCCATTGTCCGAGGTCGGACTTTCCTCATCACCCCCCTGTCCTCTACCAAGGGGGGTGGTTCTTTGTCCAAAATTGGACTTTTCTCGAGGTTATTACTCCTCTCCCGATTTTTTAACGAGGTTATTACTCCTCTCCCGATTTTTTAACGAGGTTATTACTCCTCTTCCTTTAATTTAATCCGGAAGTTATCGAAAATGTCATCAGAAATGTTAACGGGATTTTACATATCAAATATTTGACAACCAATCTTCAAATCAATCTTCCAAGCTCTTACCCCCCCAAAGCACTCCGGTCTGAGGAAAGCTGGCCGGAGTGATTTGTCTTGTAACGAGGTCACCTCCTCGATTCCCCGGTAATCCCCTGTTAAGGGCGGGTTCCTGATTTTTTACCGAGGTTCTCACTCCTCTTCCATAGTTTTTTAACGAGGTCACCTCCTCGATTCCCCCGGTGATCCCCTGTTAAGGGCGCGTTCCTGATTTTTTACCGAGGTTCTCACTCCTCTTCCATAGTTTTTTAACGAGGTCACCTCCTCTATTCCCCCGGTGATCCCCTGTTAAGGGCGGGTTCCTGATTTTTTACCGAGGTTCTCACTCCTCTTCCATATTTTTTAACGAGGTCACCTCCTCTATTCCCCCGGTAATCCCCTGTTAAGGGCGGGTTCCTGATTTTTAACGAGGTTCTCACTCCTCTTATCCTTTGTTTTTTAACGAGGTCACGTCCTCGATTCCCCCGGTAATCCCTTGTTAAGGGCGGGTTCCTGATTTTTTAACGAGGTTCTTACTCCTCTCCTGTTAACCAATTCAGAAATATCATCGGAGATTAATCCAGTTCTCACTCCCAAACAGTGCTCTCGGAATGTAACTTCGAGAGCTTTCCTTTTCGCTTTATTTGTTTGTGCAATAAAAACAAAGCTCCTGCAAAAATGCTACGGAAAAAGATCAATAAATCCAATGGGAGACCATCAAGATGGGATCAATTCCCGCCTCTGTATTATGAGCTCCAATATTTGTTAGGAGTCAGCAAATACAAACATGTATATCTGGCATTTACTCTTGAAATCATGAGATTATCAAAGGTCTCATAAATTATGCCTCTTAAGGGCACAATAGTTAATTAATTATTAGTCTCTGTCTTTCCCTGGAGAGACCTTCCCAGGTCTGACACTCCGAAATATATATATATATATATATTCATGTATCCCTGCCATCAATATTTAATATCCAGAATTTAATAAAATGGAATAAAAAGAGAGAAATGGACTTATCTCAGCTCTTCCGGTCTCTGGAGAGCGTACTTAGCCCCCCATCCATTCGGATCTTTAATCCTGAACTCTGATAGGTCGCCATCTCACTACAGAAAGTGTCCGGGGTGACATGTGACCTCATAACTATGCCTGTTTTCCAGAGGAAGTGCACAGCAACTAGAACTTCCGAACCCTTCCTTAATAATTTCAGTCAGTGAAATGCAACTTTATCACCCCTCCGCCTCTCTTCTTTTTTTCTTTTTTCTGGGCTTTCCGGAAGCTCCAGTACCGATAACTATTTTCGGGCGTGTCTCCCATGGAGTACGCCAAATTGAGTCAACCTCTTCGAGCTTGAAGACCTTCCCGGATAACACTGAGGAAAGGGACCTAGGCTCTCCAACTCTTGTTCTTTATTCTTGTCAAAGCCATCGCGGTCCCACCTTACTGACCTCCCTTTTTGCTCTAATAGGCCTCAATACTATGTCGTGACATGTGCCATCAGGCTAACATGTTACCATC
Source organism: Alnus rubra (assembly GCA_028654335.1). Taxonomy (NCBI): domain Eukaryota; kingdom Viridiplantae; phylum Streptophyta; class Magnoliopsida; order Fagales; family Betulaceae; genus Alnus; species Alnus rubra. The sequence continues at coordinate 1,053,061 of JAJPGS010001223.1, read as the reverse complement.
ACAACCAAATCAACCAACGCCACCCTGGAACTTACTTGCCAAATTCGTACGCTCTTGGACTAGGCTCAATACTACGTAGACATGTCCCACTCAGCATGAGCTCTGGCTCTACCCTTAATCTCTGAAATTCCTCGGTCCCTGGGCAGTCTGTCACCTGAGATCAATAACGCTTCTGTCACCTAAGCATTTTTACGTCGGAGCTGTGAGGTAATGTCTATTCATACGTTGGAGAGAAAACAACTGAAAGATCAAGTGACCTCGAGACGCCCTCTCCCTCTCCTAGCACCCTAGGCCTCTTCATATTTGGACTTGCTGATCACGAAGGCGTTCTCGCCAACTTGGGTTCCCCTGTGAGTTAAGTTACATGTCCGGTCAACCTCTGTTGACACATCCTCTGCATATTTAAATCTACACCTTGGCCGGTCGCCCATTTGTAATTCTTTTTACGTACAAGACCTTTCCGGAATGAAGAGTAGCTTCATAACTACTGTTCCTCTCAAGCCATGTTGCACCGCACCCCTTCTTCGAACTAGCTCCCTCATCAAAACTAATACACATTACCTTGAGAATCTTTCTGTAAAATATGATCTGATCTCTTCAATGTTCCTCGATCGGGACGTCATCCCCCAGCTCTCAGGTGATGTTCATTTTGATCTTCGGAGACAAAAAGGATGACTTATCTGTCCGGGGTCCGACCTCTGAACAACACCAAGGACTTCTGGCTTGGTACTGTCTAGCCTCTTGTGTCGACATCTCGGACCTTTGAGACAGGATCACCATTGCGTGAATAAGGTCACGTACAGGAATGAAAGTTGAAGAAGGGCTTCCGATATTCCTCAGGGAAATGGACATGCCCCCACCATCGAAATAGCAGGATTTGGGGTGGCAGATACTGCGGCACTTGTTTGGCTAAAATTCTGGACAGACCGTCGGCCCTTTAACTCTATAGTTCTCACTACTTCTCGACCCCCAGCTGTAGCTTCTACCACGTTCATACAACATGTACGAGACTAACAATTTCTGACAACCCACTCCCTACTACTGGGGGAAGTGCTCAGTCTTGTCCTTTCTCTCCCTCTTTTTTTTTAAAAAACTTTTACAAGTTAGCAACTAGCTACAAAATCATGTCCGGGGAAGAACGTTGCTTCGTAGCCCATCTTTTTTCAGGTTCAATAAATGATGTTGTCAGAAAAACATCATTTCCCACAAAAACCAATAAAGCAAGACCCACTCTTCTCCCCGATTTTTCTTCTCTGCTGGCACGTGCAAAACTGATCTTCAACTCCACTTGGTGTACGAGTCAAGCAGATTTTTAAAAGCATTCTTCATCTGTTTCGCGAGGAATTTCCTCCTTTCTCCAAAATTCATAAAAATATGGGACGACTATTACAGACCCATATAATTGCATGCTTGCGAAGGCATTCGCCGACAAGGTAATGAGCTCATCTAAGTTACACGACACGTAGTCCTGCGCCAAAGCATAAACCTTCCGAGGTGACCTTCTGAGTTCATAAAGATTTGAGTATGACCTCGGTGATACTGTAGAGAGGATCCATGAAATCAAGTGACAGTGAGGTTAATACGAGAATTGCCTCCTCATTAGTTTCCAAGCACAATTAATGGTATTGTCAGAGAAGCTTGACTTTGCACAAAGACAAATGAAGCAAGAATTATGCTTTTCTCAATTTTCTCTTGGTCTCAAACGTGGCCAACTCTTAACCTTATATATATAAAGCCCTTTCATTCACACGTGTGAAACTAAACATCAGTCTTTTTTTTTTTTTTTTTTTTTAGGAAAATCCTTATTTGCCTTTCTTCTCTGAAGACGGATTGACAATATCATGCAAGAGGAGCAGAAAACTTATCTTGCGCGCACACAGAGATGACTGTCAACAATGAGTAATACTGGGACGAGTTCCCACAGAAATATTGAGTTCGGGTCCGTAACACGTGCGTCCAGATCTGTCAGACATAAACCCCAAATCTACTCCATCTGCTCTCCCTTTCTTGACGAAGGGTGTTTCTGGTCACCAGTCACCGTTCTGAATTTTTGTTTTGGTAGGAGCGACCATGTCGTTCCCACAGACGGCGCCAATTGTTGGTGATATTTTTGAGCCGGTGACGTGGCATCATCAGAGACGTCCCCTCTTCTATGTGCTGGCCTGCAAAACAAGAAAGACCCGCCGGGGGTTGGCCGGCGAAGCCTCCTCCGACGATCAAGTCAGTCCAGTGTCTAAAGAGGAGGGAGAAGAAGAGAGAGCGAATAATAGATCCTGCTTCTAATGATTTTTCTTTACTCCCTTTAATATCCCTGAATGCTATATGTCCATTTTGCCCTCGTCACGCGCACTGTCCAATGGGGACGTCTGATATCTTCTCTGACTTGATTTGACTGGTCCCATAATTATTGAAGGCTTCCTGCGACCAAGGCTCAGTTCCGGGGACTAACCCATTCCGGGGTCCGAAATCCCACTCTGGGGCAAACCTGGCCCCACTCCAAAGTGGGGACAAATATTTCCCTAACATTCAGCATCTTTAGAACTAGAAACCATTGATATTGATCCGGTGTCTGCAGGTGACGGAGGAGTAAGCGCCGTTAGAAGTACTATGCCGGAGGAGGGTAGTGTTTTCCTGACATGGAAAGATTTGTGGGTGACGGTTTCAAACGGAAAGAGTGGTAGCAGATCAATACTTGAGGGCGTGACTGGTTATGCACGACCAGGGGAGGTCTTGGCCATAATGGGTCCTTCTGGTTGTGGCAAGTCTACCCTCCTTGATGCTCTCGCAGGTAAAATTGTCGTTTTTGTTCTAGAATGTTTATTCAGCAAAAATTTATGGACAAATGTATATATAACTTGCATGGTATGTTGCAGGGAGATTAGGCTCAAACATAAAGCAGTCGGGGGAAATTCTCATCAATGGCCATAAACAGGCGCTGGCTTTTGGGACATCGGTAAGGAAGAAGAAGAGGAAAAAAGAAAAAAAATCTTCATTTTATTTTTATTTATATCGTTAATTATTCTAAAAGCTTAAGTTTATAGAAAGAGTAATGCTATTTTCACATCATCTTATACTAGTTGACGTGATTTATTTTAATTAACTTTAACATGTCAAAAAAGAAATGAAAACTTCTTAAAACACGTGATCACGTTAGTCGATGTAAAATGGGTGTAAAGAATAACTTTATTCTTATAAAAAATAGTGAATTTAATCATTTAATTAATACATCCTCACACAAAAACTCAAATATCCCTTAATAAGTGAGACCCAACACATGAAATATTTAATTGAAATAAAAATAAACTATCGAGTCAGGGTTCGAAGTCAGGACTTATGCTTTAATACCATATATGTTAAATCACTAATTATCTCAAAAACTTAAGCTTATATAAAATGGTTGATTTAATTATTTGATTAATATTCTAATATTTTAAATAAATAAAGAAACAAATATATTTCTTCATGATCGAATTGTAGCAAATATCACTAAATCAATTCTATTTGACAATATAACCTTGCTAATTAGTTTAATTTCACCATGGTGGCCATAGGCATACGTAACACAAGATGATACTCTGATGACAACATTAACGGTGAGAGAAGCCGTGCATTACTCAGCTCAGCTCCAACTGCCGGACTCCATGTCCAAGTCGGAGAAGAAGGAGAGAGCCGATTCGACAATAATAGAAATGGGGTTGCAGGATGCCATGAACACAAGAATTGGTGGGTGGGGAGCCAAAGGCATCAGTGGTGGGCAAAAGAGAAGAGTCAGCATCTGCATAGAGATCCTCACACGCCCGAAGCTTCTCTTTCTCGACGAGCCAACGAGCGGACTCGACAGCGCAGCATCATATTATGTGATGAGCAGAATAGCAAGCCTGGATCAAATGGATGGAGTTGGAAGGACCATAATTGCTTCCATCCATCAGCCCAGCAGTGAAGTCTTCCAACTTTTCCACAATCTTTGCCTTTTGTCGTCCGGGAGAACAGTGTATTTTGGTCCTGCTTCTCTAGCCAATGAGGCAAGTATCTCTGCTATATATATATATGTTAACAACAGTTTTCTAGTGCCAAATGCTGGACCAATTTACATCGGTAGAAAAGAAAGAACGTAAGCAGTAGAGCCTGCCGCACTACAAAAATACAAGCATTTTGACGCGTGTCTACAGTACCCGTTACTGTAGACACGCTTCCAATTTGATACGTGTCTTTGGAGACACGTGTCTAATTGTACAGCCATCACAAATTGACACGTGTATTTAATACACGTGTCCAATTGGACACGTGTATTAAATACACGTGTCAAACTGTTATTTTTTCCAAATATAATTTTTTTTAATTAAATAGAATTTCAACAATTGGACACGCGTATTAAATACACGCGTCCAATTTGACACGTGTATTTAATTGGACACGTGTATTAAATACACGTGTCAAACTGTTATTTTTTTTCCAAATATAATTTTTTTTAATTAAATAGAATTTCAACAATTAGACACGTGTATTAAATACACGTGTCAAACTGTTATTTTTTTCAAATATAATTTTTTTTTAATTAAATAGAATTTCAACAATTAGACACGCGTATTTAATACGCGTGTCAAATTGTTATTTTTTTCAAATATAATTTTTTTTTATTAAATAGAATTTTAACAATTGGGGACGTGTATTTAAATACACGTCCCGGATTGGGACAGTTGCGCGGGAGAAATGCTGGCTTATGTATGTGTATATATATATAAATATAATTTTTAAAATTCAAATAATATAATAATATAATAATAGATTAAATATATATATATATCGGAAATGGGTAGCAGGAAGCTACCCATTTCCGATCTGGTTTCTCTCTCTCTCTCCCCTCTCTCTCTCTCTCTCTCTCTCTCTCTCTCTCTCTCTCTCTCACTCTCCGTCACAGCCTCACCGGCTAGCTTCCGGCCACCACACATCAGCCCTCTCTCCACCTCTCTCTGCTCGGTTCTCGGTCTCTCTCTCTCTCTCTCTCTCTCTCTCTCTCTCTCTCTCTCTCTCTCGCTCTCTCTCTCTCTCTCGCTCTCCGTCACAGCCGCACCGGACAGCTTCCGGCCACCGCGCATCCGCCCTTCCCGACGGTGAGACGCCCCTCTCTCTGCTCGGTTCTCGGTCTCTCTCTCTCTCTACCTTTCTCTCTCTATCTCTCTCTTCCTCTCTATCTTTTTCTCTCTCTCTCTCTCTCTCTCTCTCTCTCTTTCCCTCTCTGTGTATCCCTCTCTGTATCTCTATGTCTCTCTCTCTCTCTCTCTCGCTCTCTCCCTATCTCTCTCTTCCGCTCTCTGTATCTCCGTCTGGCAAGGTCCTCCTTGCTCATTTTCCCCACAATGCTCGACTAACACTCGAAATAAACAATAACAATAAATTTAAATAAACAATAAATTTAAATAAACAATAACAGAATTAAATTGGGGAAAAAATTCTAAATTGAAGTTTTTATTTAATTAAATTTTTTATTTATTAAACCAAATAAATTTAAATAAACAATAACAGAATTAAAATGAAAAAAAAAATTCTAAATTGAAGTTTTTATTTAATTAAATAAAAAATTTATTTAAATGAAAATTTCAATTTGAAATTTTTTTTTTTAAAAAAATCTTGTTGGCACGTGTATTTTTTTACACGTGTCAAACTGTACAGTTAGTGTCTTGCACATCTGACACGCGTGAGACGCGTGTCAAAATGCACGTGTCAAACTATTTGACTCGTGTACAACACTGTACACGTGTCAAAATGTACGTGGCAATTTGTAATTTTTTTTGTAGTGCCGGTAGATGTCGGCGGAAAATAATTCCGATGTTTAAGTCAATATTGCTTGAAAGAGAGATGAATGCACTAGGTATGAGATTTGAGTTTTAAGCCAAAAGTCCCCTTAACCTTGATTGACCTTCATGTTGTGTTCCGCCCAAATCCTGGGGTTATTTCCCACGATGGCTTTAGTTTAAGTATCTCACGTCCCTAAAAGTGGACAAGAATCCTCTCCAGTTCATTTGAACCGGAGAGGAACCGGTCAATACAAACATGAGGACAAAATTATCCTTTCATATTTTTTTAACAATTTTACCTTTATGTTTGTACTGGTGGGCTCTTCTCCAGATCACTTGAACTGAAGAGGATCCAAATGCCCCAAAAATAGGATTGTATCCGGCATAGTGGGGTTGATGATTATCTGGCTTGTAGCACAATTCCCTGTTATTGGGCCTGATTTCCTGCTACACATGGCTCAATGGAACCGGGCCTCGGACTAATTTGTGGCCTATCAGATCAGTTCAGTCAGCCTGTCAGCCTAATTCCTATCAATCTATGTTTATGTGTACAAAGTATATAAGACATTTGGTGTTGGAATATGTAACTTAACTTTCCCCTGTTTCAATTTAATGTAGTTTTTCGCTTCCAATGGCTTTCCCTGCCCGACTCTCCAAAATCCATCTGATCACTTCCTGAAGACCATAAACAAGGATTTTGATAAGGTAAGGGAAATTTCAGAATATTTTCAGTCTTATTGAAGTTCTGATCTCGTATGGAAATATGTTAAGTAGCATGTTGATATGATATATCTAGAAAACAATCTCCTTAGAAATCTAAGAAATTCTTCTTTTTTTTTTATTTGAATTACTTGCAGGATCTTGAGCGAGGTGTAGATGGAAGAACACCCACAGAGGAAGCAATTGTCACTCTTACAAAGTCATATAAATCATCTGAGGCGTACCAACAAGTTGGAAGACAAGTAGCTGAAATATGTGAACAAGTAATTAAGCTGCAGGGAATTCATTTTATAGCTTAATTTCTTTCCACAGATAAAGATAAAAAGAAATTAAAGACTGAAATTGACATCTCTGTTTCAGGATTGTGGAGCAGTGGAGAAGAAGAAGAGAAGGCACGCAGGCTTTATAACTCAGTGTCTGGTTCTTACAAGAAGGTCTTTCGTGAACATGTATCGTGATCTAGGCTATTACTGGCTGCGCCTAGCTATCTATGTCACATTGGCTTTAGGCCTCGCCACCATCTTTTACGATCTTGGTTCTACTTACGGATCAATTCAGGTGAGATATTTCTTGTCCATGACAAAAATATATATTTGGATAACAATTCGTGTTCACATGTCAGGTTCGGATCGTGTTGGACGATAGATATAAAACTATACAAATCAACTCTAATCTTACCAATTTAATTAAACCGGTTAGACCCGTCAACCCTAACCCACTAATTTTGTGTTGGGTTTGTGTTGGGTTAACGGATAGTATCAATAATTGTTAACCCTTATGTTACATGTTGAGTTTACATCGTATCGATGCATGGATATAAAATTATATGGATCAACCATAATCTAATACAACTTATTTAATTAAATGGGTTGGACTCCTCAACCCTAACCTTTTAATTTTATGTTGATTTGTATCATGTTTACGGGTCATATAAAAAATTGTGACCCTACTAGCTTGTACACATGTGGCATAGAGGCCGGATTCTGTATATACAAATTAGGATCACTTAAAAAGCTAAATTAATCGTTATACGTTTTGATTTTTTCAGGCAAGAGGTTCACTGCTCATGTTTGTAGCTACATTCCTAACTTTCATGACCATTGGTGGATTCCCTTCTTTCGTGGAGGACATAAAGGTCTGTTGTGTTTTATTCATCGTTGAGCTATTAATCAATTTTAAGCACATAGATTTTATCCAAAAATTTATGGGAAATTTCACTTCCTCTCGAACTGTCAAGAGTTTTGTAATTATATTCTCGAATTATTAAAATTTGTAATGTCAGGCGGTTCTCAAGTTTCAACTCCTTTTAATTTCACTCATCTGTTAATTTTCTGTTAAATTCTAACCGATGATGCCAGAATGCCCAAAACATCTCCCTTTTTAAATATTTTTATTTTAAAATATATATATATATATATATATATATATGATGACCCACGGTCAGGTCGTTATTTATTTATTTTTGGCAAATTTGTATTTTTATAAGTTACATAAGAGTATAAAAGGCTATTATAAAAAAAATAATAAAATAAAATAAAATAAAATAAATAGTACAAATGGCATTTCACTTATTACCCGTTTGACTTAATGCAAAACTCTAACGTGATAGAAGTGAAATTAAAGTAGTTTGAATTATGGAAAACCGACATTGTAAATTTTGATATACGAGGTTATGATTGCAAAACCCTTAGACAGTTAGGAAGTATATTATTCTTAATATATGCACACTTATGAGCATTTGATTTAATCATATCATTGTATTTTGTATTTTTCTGAGCATATATATATCATTGTCAATTGTTACCAATGTTTTCTATTCTCTCAAATATCCAGGTATTTGAACGAGAAAGATTAAATGGGCATTATGGGACAATTACATATGTAATCGGCAACACATTTTCTGCTGTTCCATACTTGTTACTGATTTCATTGATTCCCGGAGCAATTGCTTATTACTTTCCTGGACTTCAGAAAGGAGCTGAACACTTCATATACTTTGCTGCCGTGCTATTTGTTTGCATGATGCTGGTGGAGAGCCTGATGATGATTGTTGCAAGCCTCGTGCCTAATTTTCTAATGGGTATAATAACGGGTGCCGGAATTCAAGGGCTCATGGTTTTAGTCGGCGGATTCTTCCGATTGCCAAACGACATGCCCAAGCCAGTTTGGAGATATCCATTCTACTACATTGCTTTCCACAAGTATGCCTACCAAGGGATGTTCAAGAACGAGTTTGAAGGGCTAACTTTTCCGGGCAATCCCGCCGAAGGGCCACGCACAGTTACCGGTGAAGAAATTTTGAGGGATACATGGGAAATGGAAATGGGTTACTCTAAGTGGGTGGATCTTGCTATCTTGTTGGGAATGGTAGTTTTGTATCGAATTTTGTTTCTGGTTATCGTTAAGAGCAGTGAGAAGATTAGGCCAGTTTTAAGAGCTTTCTTGTCGGTGCGTCCCAAGCAAACAGCAACGGTCATGGTAAATCCCTCTGCTACACCTTTACATGGGGAGAGTCTGTAGAAGAGTGCATTGATGAAAGAGTAATAATATTAGCAAATAATGTTGAGGAGATGCAACTCAATATTAGAGAATAGTGTAATTTGGTTAGCAAGTGTAATATTAGAAGACAATGTATTTTGACTTCTTAAATAAGAATATGGGGGTGATCACACTATAACAATGATGGATATTTTGCACTCTTTAATCTTTATGAATGGTGAAAACTTCCGTAAAGGTTATCAAGTTTGAGGAGATGCAACTCTTCAGAAGGGAAACAACTTGGCACAAGGTTGTATCCCTTCATTAATAGTAGCATCAAATCCTATAAAAAGATAATATATGGGAGGCATTAATTTAGCTCGTTTGGATATGCAATTTTTCGTATTCTTTTTTATTGTTTTTAAGATTGTGAATACGATGAAAAAAAGTTTTTTTTAAAAAAAAAAAAAAACCATTGAAGAAACATGTTTGGAAATGTGAATTAAACTGAATATAATTCATGGATTCTCTCTTGGTTCAATATACGTGTAGTCTCTTGGTATTCTTCTCTTTCTTTCTCCCAGGTTCTTCATTACAGAGACCTTCTGTAACACCCAAGGAGTTTATTAGATGAACTAATAATACTTTATTATGAATAATAGTTTTAAGTAGAATTAAATATATTTTGAAAATATATTTGATGTCTAATTTTATTTTATCAGTCTGAACTAAAAGTGGACACTTTGAACTAGGCGTTGATACACATTATGGATAGTTTAACATTTAAGATTTAAATGCTTTGATTTAAAATATATTAATTAAGGATAGTTTAACATTTAAGATTTAAATGTTTTGATTTAAAATATATTAATTAAATAGTGGAAATTTTGTATGTAAAATTAATTTAAAAATAAAACAATAAGAAAATTTTAAGATAGATCGAAAGTAAGTAGCCTTTTTTTTTAAAAAAAATTAATAAAAAAAATAAAATAGCAGAAGAGAAAGGAAAGAATATGACGAATTGGGGAGTTTGTTTTTTTTTTTAAAAAAAAGAAAAAAAAAAGAAAAAAAAAAAAGAAGACTTTATTTGGAGGACTTTTCAAAGAGAGGAAATGAGAATGTTGACAAGTCAACAAAGAAAACAATTTCTAGTGTTTTTAAAAGTAGGATAAAACGCAGTGTGAAAACGAAAACAGTTTCGGCGCCTACAATTCTGTAGCAGCACCGATTAAATCTTTATAAAAAATACCAGCTGGATCCCCAAAACTCTACCTATAAATACCCGGCCCTGCATGTAAAAATAAATTCACACTCAGTTCTCTCACTCTCTCTTACGAGCAGACAGCAGTGAAAAATGAAAAAATAAAAAAAAAAAAAATAGAGAAATATTTAGAATAGTGAGAAAATTTTAGAGCAGTAAAATTGCTAGGTATAAATTCTTTTATCTTTAGTTTATGTCCATTCTAGTTATTAGAATTTAAAATTATGTTGATATGATGCTTAAATTGTTGGGGAAAGTGTGATTGAATATCTCAAGAAATGATATTATATTCGATCATTCTTTTAAAATTACAAATGCGTCGTTGTGATGCCCGATTAATTTTAAGACATTTTAGATATGTCGTTATGATGCCCAAATAATATTAAAATATTTAGAAATATCGTTATGATGCCCAAATTGGATTTATGACATTATAAACATGGCATTATGCTGTCCAAATTTTTAGGATTTTGAATAAGGTTTAAGAATGAGAAATAAAGAATATAAGCTAATATGAAGGTACAATGTTAATGCAGAAAATTTACGAAGGCGCAAAAAGTCATCCTAAGAGAATTAAGCCTGAACAGTAAGTTCAAACTTACTGACCCTACATTATTTTACAAAAACATGTTACGTATGTTTTCTTGAGCCCTGTTATTTTAATTACACGTATGAATATATTTTGAGATGTTTTACATACGTGTTAAATGAAAATGTGTTTTCAAAAGAATATAATTGAGTTTTGGAAGGAAAATGTGATTTGTGAAAATGATAATATTCTATGAAAATAATGTATGAATGCATGCCAAGGCCCAGCGGTTAAGTGGGGATTATGCACCTAACACCTCGAAGTTATGAGAGGGATAAATTATTAGCACCTTGCGGTTAAGTGGGGTATCACTTGACACCTCGAATCTATGAGAAGGATAAATTATTAGCAACCTTGCGGTTAAGTGGGGTAGCACTTAGCAAACTCCTGAGGATAAGTGGGAGGATAAATTCACTTATTGAGATGTTATGCAATGTTATGTGTTAAAGTATGTTAATTTTAATTGATGTTTTACTTATCATGCTATGAACTGTTTTACTGCTTCATATTATAAAATGTGGAGTTAATTATGTAGTAAGAAAATGCAAAGAAAGATTTTTATGTTTTATTATTATGTATCAAACTGTCTATCACCTGGTTTACTATTTAGCCATATTTTTATTGAAAACAACTTTGTGAAAACCCTACATAAGTGGCTGTCTAGTAAGTACTAGTGATAAGATATTTTATAAACAACTGATGGCTCAAATTAGAAATGATCAGTTTGCTTGAACTTGCTGAGTTGTAGACTCGCTCTTCCACCTATAAATTTTTATAGATGCGGTTGAAGAGGAGGAAGAAAAAGAAGCGGGCATGTACGAATGTCTGATTTATGATGAGAGAGGCTGACTAGAAGCCTCAGTTTCTTGTGAAAGAATTAGTGTAATTAATGTTAATAGTGGAAATATTGGTAGTTTTAGATGTGTGTATTTTAGTATTCCACTTATGGCAACTTCTGCTCTACAGTGTATTGTTAATAACTTTGTAAAGGATGTAGCTTGCTGTTTGAGTCAGTTTTGGGTAAACTAAGTTTTTAGTTGTTGATATATATATATAATATGTGAAGATTTTAGATGCTCTGGTACAATTATACTTCTGAGGAAAACTCTGTATATAAATATATATCTATTATTATTTTATGCAGTAGTGTTACGTGTAATTCTAGATAATTACATTTACATCTTGTTTAGAAAGTCGGGGCGCTACAGGTTGGTATCAGAGCAGTTGACTTTGAGCAGGTTGGTATTCCAATTGTGTTGCAGCTTTGTTACGTTACAGCGGTTTGGTCTTGGGTTCCACCAGAAATCAACGGAAGATCCGGTCACAAGGTACATATCCCAGGTGTCAAAAAATCATTCACAAATCAAACCCAAAAATTTTCAAAACCCCGTCTTTCAGTCGTGAATCATCACAGTCCAAACCCAAAACAATCATAAAATGTAAATCAAACCTATGAATTTCACTTACCCAAAAAAAAAAAAAAAGATCCGTTTGGTGGTTTGAAAGAGAGCGGTGATGAGGAAGGCCGGAGGGTGAGAGAAAGAGAGAACCAGCCGAAAATCCACATATTCCGACTGGATCTCTCTTTGTATCCGGCCAGAGATTTGGCCGGGCGTGGGTTTCGGCCGGATGCGGTCGAAGATCCGACTTTCCGCTTCAGATCCGACCTTAGCGATGTCATCGACTCTGTGTCCAGATCTCATCGTCCCGTTTTCGTCGCCCGTCTTAGTCGCCGGCCGGAGAGAGAGAGAGAGAGAGAGAGAGAGAGAGAGGGAGATGAGGTCGAGAGAGATCTTTTTTTTTTAAGGGAGAGAGATCTAGTTCTTTCTTTTAAAAAGAAGAAAAAAAAATCAGACAGTTTCAATTTTTTCCAGACAGTTTTCCTTAAACCGTCTGGAAATAAAACAGGAAAAAAAAAATCAGACGGTTTAAAGAAAACCGTCTGTAAATTTACAGACTGTTTTCTTAAAATTGTTTGGAAATATAAATTTTCAGACGGTTTTTCCAAACCGTCTGTAAATTTACAAACGGTTTAGTTGAAACCATCGTAATTTATTATTTTATGGACAGTTTTCAAAAAAGAATTTAATAAAAACTTTTTTGATCTTAGTTTGTCTATTCCCACCTCTCACTTTCTTTGTGGTTTGGATATATATATATATATATATATATATATATATATATATATATATATATATATATTATATATATAAATTACCACATAATCCTACCCTTAGTTAAACTTACGGGATGCCATTTGTCAAAATTGTGGCACAAACGTTGCTCATCCTAAAAAGAAAAGACTTCAAATCACAGGATATATGGGCTCTTACAAGAATTATTTAATGCCATTACGAAACTAATTGTATCATCCAAAACATATACAGCTCTAGACATGATATGCAGACTCATACTCATCAGTTGATGAGCAGGTTCTGGATTGAAACGAAAAGGCTTGATTAACATACAAATAAGCATAGCTTCTATTACTTTGATTACTAACGTACATTTCTAGTAAAAATCAATTGACATCTGCAAAAGGAGTTCTCTCAAGCATAGGTGAGACTCTCAGATGCGGGATCTTGCTTTCTGTGAGAGTCCATTTCAATCTATTTTCTGAAGTTTTGTCTTCTTTGTCAATTCCAGAGGCAGGTTCTCTCATCTCCTCAATGGATGCCAAACTTGGCACTACTATAGCTCGTTTCTTGGGTGTTGTACAACTATGCTCATCGACCTGTTCATGGCAACATCAATGTTAGATAAAAGTAATAGAAAGTAGAAAAACGAAATGCTTCAAAGGTGCGTTATAATATTGCTTTTCTTAAGAAATTATTTGCCTCCACCGGACAACAAGAAAACGGTTGAAATGCATTGAATGAGAGATATTAGTTGTAGAATTAAAAACGTTTGCTCTTGTGTTGTGTATTTCAAACAGAGAAATGGTTGAAAAGCATTGAATGAGATATTTAGTTGGGTGGAAAAAGGCTCCCGCACAACAGTTGAACAACTGTTGTGCAGGAGCATAGAGACATGGGGTGGGTCCCATTCCATGTTTCTAGAAAGTTGCACAATAGTTACACAACTGTTATGCACCAATCACTCTTCTGGAATGGTTGAAATGTTGTACAATGGTTAAAATGCATTGAATGCTCGAAAATTTAAATGCAGTGAAATCTGGTTGAGATGCATTGCATTCAATGCATTGATTGACATGCTTTAAAAATATTTCGAATTACGTTTGGCTGGTATTGCTGTGTGGTTGATCAATGAAATGAAATCTATTGAATAAAATGCATGAAATATAATATAATGCAGAATATAAAGCGGAATAATAAAATAGAGACACAAAAATTATGTGGTTTGATTTATGATTTATGTTCACAAGATAAGCCCAAATAGCTACATTTTGCTCTTATTTCGTTGAGTGATATTTAAAATATAATAGACTTCTATTTATATGAGAGTTAGATAATACAAATAGACTTCAACTACAATTAAGTAATAGTCTTCAACTGTGACTACGTGATGAACTTCAAATGTAGCTAGTTCACAGTCTTCAACTGTACAATTTTAAAAATGTGTAGTCTTCAACTATAACTTCGATTCTTGAACTCCTGAGATACTCTAATATCCCCTAAAACTCAAGGTGGAAATTTGTGGATCTTGAGTATGATTTTTATTTTATTTTTTTGAAAACTTGCCGGAAGATTGCAACAAATGGTTGAATCTTGCCGTAAACCATTAGGGGTAGTCGGATTTTGCTACAAAACACCAAGGGACGGTCGAATCTCGTCGCAAAATACCATGGGGCAGTCGGATCTTGCTGCAAAACACCAAGGGACGGTTTAATCTGACTGCAAATACCAAGGGACGGTAGAATCTCGCCGCAAAACACCAAGGGACGGTTGGATTTCACCGTAAAATACAAAAGCCGGAAAAAAAATAAATTGAAATCCACAGGATCTAAAACTGGCATTAGCCTATATTTCTGATACCATGAAAGATAATATAATGCGAAATATAAAGCAGAATAATAAAATAGAGACAAAGAATTACGTGTTCAATCTATGACCTACGTCAATAGAATAATGTCATTTTGTTCTTATTTTTTTGAGTAATGTTTACAATATACAATGCTCCTATTTATAAGAAAATCAGATAATACAAATAGACTTTAACTACAATTAAGTAATAGTCTTCAACTGTATTTAGGTTACAATCTACAACTGTAATTTGGATTCTTGAATTCCTAATATATTCTAACAATGCATTGAATGAAATAGTTGAAAATGCTAGTATTGTCATGTGGTTGGTCAATGAAATGCATTGACAGTTGGTTGTTTATTTAGGTATTCATAATAGTTATTGTGAATGATTAATAAATAGTATTTATTTAAAGTATAGAAACATTTAGAGAATTTAGAGAGTTTGTTGTTTGATACATGGTTTAAAAAAATGAGTAGCTAACATTTTGTACTCCTTCTCTCTGTGAAAGTGCGAGTCAGCCTTTTGAAGCTTTCAGAACTCAGCAACAAGGTGCGACTTCTCATGGGTACAGGAAACGACATCCACCGAAATGGAAGAAGAAGAAAGGCAGTGGTAGTGCTTCTATCCAACAGGTTGGAAACCTCACGGTGGCCTCAACCTTTTCTCTTGGAGGTTCTGATGGTAAACGCAAGTTGAATGATAGCAGCGATTCACGCATGGTCAAGAAGGAAAAGAAGAATGGTGCATCAATTAAGCCCACTGGAGGACTTTCGGCGATGGCTGTGGAACAGCCCCACCGAGCATCATGATCGTCCTAAGTTGGAAATGTCGGGGGCTTGGGAACCCTCGAGCAGTTTGGTCCCTTTGCCGGTTGGTGAAGGATAAGAAGCCTACTTTGGTTTTCTTATGGAAACCAAAGTGACACGGAATAAGGTATGTTTTATGCCTTCTAAATTGGGTTTGGAAAACATGTTCATTGTGGATTGTTGAGGAAGAAGTGGTGGTTTGATCCTCCTTTGGAAGAAGTTTGCTTTGGTAGAGGTTTACAATTTTTGCTGCAGACATATTAATGCTATAGTCCGTGACACCTCTGCTGGAGCTCAATGGAAACTTATTTGTTTTTATGGGCATCCAGATGTAGCAAAGAGGTATCAAGCTTGGATGTTGCTGTGACATTTGGCGAATTTGTCCCTAGCCCCGTGGCTTTGTCTTGGGGATTTTAACGAAATTGTGTCTTTGGAGGAAAAGTCTAGTTCCTCAATTCGTCCCAGAGGCCAAATGGAAGCTTTCCAAAATACCCTGAATGACCGTAACTTATTGGATCTTGGTTTTTCGGGTCCTAAATTTACTTGGTGCAATGATCGTGCGAGCTGTGGAATTACTAGAGAATGGCTGGATAGAGCCATTGCTAATCATGGGTGGTGCCAAAGTTATGATGTTGTTGCGGTAGATGTTCTACCTCGTTACTATTCGGACCATCATCCTATTCTTGTTTTTTTTTCAAGGCATCAAGATACTGTATGGAAAAAAAGAAGACAATTTCGGTATGAAAGTAGCTGGGAGAAACAAAAGGATTATGGGGAGTTGATAAAGCAAGTGTGGCGGGTCAGGGAGTCCTCAGAGGCTGTTTGGGTTAAGGTGAGAAACAATCTTATGGGGTGTAAAAGGGTTCTCCAGCGGTGGATTAGGTAGGAAGGTGGTGATCTAAAAGAAAAATTGCAGTTGAAAGAACAGGAACTGTTGACTATGCAATGCAGGATTCAATGGTAGGGAGAGAAGAAGAGTGTCAAGTTCGGGATGAAATTCATTCTTTACTTGAACAAGAGGAAGTAAAATGGAAACAACGGGCTAAGGAGAATTGGCTTAAGTATGGTGATAGAAATACGAAAATTTTCAATGCCAGCGCAAATCAGAAAAACAGAAGTAGCCACATTGAGCAAATTCTGAACCAAGATGGGTGGCTGTGTTCTAAATATGGGGGAAATTGAAGGGGCATTTGTTTCTTATTTTCTGACTTTATTTACGGCAGGGAAAAAATTGGAGGTGGAAACTAGTACAAGGGTTGTTTAAAGAAGGGTAACCCAGGCTATGAACAATAAACTCTTGGCTGAGTTTGCTATGGAGGATATTAGTACTGCTTTGAATCAAATGGTAGCTCTTAAGGCCCCAAGGCCCGATGGTTTTACAACAGGTTTTTACCAACAAAATTGGGCGACTATTCACAAGGAGATTTGCATTGCTATTCTATCTTTCTTTAATACTGGTGTGCTGGATAATATAATAAACATGACTAATATTGCTCTGATTCCTAAGCTCACCTCCCCCAGTAAGGTTACGGATTTTAGGCCTATTAGTTTATTTAATGTCATTTATAAACTAATCTCTAAAGTCTTGGCTAATCGGCTTAAAGAAGTGTTGCCAGGAATTATATCCCCTTCTCAAAGTGCTTTCATCCATGGACGGTTGATTACTGATAATGTCATAGTTGCTTATGAAACTATGCATTCTATGCAGACTCGGATGTGGAGTAAGGTCGATTTTATGGGTTTGAAGCTTGATATGAGTAAAGCTTACGAGTAGGTAGATTGGGTTTTCTTGGAAGCTGTTATGAGACGGTTGGGGTTTGATGAGAGGTGGATACATTTGGTTATGAGTTGTGTCCGCTTAGTTCAATATTCAGTGGTGGTTAATGGAAATTCAGTGGCCAACATTTATCCTACTAGGGGAATTCAGCGAAATAATCCTATTTCCCCTTATCTTTTCATCATTTGTGCTGATGGTTTAAGTTCTTTAATCTATCGAGCAGTGGACACAGGTATTATTACATGTATTCCTACCTCCCCTGGTGGCCCATGGTAGAGTCATTTGTTCCTAGCAGATGACAATTTGCTTTTCTGTAAAGCAAATATAGTTGAGTGGAGAAGATTAATGAGGAGTCTGGGAGTTTATGAAGCTGGATCAGGGCAAAAATTGAATCTTCAAAAGACTTCAATCCTTTTTAGCAGGAACACAACTGATGTCAAAAAAGGAGATTCTTACTGCTTCTTGTTTTATGGAGGCTCAATGGATCGATACTTATCTTGGTTTGCCTTCTTACATCAACAAATCAAAAATCCAATCTTTTAGTAATATTAAAGATCGGGTTCAGAAGCGGTTAAATAATTGGAAGATTAAATTCATTTCTCAGGCTGAAAAGAAAATATTATTGAAGGCTGTTGTGCAAGCAATTCCAACTTACAGTATGAGTGTTTTCCAACTTCCAGCCACTTTGTGTAAAGAGTTGGAGGGCTTGATGCAGCATATTTGGTGGGGACATATGGCAAAGGAGGCTAATGTACATTGGATGAGCTGGAAAAAAAATCGGAAGATCCAAATCTATTGGGGGGCTTGGTTTTTGGGATCTTATTATGTTTAATAAAGCCTTGTTTGCTAAACAAGGCTGGCGACTTATGCAAAATCGTGACTCCCTTATAGCTAAAGTTCTAAGGGCAAAATATTTCCCTCATGTTTCTTTCTTGTCATTTGTGGTGGGAACACGGCCTTCTTTTGTATGGAGAAGTTTGTTGTCTGCAACAGATTTATTAAAAGAAGGTTTGGTGTGGAGGGTTGGTGATGGGAAGAGTATTCACATTTGGAACGATTGGTGGTTGCCTACACCTTCTTCTTTTATGGTATAGTCTCCCCCAATGGTGGTTTCTGTAGATTCGGCAGTCTTAGCTCTTATTGACTAAGATCTATGGGGGTGGAATACTAGCCTTATTAATGCTATTTTTAGTATGGATCGAATTGTGTGGCAAGGCACAAAGAATGGAGTTTTTTCAGTACGAAGTGTATATCACTTAGGAATGGAAATTAATGCTCGCAGTTTGGGTGGTACATCACAGGAGGGGGGTGGATTGTAAGTCTGGTCTGTTATTTGGAATTTGAGAGTTCCAAACCCTGTAAAGCTCTTCATGTGGTGAGCATGTAATGGTTTACTTCCCACTAAAAGCAATTTATCTAGGCGGAAAATTGTGGATTCTAATCTTTGCCCTTGCTATAGCAATAACTCTGAAACAGTTTTTTCATGTCCTCTGGAAATGTCTAGTTGCTCAAGATGTCTGGGGGGGGGGGGGGGGAGTTTAGTACAATTTCATAAGTGTTCTTTCTGGTGGGGGGGGATTTTAGTTCTCTATTATTATTAAAGGGGTGGCAACCTCCGCCTGTTGGAATTATAAAGGTGAATTGGGATGCTTCTTTGCTAGTTAAGGAGCGTCATATTGGTATTGGGATTGTGGCTAGAGATGAATATGGTAACTTTTTAGGTGCATAGGCTATCACGAAAATGGTTGTGACTACACCGAAAGTGGCTGAAGTTATGGCGGCCCTAGAAGCGATTTTATTTTGTAAGCATGTTGGTTTCTTCAATGTTCTCCTTGAAGGGGATGCTAAGCAAGTGGTAAATGATGTTAACCATGGTTCTCTAAACCTGTAAACGGCTGGCCATTTTATTGAGGGGATTATTTCAAAAATGCAAGGGCTCAAGCATGCATCTTTGGTTTGTGGGTAGAAAGGCTAATAATGTGGCCCATTGCTTAGCAGATGAGGCATCTAGTAAGGTTGTTGATTTAGTTTGGCTTGAGGATATACCTCATTGTATTTTGCATGCACTACTTAGGGACCGTTCTTGTCCTTAGATATTTTTTTGAGGATCAGTTTTATTCTATCAATGAAGAAGCCCCAACATTGTTCAAAAAAAATAAAATTGAGTAGCTAAAATCCTTAAAGTAGATTGTTAAAATTAAATTTAGAGAAATTATGAAGAGGCCATTGTAAAATGTATGTTTGGGAATAAGAAGAATCTTGATTCTATTTGCTACAATATTCGAGTTTTTTTAAAAATAAATTAAATTTCATCTCACTTTTTTCTAATTTTATCTTAGAAAGTCAAACTATTTAAACACTTTTTTCAACTTTATTTATCTTAAAATTCGACCGCTAAAATAATTAAATTCCAGTTTTAAAAAGTCGAACCCCAAACATGTCTTATCTTATCCTCAAAGAGGCTAGGGAAAGATTCGAAGTTCAAATCATCTGTAGAGCATCTTTGACCAGAGGAAGGGAAGGCAAATACTATTTTCTGGTCCGTAAGAGCTTAGTAGTCCAACATTTAATAGAGAAGGATAGCAAGGACTTGCAGTAATCTTACATTTGAAGTTATGTCTTTCACAGTATTTAATAGGAAAAAGAAAATCATAAAATTATAGAATAGTTCATAACGACGAATAATAATATTGGGTTGGTTCCGTAAACGATTTTGTAGTAAAATTTTGGTTTAAATAGTATTAAAAAGTGATTGACGTGATGTAAAGTAGACAAATTTTAGAATTTTTTCAAAAGAAAAGTAAAAAAATTATATTTATTTTGTTCAAATAATAATAAAATGTGATTGGTGTGATGTAAAAAGTAAAAATATTTTTAATTTCACTTTTTTTAAAAAAATAAATAAATAAATAAAATTGAAATGGTTTGTTAAACGGTTCAATTGGTCTTCTAGATTATGAGACGCATGCAAAGTTTGGTCCCAAAGCTATGTTTGGCTTATAGGCTTATACTCAAGTGATGCTCAAGAATCACGAGGAAATGGGAAATGACGACTCCTTTTTCCAAGTCTTTGCTGCGTTCTTTGTCTCCTTACGGCGGCATCATTCAGTCTTCTTCCCCCACACAACGAATTAATATGCATTAATAAAGAACGACCAAGACTTAGACTACGCTTATCTAAAAATAAAAAAAAAAATAAAAAAGAAGAAGAAGAAGAAGAAGACTTAGACTATGCTTCAAAGACTATTGCAGTCGGATCAAGATGGTATAAATTTGAAAAAATTTAAGTAGGTGGTTATGATATATTATTTATGGAAGTCACTTGACCGGATAAGTAGTGGGGCAACACAGTTTTTATTTAGTCAAATTGGTCTCTCATAATCAGGGGCGGAGCCACCTCTGGCCCCCCCAAGCCCCAAGGTTCTCCTAAAAAAAAAAAAAAAATTAAAATTAAAATTTTGCCTCAAATTTTATTATTTTTTCTAATTTTGGCCCCCCCAAAACTTTTTTTTTTAATTTGGCCCCCCCAACTTTGGGGGGCTGGCTCCGCCCCTACTCATAATTACCTACCTGAATTCTCTCAGATTTAGATAAATAATTTGAGAGAATCTCAATTCGTTGCCGTCATTGTGAATACCTCGATTAACTAAAAAAAGTGAAAAGCGATGAATCTATGAGCGGGAGTGAGATTTGATGCAATATATTTTATTTGGGTGGTTCATTTTAAATGAACGGTTCACATCGTAGTCATAATTTAAAAAAATATATATATATTTATAGAATGATTTTTCCAATATAGTTTAATTTTAATCAGAAACGAACTTTCATTACATCTTTAGAAATGACCATATATTGTCATTTTTTACCGTTGAAGTCATTAACGTATTGATCGAAAAACTACGAATTTGCTTTTAGAAAAATTGTGATCGAAAGTCGCCCCGCAAAAGAAAGAGAAAACCTGTTGGGCACGTCTAGTTTACTGAAAATGAAAGAAAGTGAAATGGAATAATTATTTCTATTTGTTAATTTGAATGTAATATTAAAATAAAACACTTGATGTGTATTGGTTTATTTGATGGAATCAAATTTCTTAAAACGTTCTTATACTAGTGTATTTTTAATGACATTTTTTTTTTAAAAAAAATTACAGTTTAGCTTCTTAAATTACCATCCGTCCGTTTTGTAACTAGCCTAAACATTCCGACTCTAATTTTTGAAATTATTAGTTTTATTTTTTTTTTTAACTTTTGAAGCGTAAAAGACGTTATATATAGTAATCCTCCATTTTCTCGGGAACCAACCGAGAAACATGTTTTCCTCCTCTGTATCCGAGATTCAAACCCTGTTTGCAAATTTCTTCTCCTTTGAATTCAACGATAAATGTCGCCGCAAGGTTTTGTCATGCCCAAATTTGTCTATTATTAGTCTACGTTCTTGTGAATTTTCCATAAAATAAAAATTAAAGTTAAAAGTAAATTAGACGGCCATTTAAGGCCACTCCCTTCCTTATCTATATATATATATATAAAATAAAATAAAATAAAAAAGGCCACCCCATTCCCAAGCATTATTCTTTTTCATTTTCTTTTTTTTTTTTAAAAAAAAAATATTATAATTTTTTTAGATTAGTTTTTTTTTTTTAATTGAAAAATGACACGTTGCAAGGGTATTATGGGCATATTTTGTCAAAAGAGGCATTTTTCAAACGTTTTTGTAATTTGGGGGGCCGGAGTCGGAATGTTAGCAGTTTATGGGGCTAGTTGCAAAACGGGTGGTAATTTAGGGAGTTAAATTGTGATTTTTCCTTTTTTCTTTGTTATGTAATAATGCCAAGAAAAATAATTCTTTAAAAAAAAAATTACTCCTATTATTATTATTTTTTAATTTTAACCACCCAATTTCTTTTGTTTGCTTTTTTTCAATTTGGCCCACAAGTTGCATATGCTTGCTCTGCCGTTGGTTTGAAGGAAAACAGTCAAACAAATCCGAATCTTGAATTTGTTCCTTGAATTTTGAAAACTTTATTTTTTTCGTCTCTGAGTTTCAATTCGCATCACATGGTACTTTAATTTTAGAAAAAGACCGAATTAATACTTCAGTTAAGTTTTCCGTCTAAAAACTAACAGTCTACCACGTGACAGTTGTAATATATATATAAAAAAAAAAAAAAAAAAAAAAAAAAAAAAAAGAGGGGTGGCTAAGTCACCCTCACTCGGTCTGGGGGTGGTTCGGCCACTCCATGGCAGGAAAAAAAATAAATTAATAAATTAAAGGGTTTTGGTCAGTTGCGGTGGCCGAACCACCCCCAAGGGCCACGGGAGTGGTTTAGCCACCCTCGTGGCCCATAGGGGTTGGTTCAGCCACCCCCTGGTAGAAAAAATAAAAATAAAAATGAAGGGCTTTATTTTTTTGTCCATCATAGGAGCCACCTACTTTTTCTTTTTCTTTTTAAGTTTTTAATAATTTTTTTAGTTTTATTATTTTTGAAATTTTATAATTATTTTTTATTTTTGAAATTTTTTATATTGTGACATGTGTCAACACTTAAGGCGGACCGTTAGTTTTTGGACGAAAAACTTGACTGAGATATTAATTTGATTTTTTTTTTCAAAATTGAGTTATCATCTATAATGTGAATTGAAACTTAATTATGACTAAAAAATAAAGTTTACAAAACTCAAAGACCAGAAGTATATTTAATCAATTAATCATAATAATAAATGGGCTCAAAGAAGCTTCCTTTTCGTAAACTTCTGTTCGAAACTTTTTTTATTTTTTGAAATCACTTCTGTTCGAAACTTAAACCAGCGTGTTCTTCTTCTGTCCCACCTAAGCAACCACTAATAAAGACAATCCATCTTACTTAGATCTCTTTAAATTATTATTTTTTTCATTTATTATTTTATTTCTTTTAAAAAAATAAAAATAAACAAAGAGATCCACGTATGATGAGTTGAACAGTAAAAATACAGGGGTACTATACAACCTAACATTTCTCTTATTCAAAAGAAAATAAATTTGTTTGCACACTAGTTCTCTCTCAAGCCGACCCTAAACTTCACCTCTCAGAAAGTATTTTTGAGAGAAGGATCCGCTCTCTCCTCCTCTCGCTCCTACCCTCCCATTCCATTTTGGTTTTATCTTTTGTTTGTAGGTGTTGTCCGACCATATCGACAATTTTGGCATTTCCGCTATGCATCCATTCATTAACCTCCATGTTGTGCCGTTAATCTCCTCCCTGGCCACTGCTGCTGTTTGCCAGTTGTGTTTTGAATAACAGTTTTCTTCTCTTTAGATCATGCCCTCATGAGCGATCTATAGGATGAATGTTAGTTAGGTGTGATGAGTTATCTCTCACGGCCTGGATATTTTCGGTGTGAGTGATTATCTCTCACAGTTAGTTTAAATAATTTTTTTAGGATATGCTATCATTGTCTTAGATTTAGTCTGCTCGGAGTAGATATGCTTTTTAACTATGTTTGTATATGGGTTAGCGGAAGATGAAAATTATAAATTGCACTTTATTGTAAGAATTTTATTTGTATCTATGACTTTATAACCTCATAGCATGTGTGTATGATTTTACAGAACTTTATGCTTTGTAATGTAAGAGTTTTATGCTCATGATCTTTGATCAATGAAATACTCAGATCTTTCGTTAAAAAAAATAAATAAATAAATAAAAAAAGAAACTCCCTCAAACTACCGCTTCATTGTCAAGGTCCCTATAAACTACCAATTATGTTAATGTCCCCCTAAACTACTAAAAAAGTCAATGTCTCCTCTAATGACATAAATACCTTTTATAAAATTATTAAAATTAAAAAAAAAAAAAAAAAACCAAAAACTGTTATTTTATTTTTTCTTTAATTTTGTTTTCGTTTTTTCTTTATTTTTTTAGTTTTGGTTTTTTTAATTTGTTTTTTAAAAACTAGTTTTTAGTTTTAGTTTTTTTTTTTCAAATTTATATAGACATTTTTGTCTCATTGAAAAAGTCTTAAGGTCATTTTTGTCTTTTTGTTGGTCTTACAAGAAACATTGACAATTTTTTTATAGTTTAAGAGGAAAAATTGACACAAATAGTAGTTTGGAGAAACATTAACAATTGAGTGATAGTTTGAGAGAGATATATATACTCCTTCCCAAATTATTCTCAATTTCTCTCATTTAATGGGCCCTGATTTGATGGTTCCTAACTTGATAATACACCGAAGGAGATGTTGTAAAAATTAAGGGCATATTTGTGTGACACATTTTTTTTATTATATTTTATTATTTTTGAAATATATGTTTGAGTTGTTTTATTAAATTTGAATTCTACTCAAGTTTTATTCAAGTTTTTTTATTTTTTTATTTTTATCTCAAGTTTTCTAAACCATCCAAATATAATTTCAAAAAAAAAAAAATTGGGATATTCGCAATTTTTGAATACAATAGAATATAATTAAAAAAAAATGGGACAACCAAACGTATCCTGAGAAATAATTTTTGCAGCTTAAGTTTGGAAGATCTAGTTGGAGCTTTAAGTTTGGAAGATCTAGTTGGGTCTAATTTATGATGGGAGCTCATTAACAATAACTAGTAAGTGTCCACACAATACTCAATGGAGTCAATGCCAATCACCTAAAATATTAAAGTATTGACAGTGCTGCAAATAATTAGTACTTCGTCCTTGCAACTAATTAGTAGATATGCGAAATTTATACAAGTGGATAGTAATTAATTTATAGGACACATTCGAGGGGTGATTAGGTTTAAACTAGTAACATAATAATTAGGGATGTGTCTAGTAAACATATTGGTTGTGATTTTTTTTTTTTTTTTTAATTTAATTGTAATATGAAGTGATTGATGTGACATAAAATAGAGAGAAGTTTAGAATTTTTCGTATGAAAAAAAAAAGTTGTTAAAAAGTGATTGATGTGATATAAAAAGTTGGATGTTTTGGAGTTGATTTTTTCAGAGAAAAAATTGAGTGGTTTGCCCAACATTTTCCTAGGGTGTGTTTGGTAAAAATTGTTGAGTTGATTTTTTTTTTTTAAGTAGTAATAAGAAATGATTGATGTGATATAAAGTAAAAATAATTTTTATAAATGAGTATGATTGCTTTTTTCAATCCAACTATTTTCAACAACAATTATTTCAATCATTGTTTCACACTAATTTTCATAACTCCAATCATTTGTCACCATGATTTTCCTTAAAAAAACACTCCCATACAAGTATCACCCAAACATGGATTCTGAATTCTTTATTTTGCACTCCCAAACATATCTTTCAAATATAATTAAAAAGATCTAAATCATCCGAACATCTTTTTTAAATTATTTTTTCTTCAGTATTGACACTTTTGAATACAGTAGAATATAATACAAAAAAAAAAAGAAAAAACACCCAAACATGCCCTAACTATTTCTTAGAATTGACATTGGACCTTCCAGAACCACTAGGTTTCTCCCCTGAATTTTTGCATGCGAATTGCATCTTGAAAATGAGTCTCTCCTGCATTTTTGCGTGGAAATTGATTTGTTGATTGAATTTTGCAATGTCCTATAATTACCAAACATGAATCGTGGAAATAATTAAATAAAACAAAATTGGATTGGAATTATGTGCTTCCCAAACATGTAAATGATGTCAAATAAGTGACGTCACGTTAGAAGCTTCCAAGGAAGAGAAGGATATTTGCCAAACTGTGAGGCCCACATCCTTTCATTCTGTCTTCCACAATACATCAGCGCGTGAAGGTGAAGCCTTTATATATACACATACACTGATACAAGCCTTTTCCTCATCAGAGATCACTGCAAAACTCTCTCTCGCACGCTCATGGCGTCTCTTTTCCATCACTCGACTCCCCAATCCGACGGCAACCCAGAAATCAACATCGCAGTAGAAATGGAAGCAGTGAATCCGGATGGTTTTAAGATGTCGACGGCTCGGACTCGGTCGGAGGATGGTGTTTTCCTGACATGGGAGGATCTGTACGTGACTGTTTCCAACGGAAAAAATGGCACGAAACCGATCCTTCAGGGTCTAACGGGTCATGCCCGACCCGGGGAGCTTCTCGCCATAATGGGTCCTTCTGGTTGTGGCAAGTCCACCCTTCTTGATGCATTAGCGGGTACGTAATATAACGTGACATACACCGATCCAAAGCTTTACTTGTGTGCTTTTGCCTCAACTCTTGCTCTTTTTTCTTTTTCTTTTTCTTAAAGCACGTTAGTAACCAACCAGAAACAAGATCTTTCCCGCTTACAATTGGGATGGAGGGAACAGGGACATGGAAATGCTGCCTGAGTAATTTCTGGCAGCGATTCCGACGGGAGCGGAACCAAAAAAACATATAACGTGAGGGGGGCAAAATACAAAAAAAAGTAAAAAAAAAAAACAAAAAAAATATAAACAAACTTCACTTATTAACTTTGTCAACTTTCATTACATTTACAATTACTGTCTTCAACTTAAAAGATTCTCCATTTAATATATCAATCTTTATTTTTCAATTTCACCGATTTGTTAAAATTTAATGGAAATATTAACAAAGAGGTGTTAGAATTCTTAAAGTACTCACACGCTTGATCTTAACGTGAATTTAATATATATATATATATATATAATTGGATGGAATTTCAAATATAGTGGTTAATGGTTATAGTGTAGGATATGAAACTAAAAGTTGCATTAATGGTTGATATTGCAATTTGCAGGGAGGTTGAGTTCAAACATAAGGCAAACAGGGGACATTCTGATCAACGGTCGTAAGCAAGTCCTCGCTTACGGAACATCGGTACGGAAAGAATACAGTTATATATATAAAAATCACGCTTTTTGCTTCGTAAAGTCAATTACGTGTTGGGTTTTATCTCTTGGCTATTTGTATTTCTACACAAATTTATCATTGTTCATATATTTAATTGGTATATTTGTAAAAATAATAAGACCAAATGAATGTGTAAGAGCTCTTTTTTTTTTTTTTTTAGGAAAACTTTACTTTCTACCCTTGATATTTCATTATTTTTGTAATCACAACCTCGAACTTCAAAAAATGTAAATTTAAGGTATTTATTTTTCAATTTTTTTTTTAATTTCAGCTATTTGTTAAATTTTTTCGTTAAATATTGTCAAAAATTTTAAAATACTCTTCATTTTTTTATTTTTAAAAATGTAAGGATTTAAGTGTTAGTCAGAATTTAACAGAATTTATAAAAATACTCATAACTGAATCTTTGAAATTTCTTATAATTTTTTTTTTATTTAAAAAAAAAAACAGGTATTTTTAAAATTTTGATCAAATTTAACGAAAAATTCGAATGAAATGTTAAAATTAAAATAAAAATAAAAATTAATATATTAAATTAATATTTTTTATAGTTTGGGGTCATGATTGCAAAATTGAAAGATGGATGATAAACGATGTGACTTTTTGTTTTTACTTCTTTTTCATTAATTTGCAACAAAGTCTTGATTGTGGACTTTGTGCGTGTCTATGACTCTATTCGGGGAATCGGGGAAATGATGACCATTTTTAGTGGGCCATATTGGTAATGGGTTAATTCCGGTGCAAGCCAAGTGTAGATAACCATCCACCCATTAACATGCTTTATGCTTTATTTGACGTTGACCCATCGATTAGTTGGGTCGGAAAGAATAGACTATCCGTGCGTAAAAAGAATTACACAAATTTTTTTTGTAAAATAAATTAAGAAAACTTCACTTACCATTATAATCTTTCACCACTTTTATAATTATACTCTTAAACTTTAAAAAATGTTAATTTAGAGTATCAATCTTTCAATTTTTTTTCAATTTCACTTATTCATCATGATATTTCTTAAAATCCTGTCAAAATTTCTAAATTATTCATTTTTTTTTCTTTAAAAAAATTTCAAAGATTCAAGTATATGTATTTTTTGAAAATTCTATTAAATCCTGACTAATTCCTTGCTTTTTTTTTTTTTTTCCCCTAAAAAAAGGAGGGGCATTTTTTAATTTTTTCAGTTTCACTCATATATGTTAAGATTTTTCGTTAAATCCTGTCAATTTTCGAAGTACCCCTGTTATTTTTTTCTTTAAAAAATAAAAAAATTAAAGATTCGAACTTGGATATGTTTTGCAAATAATTCCTTACAATTTTTATTTTTTTTGCTTTTTTTTTTCTAAAAGAAAAAAATATGAGTATTTTAAGAATTTTGACACCCATATATAAAGATTTAATGAAAAATTCAAACGGATAAGTGAAATTGAAAGATAGATCCATTGAATTGACATTTTTTAAAGTTTATAAATATATTTACAAAAATGATGAAAAATCAGGGGTTGTTGAATGGTTGAAGAAGAAAAATTCATGGTATAGATATTATTATTCCTTGAAATTTTAATCATTGAAATAGTCCGAAAAAGTATGACGGTTGCCATATGCAGATATTCCTTCTCCACCCTGTCTGTTTGATGCTTTGTGTGTATATATATATATATATATATCTTGGTAATTTACTGGGATTCGTATTTGTATTTATATTTGTATTTAATTTGTATTTGTATTTGTATTTATCTTTGTCTTTATTTGGTTAGTCTTTATATTTGCATGTAAGAGTCATAGGTCTCTTTATTTGGGTTCTCTTTATTTGTGTTTAAGTCTTATTTTCTTGTTAGTACTTATTTTCCACGTAAGGGGCACAGGTTTAATCTTATAAGTAATTTTATAAGTCTCTCATATGACATTTTTTATCCATTACTTTTAAAATTATCATTTAATTTGATTAAAATTAAATTTAATAGTGATCAATCACAAGCCAATAATGAATTTAAAAACCATTTCATTTTTTGATAAACACAAAAATGATTTCTAGTATTACTCCGATAGTTTAAGTTCTTAAAAGGAACACAAACCTCACAACACAAAGTTGATTTGAACTAATTCATCTATACCAATGTCTATTCCAAACTGTTCTTACATAGAGATTACAAGATAGACCACGTACGTATACTAAGAGTCTTGCTTGCACAAAAAGAAAGACTAGTATGGAAATAAGACCAAGGGAATTAGAGTAATGGCAGAGATGAATTATATTTTTGGAATATCAAAAAAAAAAAAAAAAAAAAACCCTTAAATAATCAGTAAAGACTATCACAAGAACTATTAGAACATAGTATAATGACTTTATTCCAAAAGTATTAATCATATGGTTTGGGATCTACAATAATTATTTGCTTGAATTGTTAGCAGAATTAGGCAGGTAATATGAGATACCTCATATAAAACCTACTTATCCGAATAGGTTGCAGTGTAACCCATAATTTTATGCATACGGGTCTCAAATGAGATATTTTACGTTATTTGTCTAAATTGTTAGTCTTACACCAAGCACACTGCTAGTAAGATTTGGTAGGTTGGGTCAAATTTGTTATTTCTCCTAAAAGAAGTGAAAAAAATTGAACATAAACATTGTGTGAGACACAAGATAATATTCTAATAATCTTCAATTTTGTCGAATTTAGGCATATGTAACACAAGATGATACCTTAATGACGACTCTGACAGTCAGAGAAGCCGTGTACTACTCAGCTCAGCTGCAGTTACCGAACTCCATGTCAAAATCCGAGAAGAAGGAGAGAGCAGAGATGACGATGAGAGAGATGGGTTTGCAGGAATCAATGGACACAAGAATCGGCGGGTGGGGAGTCAAAGGCATCAGCGGTGGGCAAAAGAGGAGAGTCAGCATTTGCATAGAGATCTTGACACGCCCGAAGCTTCTGTTTCTCGACGAGCCGACAAGCGGGCTCGACAGCGCAGCATCGTATTATGTCATGAGCAGAATTGCACGCCTCGGCCAAAGAGATGGGGTTGGAAGAACCATTGTCGCCTCCATTCATCAGCCCAGCAGTGAAGTCTTTCAGCTCTTCCACAATCTCTATCTCCTGTCTTCAGGTAGAACCGTCTATTTTGGTCCTACTTCTGCAGCAAATGAGGTAAATAAAACCAACTTTTTTTTATTCTTTCTTTCTTTACTGTTTTACCTTTTCTGGTTTTTTTCCTTTAAATTTTTAATTAAGAGTTAATTTAAATTTTTATAAATTTTATAAGGGTATAAAAGATATTTCACCTCTTTATTTTTAAACCTAACGGTATAGGTGAAATTAAAAGGAGGTGATATCGACAATGAAAAAATTGATAATTTAAGGTTATAATTTTAAAAATGTTTATTCTTGGTGAGGGTAAGTGAAGTTTTGCCAAAAAATTTAGTATTTTTGGAGCATATTAGATATGGAATACATAACTAATTAACCACTCTTCCAATTTTATGTACGTAGTTTTTCGCTTTAAGTGGTTTCCCCTGCCCTACTCTCCAAAATCCATCCGACCACTTCCTGAAAACCATAAACAAGGATTTCGAAAAGGTAAGCTTTCTTCAGTCTTAGTTGAAAACCATAAACAAGTGATCAAAAGAATGTTTGTGATGATTCTAAATTTTGCTTGTTTAATTAGGATCTCGAAGGAGGTGCAATTGGAGCAATATCTGCAGAGGAAGCAATTGAAACACTTGTAAGATCATATGAATCATCAGGCAGGCTCCAACAAGTAGCAAAGCAAGTAGCTGAAATACGTAAACAAGTAAGCAAGTAATTTATAATAGATTGCTATACGACTCACATGAGACTAGGATGACGTGACAGGGATAATTCTTAATGTAAACCGGTTGATTTTCAACGTCACGTCATTCTAGTTGAATAGTAGTCGTATAAGGATCTATTAAATGGCATTTTCTTTATAGTTTTATGCTATATATATATATATATATATATATATATAAGTTGATGACTGATATTTTCTGGGGTTTCAGGACTGTAAAGAATTGGAGAGGAAGAGAAGCCGAGCAAGCTTCCTTAGCCAATGTCTTGTTCTAACGGAAAGATCTTTTGTGAACATGTATCGTGATCTGGGCTACTATTGGCTGCGCCTAGCAATATATATAGCATTGGCTATAGGCCTTGGTACAGTGTTTTACGAAATTGGGGATGGTGAGGGTTCAGTTCAGGTATGTGAGAGCAAAAATGAAGAAGTATAATTTGATTTTGTTCTTGCAAATTAAGGTTACATGAGGATTGAAATTGAACCAAATTTTGTGCTTTTGATCGATTCTTTCAGGCTAGAGGTTCACTGGTCACGTTTATAGCTTCATTTCTAACATTCATGGCCATTGGTGGATTTCCATCCTTTGTGGAGGATATGAAGGTATTTTCAACTTCTTTTTTGGTTGTCAGCTAATCCCAAGGATAGATTGCATATGACAATGGATAAGGATTCACTCCTGCTTGAATTGCTAGTACTTTGAGTAAATAATATGATAGACTCTATATAAGACCTATATGTCGGGATAGGTTTTTGGGCTTCTCGTCTACCTAATGCCAAACAAGCCCTTTCCATTTCTATCTTTGAGCTACTCAGATATCCTCAAATATTCAGTCCATTGAATATATATTAGATAGAGATACGTGTTAATTTTGTTGTCTGGATTGCTAGCAATTTGATAAGTAAGTGTAAGAGAGTCTTTACGGATTTCACCTGCCTAAATAGATTTCTGAGTCCGTCTACCTGCTCAGGTAAGAGCTCTCGCACATTTACTACTGTCCGGATTACTTGAAATCCATAACCATATTTTTAAGATACTTCCCTGTTTGCTAGTACATACTGAAATCGTTTTAGCAAGCGCATCAGCATTTTAGGACTTCCCGTTACCGATAAATTAAACTTGCTCAAATATCATGTTAGGCAATATATATAATTTCTCATAAACTCTTCTTCAACCTTAATCCAGATATTCGAACGAGAAAGATTAAACGGGCATTATGGTGCTACTGCATTTGTCATCAGCAACACATTCTCTGCTCTGCCATACCTAGTACTGGTTTCAGTCATTCCTGGAGCTATAGCTTATTTCCTACCCGGACTACGCAGCGGCCCACAATACTTTCTCTACTTTGTTCTTGTGCTATTTGCTTGCATGATGTTGGTTGAGAGCTTGATGATGATAGTGGCAAGCATTGTGCCCAACTACCTGATGGGTATAATAACAGGCGCAGGAATTCAAGGCCTAATGATTTTAGTCGGAGGATTCTTCAGATTGCCAAATGATCTTCCAAAGCCGTTGTGGAAATACCCTTTACATGAGATCGCTTTTCACAAGTATGCCTACCAAGGAATGTTCAAGAACGAGTTTGGAGGAGCAACGTTTCCTAATTACCAACCTGGAGGGCCACCCACCATTTCTGGAGATGAGATTCTGAGACATACA
The DNA here is from genome assembly GCA_028654335.1 of Alnus rubra. Taxonomy (NCBI): domain Eukaryota; kingdom Viridiplantae; phylum Streptophyta; class Magnoliopsida; order Fagales; family Betulaceae; genus Alnus; species Alnus rubra. The sequence goes on along the minus strand of JAJPGS010001223.1, from coordinate 1,020,352 downwards.
TGGCAAGCTGAAATGGGTTACTCCAAGTGGGGTGATCTTGCCGTTTTGTTTGGGATGATAGCTTTTTATCGACTTCTTTTTCTCGGCATCATAAAGGGTACTGAAAAGATTAAGCCTTTGATTACGGCTTTCAAGTCGAAGACTTCCAAAACACCTACGCAGGTTATGGTGAATCCTTCTTCTACACCCTTAGGTGGAGAGAAACTGTAGCCCATTTATGATTGCCCTTGATTATGCTAAAAAACAGAACATGATTGTTCTAGTCGAAAGACATAAGACCAAGGGTTTGTTTGGTAATGCTGTAGGTTTCTTAGAGCTGCTTTTGGAAAATTGCTGTGGAGAAGTTGCCGTAGATCACTGGCAGAGAAATTAAGCTGTTTGGTATATTTTGGGAAATGTAAAAACTACTATTAGTAGAACTGCTTATCTGATAATATCGAAGGAGAAATAATGTAAAAAATGCTAAAACTTATAGTACTTCAAATATGGTTCTTTGCTACCTGACTTCTTTACGTGGCCAAGCTCGTATTTTCTCCATGTAATGTTATACACACAAAGAAACAAATTTTTTATGATGGTGAAACAAAATCAAATCTTTCAACTTGTACTAATGCATGTTGTTAGAAAATAAATTTTAGCCATGTTACCACATTAAAGACAATGTAAAAACATATCTAGAACAATTTTAAACATTAATTCAATGTTTTTAACATGTTAACAATGTTTTAAACATGCCAAATCAATCAAAGAAACATTTTGTCAATGAGTATAAAGTATGCAAAACAAAATCAATATGAACACATGTTGCTGCATAATTTTGCAGCAACACTGTCTTGGTGCAAACAATTTAATCGAACTTTAAACATGCAACCAGTCTCTTGGGATTGGGATGATCAAATCAAGGTCCCAACATGTTAATAAACATTCTAAAGAACCAAGAAACATAAAAATCAAGTCACAAGAGCTGCTGGAAAAAATTTCAGCAACTTCCTAAGCGGTTGCAGATTACAAGAAGTATGTCTAAAGTTCTTGCAACATCAATCCAAGCCATCCTTTCCGTGAAATCTAGCTCTGATACCAACTTTTGGGAATATAATTAATATAAAGTTACAGTGAAAAACATTCTAAAAAAAAACATCATGAAAGCATAGCATCATATTATAGAAAACAAACATTTTCAAGGGAAGCATACTCACAAATATAGCATAAGTCAACTACTCTAAGAGAGAAGTGGTTTATTTGAGTTATTTTTCTCTAATCTCAATGCACACGTGTATTTAGGGTTTTGAAACTTCTAAACTTTCTCCTCAATTCTTATTAAGTGACCAAGAGTGTGGGCTTTAATGCCTACACAAGCTCCCTTTAAATAGACTATGTCTCCTAGTTGAGGTAGTTTTAAGTTCCCTTGTCAAAATAGGGCCTTTGTTCAAAGTTTCATTAATAGGGCCTTTTTAAGAGGAATACTTCTCAACTAAGATTTCAGCAGCAAAAACAAAACAACCAGCCAAAACCAGCTATAGTAGCATCAACACCAACTTCTTCTTTACATATTAGAAGTGCTTACTTATGTCCATGATGGATTGCTTCCTTGTTTATTAATTTCACAATCTGAGTCAGATTAATGACAAAACATGCACACAAAACAAAATAAATAAAAAACAGACCTATGATTACACGAATATATATGGACACACAGTTTGTTTTAGAGACATGACAGAAACAGCAGGACTAAATTGGGTTCGGGTGGTGGGAAGTCTATTTCTAGGTAGGTATCTTCTATTTTTAATTTTTTTTTTAATTATTAGCCATTCAACTCAATATCTACTGGTGTTGGTAAAAGAATTGGCTTGAAATGAGAACTTTTCTAATCATGAAAACTACCCACCCGCTTTCCACATACCACACATAAATGAAGAGAGAAATGGGTTTACTACTGTGAAAGACCAAATATATGAAAGTAACGTTTCAATTATATTGAATACCAACATTTTGAAAAACAGGAGAAAGACGAACCAGATTGCTACGAACCAGACTTGATCATTGACAAAGAACATAAGATTGCTACGAAAATAAAGAAGTGGGTCGAATGACAAAGAATTACTTGTTTCCCAAATGATGTAAAGGATATGAGTTCCAATTACTTGATCATTGCCACCTAGCTCTATAGTGATGGCTGCAGCAAAAATCATAGTGACAATCAAAGTTACTACAACCATGACAGTAACATTTGGTATTATTCTAGTGCATTACTAAAGGTTCTATCGAACATCTGATCAATCCGAGTGCATTAATCTGATCGATAGTGATATGATTGAAGGTTTGATCAAACTCCTTTAATTTTAAATCATCTTGATGCATTAGTCCGATAGATCCTGATACAATTGAAGGATATTTTATTTTGGAATGCATTAATTTTGTCGATCGTGATACAATCAAATGATGTATGAAACTTACACACACACATATACTTCATACAATCGAGATTAAGTCTGATTAAAATCAAATTATTGACTTGAAGGAAAAAATTAAGTGGACATCTATTCAAAGTCTTTATCAAAGTGTTGAGTTAGAATCTTCCACTAGCTAGAAATGCCTTTGATTACATGGCCGACAAATAAATCTAGACCATAATGTTGAGTAGATTACATCAAAGAAAAATATATAATATAGTAGAACAAAACAAAAAATTGGTATCAAAGATGAAGCAATTGTGCCATTTGGAACCATTCAGTGGCGGAGGTATGTTAAGGGCAACATGGGTCGTGGCCTCTACAATTGGTTTTAAAAAATTGATTGGATAAGAAAATTTATTAAGTAATTGATTTACGCACCCACTGAGATCTTACGTCAAAATTGAAATCTCAACAAAAATGATAAATGATATAAATACATATATCCTACACTTATAACATCTCAAGTGGGTCTCTTCGAAAATAAATTTAAGCTTAAAAAAAACCCCGCAAAACAAGAAGCAGGTCTTGCTCCAAAATTCTACTATGTAGGAAATTATATGAATATCAGAAGAAATCAAAAGAGAAAAAGGAAAAAAGAAAGAAAAAGTTACCTCTGTAGTTGATGGGTCATCGGTGCTAACGCGTTGGGAAGGGAGTTGATGGAGGAGCTCTCTCTCACATAGCCAGGCCGATCTTTTGAGGAAAAAATTTTGGCAAAATAATTTGGGGTGGGTGAATCTCACTGAAGCTCATTTCGATTTTTTTTTTTTTTTTTTAATTTTTTTTTAATTTTATATATATATATATATATAAAGGTGTCAGGCCATGTCAATTGATGGACGAAAGGCGTAGTGAGGTGCTTTGTTTTGTTTTTGTTTTTTGCTTGATGACATGGCTTGGTTTTTTTAACCTTAGATCGTTTTAAATTAATCATAGCCGTAAATCGGCCATATTCTCTGGCCGACCTGAGGTGGTCGGCTACCAAAGGCCAACTCTTTTTTAATATTAAAAGTAAACTTGTAATTTTATAACCATCCGTCGGAAAAATGATTGAAATTTGTACAAAATGATTTATTTGTCATTTTTTTTCTTTTTTCCTATGTTGATTTCTTTTCTGTGTATGTACACATTATTGTAAAGTTTTTCTGGTCCTTCAATGCAGTAGCAACTTGCGTATAGAAACGTGTCTACAGTAACCAACTTTTTGACATGTCACTAATTAGTAAGGTGTCAAAAAGTGGCATATCACTAAATTTTTTTAGTGATGTGTCAAAGATTAACTTGTCACTAAATTTTAAGTTAATATAATTTTTAAAAGATATATTGAAATTTAAATTATTAGTGATGTGTGAAATTTAACAAGTCACTAATTAGTGACATGCCAATTCAGCACGTCACAAATTTAGTGAAGTGCCAATTTAGCATGTCACTAATTAGTAACATGTCAAACCGACATATCACTAATTGTTAAGTGCTAAATTTAACACGTCACTAATTAGTGATATGTCAGGTTGACACGTCACTAATTAGTGACATGCCAATTGGCACGCCACTAAAATTGTCTAAGGAACATTATTTCAAATTGTCAAATAATTTGAAATTAAATTGATTAGTGACTTGCCAAAGTTGGCATATCACTAATTTGTTACGTGTCAAAATTAGCACGTCACAAACATTTTTTGGAGGGAAGAAATGTCTCGCGCAGTATTCTGCGCCCCCATTTTCTCTTGAGCTGTCTCACTCTACTTTCTCTCTCTTTTGCTCTCCGCCAATATTGCAGCCTCTCTCCACCACGAGCACAGCCAGCCAACCCACGACCACGACCACGCCGGCCACGATCTCTACGGTAACTCTCTCTCTCTAACTTATTCGTGGGTTTTGGTTTAATTTCATGAAAGTTGAAATTAGTTCTTTGATTTTTGATAATTTTGAGCTTGTATATGAGGTTTGTGGGTTATATTTGGTGTATCGTTCTTGAATTTTTGTGGGTATTGTAAAAATTTGGAAACCTCTCAGCCCGGTGACCTTGTTGTGGCTCTCCACGTTCTTGGAAATGACGGTAATTGAAAATTGAAGAACCTTCCAGTTTCTTTGTTTCTTTTTCGAGTTCATCGTTTTCTTTTTTGTTTTTGTTTTTTTAATTTTTTTATGGGTTTCTGGGTTTTGATGGGTTGGAGTGTGGCACTAAGTGTTTGTGTTTGGAATGGAAGATTTGTGTGAAATTGTGGATCGAGATGGGAAGTCATCGCTGCTTTCGCTTGTAAAAGCCTTTGACTTTGTTCTTGCTGCCTACGAAGGTTTCTGCAACCTGAAGCAGGTTGGGTTAGTTTCAAAGTTTTTCAGCTTTATTGCTTTAAGTTCCTTAATTTCTCATGGGTGATTTTTTTTTTAAGGATAAGTGCACCATTAGTCATTGGGGTTGGCCTAAATTACAAATCACTCCCTGTGGTTTACAAAGTTCATGGAGGTCCTTATGGTAAATTATAATTACAAATCAGTCTTTGAGCACGTTTTTCATCTACCAAGTTAACAGATTCTATTAATCAGCCACGTCACACTCAATAGGAAGCCGACATGTTTCCATTACAATAAAAAAATACAAAATATAATAAAAATATAAATAAATAAAACAAAAATATTTGTTCTTTTTTTTTTTTTTTTTAAAAAAAATACTGAAAGGTTGGGCAACCTCCCCTTTGGAGGTGGCCTGGCCACCCCCAGGGCATTTACGGGTGGCCCAAGAACTTTCCATAAATTTTTTGAACTATAGAAAGTGGTTTGTAATTTTGGCCAACCCTAATAATCAATGATGCAATTATTCTTTTTTATTTTTTTATTTATTCGTAGAAGTTTGCTATTTCCTAGCTTTGTTTTTCGTTGGTGAGAGAATTGATGTAAAACAGAGAATGAAAAGCAGAGTTGTTCTGTTTCTAAGACAATACGAAAGATAAATTGAACCAAGTCTAATAGTTGGACTAGGAATAAAAGAATTGTTGATTTTCAGCATTTTCTTAGCTACCAAAAATGTTATATTATTGATCAGTAGGGAATGTTCGCTGGAAATGTTGCAGGCGGATCTCAAGCTTAACATTTGCAGAGGTACATCAGTTCGGAAAATTTTAGTTCGGGAAGCAAAAGCTTACTCAGCTTCAAAGATTATTGAAAATTTTTTAAGGATTAAAAAATATATATTTTAGCCCATTGGTCCCTACTCAAAAAATTATTTGCCATTCTCAAAAAATTATGTTGGCCCTTACCCAATTGATTTTTTTGCCTCAACCAAAAGAAAAAAGCCAATTTGCCGTTCCCAATTAAACCTAAAAAAGCTACCAAACTACATTCCACTGGACCACAAGCAAAAAAAAAAAAAAAACCTTACCCAATTAAACCTAGAAAAAGCCTTCTTAAACCTCGCCGTCTCTAATCCCACTACTGGCAGTCAGCCGTTGCTTCATCCTTTAGTGCTTCCACTTCATTTTAACTTTGTAAGTTCTTAAAACTCTAATATTTTGTTATTTTTCCGATCATATGGTGAAGAAGTGAAGAAGATAACTGAAAACGTGACTTACAATTACACTACAAAAAAATTTGCAATTCGCCACTTGCAATTTGCCATGTGTATGGGGCCCATCCACGTGGCAAACTGTTCGCCACGTGTCATTTGCGACGTGTGGGTGATGTGGTAGATCCGATTGTTGCGAAACGTGCAATTCGCAACGTGGCCACGCTGTCCACATCGTCACTGGGCCACGTGGAATGGTGGCCACGCCGCGATATGTGGGCCACGTGTATAAATCACGTGGCCCACGTGGACCGAATCCACGTGACACATTAGCCATGCAGATTATTGTCCATGTGGCCACAGTCGGCAACGTGGTTTGAAACGACGTGGCCGACTGTCGGCCACATGTCTGAAAGCCACGCAGTTGACTGTGGCCACGTGGACCATAATCCACTTGGCCATAGTTGACCACGTGTCCAAGACCACGTGGCCACAGTCTGCCACGTGATTTTCAGACACGTGGCAAACTTGCCATGTATCTATTGCCACTTGGCAAAATGCAATTTTTTGTCCCAAAAATAAAAAAATGAAAACCACAATATATATAAACCCTAAACCCTAAATCCATTTTTTTTTCCCCAAAATATCACAAAAATATTAGGACAATATTTGAAATTTACTATAAACACAAAATCAAATTAAGCACATTAATAATTCTAAATCCAAAACAACCATAGATTAGGTACTAATAAACGTTATTGTTATTAACAAAACAAAGTTACAAAAAATCTACAAATCTGAAGGCCTTTGTTCTTAGGGATCACGAAATTCCGTACTAGGTGTGGACTCGCCAATAGGCGATTGTTGCGCAAGGAACGGTGTAGCAGGCGATGGTGTCCCAATGAGAGAGTGCTGGCCCAGCGGTGAGGGAGAGTATTGTCGTCCATGAGGCGACAACGGACCAATCGTTGTCGCATTAATTGCAAGTAATAATAAAATTAAAAAATTTGAGTATATGCATATAAAGTCCATAGCATTGATTAAAAATAAGCAATTTACACAATTGTAATCATACTTGCAAATCCACTACTAACGGACGATGTACCACCTCCGTTTGGAGGTGGAGACTGCTGAGTACTAGGGCTCGTATGTGATACTCCCATGGAGGTGAGTATGGCCTCGATGTGCCGCATACGTTGCTCTAACGTCTCGAAGTATCGCATGCGCTACTCTAAAGCCTCATTCCTCTCAGTTTGAGCCCTTAGCAATGTCTCCATTGTCGCAATCCTTCCCTCATGTGTGGAGCAGCCTTGAGATGTACACTGAGATAGTCCTCCCTATGAGTGATCCCGGTATGAGAAAGATGTCCTCCGTACAGGAGTAACGTTCGGCCCAACCTGTCGAACCCTCGCGTATTCAGGCCTCCTCAGCACCTGTTCGTACTCGTTGTTTAGTGCCCAACGCACCGTGTTTTCTGACACGCTTTGAGTAGCGGCAGGATCACTCGATAAACTCTGTGTCATCCTCCCCTGTATGTTGTCAATATATAATACACATGTGGTCAATATATACGTTATCACACACATAACTTAGAAATATTAAAAAAATATATCAGTAGCATACGCATAGGACCAATGTACATTCGTACGGGTGAGTCTTGTCCTTCCTAGTGTGCGTCTTGACGAACGACTCCGCTCGAGTGGGGACTGTGCCAGAAGTGGTTGTCTGTTGCCATCCAAATGAAATAAATAATAAACAGTAATATTAATTTTAAAAAAACAATTAGATACAAATATTATAACATCTATATATATATGTTCATACCTCGTTATGATTAAATTTGACATAGCTTTTGGGGGAGGTCGTTATGCTCCTGCATCCATTTCATTCGTTCACAGGTCATCTACGTAGTGAATATTTCATAATATTTAAGCATTGACACACTTAAATGAGACATAAAATTAATTGAACAGTTATTGAAAATACACATAATAGTAATACAATCAAAGACCTACGTACCCTTTTTTGCTCAGTACACCAATTCCTCAGTAGGTGCTCCACATCTGTTTTGTCATACTTTTCAAAAACTTTGTCTGACACTCTTGAACGTATACTTTCGGGCGTTTCACTGTCTCGAATGTGTAGCTCTTTTTTAAATGAATTCTTCCACGAACGGTGCTTACGTCCAATGTCAGCCCACGCTTCGTGTTGTGCCTTGCGCTCATCTACAGATACAGGGAGATAAAACTCCTCCTACACATGCAATTCAAACATTAAGTTTATAAGTTTAACAAAAACATAACCCTAAGTTTTTTAAAATAAATAAATAAATAAATTAGTTCAATACCAATGTGTATTGAAACATCTTTCTTAAACATACCATCAGCGCATCCCACATTGCCTTCTTAATCTGCTTATCTACCCTCGCCCATTCGTGCTTATCTACCCTCGCCCATTCGTCATGCATATGTATGTGGGACCCGCTCCTCACAAGCATTCCTATAGCACGCCTAAAACACAGGTTGTATCGCAGTATCATACTGCAATACAATCTTTTTTTCTCATCGGGAGCACCCAATTCCTCTCAGGGTTTCTGACCACCTCATAGTAGATGCTCCCATCTGGATTGTACCCTAACCAAAAGAAAAGAAAATATTTAAATTAATATAATAATAAAAAAAATTATATTAAACAATGATATAATTTACGTTATTTCAAACTTCATATTAATTGGTAATATAATATGGGATTTAATGATGTATAAATATGTACTTAACCATCAATCGAATTGGTCAGTCTGTATGCGCTGGGTCATCTGCATGCTCCTCGCCAACCCCTTCCCCTGGGGGAGGCTGCTGGTCCTCTTTTGAATGCATATCCTGAGGGCTATCGGGGGGCGACTGAGCCAGACCCAACATCGCGAAGTCCCCCTCATGGGGCATCTGGCTCTTCCCCAGATCCGACCCCTGACCCTCCCTCGAAATTAGCACCTGGCTCTCCCCCAAATCCAACATATGTTTGTCCCCTAGAGCCGGCATCTAGCTCCCCCTCAGAACCTGCATTTGTCTCTCGCCTGGCTGGGTTAGCGGGAGCCCGTAGTCCTGCGTCTCACTATCAGAGCCATATGGCACGAGTCCATACCAGGAGAATGGATTGTACGACATATTAGCCCAAATCGGACCGATCCCATCAAGACCTTCTCGCACCCAGCATTGAGCCATATTGCCCGGTGAGGTGATCACTAGCTGCGAGAACGTTGGCGGCATAGAATATGGAGAACAAGAATATCTAGCAGAGCCGGTCTACCCGTGATCTGGCTGGTACCCCGCCGTACTTTGCAGGAGTGGTCTATAAGCGCCATTTGGGTGGTGTGGCCGTGGCGCAGTATACAGTGGCCCCTAGGGTGTGGACGTGGACGTGGACGGCATAGATGTGCCTGGTGCCTGGTGTGCACAAAGAAGAGGTCTTTGGTTCATCGAAACATGCGAACAAATATAAACAAATTATTAAACACGTTAAAAGTATAATTACCCAGTTATATATTAGTAAGGAACATGCAAATTAGACAATGAGATTTATTCATTTTGAAATGATTGCACTTATTAATTACTATATGTTACAAATTAAAAATGTGTATTGAATTTAAGTGAATTGTACCTGCAAATAATATTTATTCATTCAACGGGCGTTTCAATCAGATCTATATCGGGCCTGTCGTGCTTGAATTCATCATTCATATCATATAGGTTACCACTGGTTAATATGAGTGGCTCGCACTCGTGATAGGGTGCACCTACATCATGACTCTCTTCATCCTGACCAACACCGTATACGTTCCTCGGTTTAGTCCTCACGGCACAAACCCAATCTGGGTTCCTTTCATCTTTGACATAAAATTATTGGTCAATGTGAGATGTAAGCAAGTAAGGCTCATCAATAATTAGCTCTCCCCTGTGGACAAGGTGATTGAAGTTGACTAGGGGTGTAAACGAGCTGAGCAACTCGCGAGCTTATTCGGATCGGCTCGGTTTAAACTCGACTCGTGCTCGAATCGATTATTAAATGAGCCGTTCGTAAACACAAAAATATGCTCGATTATTAAACTACACAAACTCGTATAAACTCGGCTCGACTCGATTAAAGCTCGTGAACCCGCTCGCATAAGGATGGACTCGCTTATTAAGGCTCGACTCGTACACCACACACACACACCACACACACACACACACACACACATAACTTATAAATAACAAATAACAATTGTCAGTATATGTTAAGTAGTGATAAATAATTTGTTATATGTATATTAAATAGTAAAAGTAAATAAAAGCAATACTTAATTTGATAACCATATGATTTAATAACTATTCATATACTTAATATGTCAATCATATTATGCATGTAAATATGTAATATAATATGACTATATAATCATATAATTATATAATATCGTGTCATATAATATATAATCACTATATATACGGATATGATTATATGTTCTAAGTATTATCATTATATACTTATGAATCATTAGACCACCTTATCTAAAATCTAAGATCATACAAATTTTTAAATCATATGATTATACTTAGATCATACTTTTCATAAATAATCTTATAAGTCATATGATATTATATAATTCATAATTTATAAAACATTTTATATATATATATATATATATATACACACACACACATGCATAACACATAATATACACATAAATCAAGTACAAGTATAAATTATAGCCACATAATATCAAATAAGTATAAAAATTCATATTAATATAATGATTAAATATCTAGATACTTATAAAAAATGGTTAAGTATGATTTAAGATTTTAAATATCTAACAATTATTAATTATACTTAGATACAATAATTAAGTATATAGATTACATATGTAAGTATGAATTCATATTAATCATATGATATAACGACAATTATGAAACATAATCATATTATTCATATATAATGATAATGTGATTCATATAGTTTCAAATTAATTGATTATAGTTATAATCACTAATGTGTTAATTATAATCACAAATTAAATATTTTCATTAGAATTTAGTTCGTATGGATATGATAATTGGTATTATCATCATAATTTAGATCACATGATTATATGAGCTAACACTGTGCCATAAAATCGTTAGATACTTAAAAATTGTTAGATCATATTTTAAGATTCAAGATGAAATGATACTTATTAGTTATTACTTAAGATTTTTTTTTTTTTTTTTTTTAAAAAAAAAGTTAGATCATATTTTAAGATTTAAGATCACATTATACTTATTACTTAAGAATTGTTTAAAAAAAACATATTATCATTAGATAACTAAGATTTTATTTTTTTCAAATAAAATTTCAAATTTGTAATTAAAGATTTTACAATAAAATTTTCCTTAATTATCATAAACAATATTTTTCTTTTGTTTAAAAAGTATATTTATCTTCTTTTTAAAATTTAAGACAAAACTAAAAGGGAAATGAAATTTCATTTAATAAAACAATTTAAGGGTTATATTCAAAATTCAAATTTTGCATTAAATTTCACTAAAATCTCTCTCAAATTTCCCTATAATCAGCTAACCCTTGGTTTAACATAATTTGCATTAATTAAAGACCTAAATTGGCTAAACATAAAACCCTATTCTTCAATTGCATTAAACAAATTGCCCGGCTTGAAAATCGCATTAATATAAATAGAATCTTAGAAAATTGCATTAATTAAGGACCTAAACATAAAACAATATTCTACAATTGAATAAATCTTCTCTCCAAAAGTCGTATGGTGCCTAGGGCATTAAAATTTTGAAAAAATATCTTAATGTCTTTCAAAAATCGCATTAATTAACAACTTAAATTTTATTTGAAATAAAAAAAATAAAATAAAATTGAAAATTTTATTATCAAACTCTCCTTAATTATCCTTAAACAGTATCTTAAACAAATGTCAAACTTTTAAAAATGAGAGAATAATAACGTTTAAAAATATATATTGTCATATTGGGTTGTCATCATGATTATCCTTAAATTTAAATATGAGAAATGCTTTAAATTTCTGTTGCTAAATGAACGTTTGTTGGCATTCATGGTTCTCATTAGATAGTACTAGTGTACGCACATGTTTACTTTAACTTATTAAGTTCCATTTTTTTTTTTAAAGCTATAAATCATTAAATCGTATATAATCCGAAGATTCCTTCAATCTTCAAAGACTTAATACAACACTGTGCGTTTTAACAAAAGCCATCTATTATTACAAATATTTTCAGATGCTTTTATATACACTTGTCCAGCTGTTTAACACAACAACACTATCTCTTCATCTGATTGCACTACCCAAGGTTAATTAGCTTTCACACATCTCAATGCTTCACATCACGCACGCCGAACATCTCTGCCTCACTGCTCAAGACTAATTTCACAAGTCTCCACATTCAAACCCCAAAGTATCTCCAACATAGTTCTTCTCTGCAACTCGCTGAATGCTCCATTGCCTCCTTCTTGGCCTTTCTTTCTTTACCTCTTACAAAACATCAAGCAAATGTGTTGTTCTCAGTCATTCCGTGGGCCGCCGTCTTCAGCCTTTGGAATGTTCCGGCGTTGGGTATAACAAGGTTGAGAAAGAGAGATTCAAGGGGCTGAAGGGGTGGTGCTTGGCGCGTCAATGGCCATTGTGGTAGTCTTTGGCCAGAGAGCACGTCAGGGAAGCCATCACTCGCAATTCTCGACCTTTGGGCGGTGGACTCGTACCGTTTGGGTGCCAGCCGTTTCTGTTACTTAAACCGATCCTACTCGAGCTCGTGCTCGTCTAATAGGTGAGCTCGAGCTCGATCTCGTACAAGGTTTACCAATTGGCGAGCCGAGCTCGATCCCATTTTCTTGACTCGTCCCGAGTTCGAGTAAAACTTGAACGAGCTGATCCCGAACAACCAATACCCGTTCTGGATCGGCTCGTTTACACCCCTAAAGTTGACAAACACTAGGCCCTAATCGTCTATCCTGAATCCCCTGCCTCTCGTGAGGCCCGCCCAATTGCACTTGAATAAAACGTACTGAGTCCTGTCATAGTACTCGACCTTAACTATATCGATTAACTTCCCGTAATACATTTTGCCTTCAACGGTTGGCACACATACGCAGCTGTTCTAAGTTCTCCTTCCCACATCATGGGCAAGCGTGTGGAACAGTTTGCCATTGACCACGTACCTGTTATACTTAATTGCTGTCTCCTTCAGCACTCTACAATGCATAACCAATTTGTTACCCAATTCCTCCCTACGTTGATCGTCCAGCCCATCGACCTATGTGTGTATTAAAAATAATATAAACCACATTGGTTAATTATGGCATATAAATCCTATCTTAAATTACATTGAACAAGCAGTATATATACTATATGATGAAATACCACTATTTCCTTACATATGCACGATACCATTCACAGAACTACTCATGATGTTGGGCTTCAATAAGATCGTCCGTAATACGACCCCTAGTGCATGATCGCCTAAGCGCGTCCATGTGCATCATACATTCAGCGGATATAATTTTGTACTAATTATTATTTAGAAATGTATTTGAATCAACATACTATGTAAACACTACTTTCATCTACAAATGAAGGAACTTGTCAGAGTTGAACATAATATAACGGTGAATCTGCTTCATTGTCAGACGGTTCAGGCTAACTCGTGTTCCCGCCACTTTGAACCATCAGGATTTCTCTGAGGTCTGTTGTGGAAGGTTGGTGCGTTATCTAGATACCTCGAACAGAACGTCATCAGATCGGTCGCTATATAACCCTCCGCCATGCACCCTTTAGGGGCCGCTTTATTGCACACATTAGACTTGAACCCCCTAAGACTCCTAGTGTACACACATGCACATCAACTTAGTTAGAGTTTGTCAAACCAATACCCCCAAATAATTAATATATAATAATAATATATAATATATATATATATATTCACATTTTACCTCTCTTTCGGGTACATCCACCTATACTGCAGGAGTCTGCATTCGTGCACAAGATGCACGACCAAGTAGACCATGCTGGTAAAAAATCTGGGGGGAAATATCTGTTCCAGGTTGCACAAAGTGATATAGACGTCACCCTGCAGTCGGTCCACCTTATCTTGTGTTAGCTTGGTTGAGCATATGCCTATGAAAAATGCAAACATCTCCATAAGAGGTCTAACCACTTTATCTGGTAGTGACTGGCGTAATGTAATTGGGAGAAGCTATTGCATCAGTACATGGCTATCATGGCCCTTCAACCCCGAGATCGTACGTTCCTCGAGTCAAAGATACCGTGAAACGTTCGAGGCGTATCCGTCCGGGACTCTCACATTTTGAAGAACCTTCAGAAAATTTTCTTTGTCCTCCCTGACCATCGTGTGGCAAGCTGTGGGCATATATGCTTTACCATTTGCGACTGTGAACAGATGTAATTTATGTCTCAACCCCATTTCTTGCAAGTCTAGTCGAGCTGCCAGGTTGTCTTTCGTTTTCCCTTTGATATTCAGAATAGTGCCAAGTATGTTGTTCATGACATTTTTTTCTATGTGCATGACATCAAGATTGTGCCGAAGCAAATTGTCTTTCCAGTACGGCAGACGAAGAAAATACTTTTCTTCTTCCACACTACATCATCAGTACTTTCTCATCCCCAAAAGCAATTATGTCCAACTGTTGGAGGATCTCGTCCTCGCATGGCACATTTGGAGCACATTGTAATTCTTCAATACCGTCAAATGTTCTTCTATTCAGCCGCCACAGATGCTCAGTTGGCAAGTATCTCCTGTCCCCCATAGAGCAAAATTTCTTGTCGCTCTTCAAATATTTAGACCTTGTCGAATGCATACATCAAGGACATGCCTTCACACCCCTGTTAGGCCACTCAGATAAATCTGCATATGCAGGCAAGTCGTTTATTGTCCACATCAACTGAGCTCGCATATTAAAATTATCCATCTTTGAAGCATCAAATGTTCGTACCCCTACATTCCACAGTTCTTGTAACTCATCAATCAATGGCTGGAGGTAGACATCGATATCCATACCAGGTGAGCTCGAGCTAGGGATAACCAGTTATAGGATGAACGACGTTTGTTTCATGCGCATCCAATGAGACAAATTGTACGGTATAAGCATTACGAGCCATGTGCTGTGAAATGTGCTCATGTTCCCAAAAGGATTAAAACCATCAGATGTCAAACCAAGCCGCACATTCCTACTGTCTGCCATAAAATCCGAATGTAAGATGTCGAATGATCTCCATGCCTCACTGTTAGCAGGATGCCTCAATACGCCATCCCTAGTGTGGCCTTCTGCATGCCACCTCATATAGGGCGCAGTATGCTCCAACATGAAAAGCCTCTATAGTGGTAGGATGAGTGGAAACCACCGCAACACCTTCATTGAACGTTTTTTTCTTGATGATATGGGCTCACCATCCTCATCTAAATGTGTATTAGCCTTCCATTTAGATTCTCTCGATACATGAATCTAAGTCCTTATTGTCTTTCTAGAATAACATACAGTCATTACGGTATGCCAGAATCTTCTCATACTCGAGACCCATGTCACTGAGGAACTTCTTCGCCTTGTATGTATTAACTGGCAAGGTCTCATCACAAGGAGGCAACAACTGATTCATAAGCTTGAGAATATTAGAGAAAATTGTTACTAATACCTCCAACGCACTTTAAGTTGTACATGTGTACAGTAGCATTCAATTTACTATGCTTGGTACCAGGGTGAAGTGGCTTCTCGGCAGTCCTTAGCAACTCGTAGTACTTCAATGCGTCTCCTCCAGAGGTTCCTTCATTAACTGCCTGCGGCTGGCTACTGACGGCTTCCCTAACATCGTGCATACCGAAGGCGTCATACAACATGGCGTGCATGTCACCACCTTGTTCTGGGCTTCTGCCCTATTCTGTGTCTTCACCTTGTTCTGTGCTACTAGCTGCCGCATCTGTGGCCACATGACTCGAACACCAACTAAGAACAGCTCCGTTAATCGTGGTCTCACCGTGCATATACCACAAAATGTATCCCGGGGACATTCCCCTATCCCTTGTCAGGTGGGCAAGAACGTAATATGGGGAGTGGCTCTGGTTATTTCGACAGTACTTACAGGCAGTAAATTTTACTATCGGCGACCGTACAGTTACTAATGGCAAATTCCACGAACGCTCTACACTCGTCATTATACTGTGTCGTACCCCTACGGGCTGACATCCAAGACTTGTCTATATTTGTCTGTATGTGAATCAACAGACTGAAACACATTAAGATTTTTAATTTGAGCAAATAACTATACGACCTAAAATTTTGAGAACCCAAAAAGAAGAAAAAATAAGAAATAAAAAACAATGGCCCAAGTCTCAAAATGTCATGTTTGTTTTAAATTGTTGTTGGACTATATAAATTTTGAATTTCCATAGTCCTATCTTATGAGATGTTTTTTTTTTTTCATAGCACCTTAAAATTTTTAAAACCTTTTTACATCAACATTTAAAGTGAACAGACCAAAAAAAATAGGTAAGGACGTGGTTGTTGAACTTGTTGAGATTTCACGTTTGTTTTAAACAAATTATTCCACGGGTTATTTTTCAATATGCATATGTAGTCCAATTTTGTCCTTATTTTATTTTGATCGAATATACTGAGATTCGTGTGCGTTACTAGTACCTTTAAATTTTGTGAACCTTCTCACATCAATAGTTAAACCGAAAAAACTTAAAAAAAAATAGGTAAGAACGTGATTGCTGAACTTGTTTAAATTTCACGTTTGTTTTAAATAAATTATTGCACAGGTTATTTTAAATATGCATACGTCGAAAATTTTGGTCAAATTTTATTTTTGGTCACTTATACCGAAATTCGTCTACGTTCATAGCAGCTTAAAATTTTTAAAACCGTCTCAAATCAACAATTAAACTTAAAAAATATAACAATAAATTGATAAACACGTGGTAGTTGCACTTGTTTAAATTTGATGTAAAAAAAAAAATTGAATAAAATATAATTTTTTCAATAGTTGATTCTGCATTTGATTTTAAATATGCATATGTGGAAAATTCTTCTTATAATATTGTGGTTATGTCGAAAATAGTTCATTCTGTCCATGTTCATAGCCTAACCGTAACTCATGATTAACTTGCTCACGGCAACAATTAAACTTTTTTTTTTTTTTTTAAAAAAATGTTCGAATTGTACTAAACACTTGTTTAAGATTGATGTTAGTTTTAAACTACTGATTTTGTATATGTGGATTTAAGTATGAACCATGTGGGAAATTTAATTTAATTTAATTTTTTTTTTGTTAAAGCGAATTGTATCGAATGCTTCTCATAAATCTGTAATCTTCTTACATCAATGATTAAAGTTAAAAATGAGTGAAAAAAGGATAATTGTCATTACTGACATTTATGACGTTCGTTTTCAATTTTTTAGTACGAATAGTATTGTAAATGGTGGACGGTAAAATTTTTTTTTTCGAAATTACCATTAGGATTTATGTATATTAGTAGCACAATTTTTTTTTTCTTCTTTTGCTACAATTTATACATATTCATAACACAATTTGTTGTAACATTGCAAGGAAAAAAAAATAGAAAAAAATCTATGGAAATATATTACATTTTTCTACGTACTGGTTGCCCAAAAAAAAAAAATATCACAAAGAAATTATTAATTCAGAAAATATCACAATGAAATCAATAAAATGTACAAAGATATAGCAAAAAATTCAAGACAAAAATGAAAAAAAAATTATTCACTGTGGATTTCATAGTGTAAGGATTTAGGGTTATCTGTGTACTTGCATTTTTGGAGGAAAAAAAAAATAAAATTATGTCAGAATAATATTGCATGTAAACTGAGAGAGAGTGGGAACGGAGTTGAGAGATACCGTTTGGCTCAAGAGGTCTCTGGTGTGTCGTTGTTCGGAGGTAGTTGCTGGACAGTCGGTCTCCCACGGCCGGCTTAGAGTGAGATTGAGAAAGATAGAGTACTGGGAGAGAGAGACAGAGAGAGACAGAGATTTTCGGAGAGAGATTTTGAGAGAGTGGGGACGGACAGTGGTGCGGCTCACCGGAGGGGATGTCGGAGGGTGGAGCTGTGAGGCGGTGAGAGAGAGAGAGAGAGAGCGAGAGAGAGAGAGAGAGAGAGAGAGAGAGCTGAGAGAGAGAGAGAGAGAGAGAGAGAGCTGAGAGAGATCGACGAGAGATAGAGAGAGATAAATAGTATTGAGAGAGAGAGAATATTAAAATAGATAGCTTCCTCATTTTAATATTATTATTTTTCAATTTTTTTTTTTGGTTTTTAATTTTTTTTTCAATTTTTGGGTGGCGCACAGAATGTCCCACGCGCGCCACCTGGCCACTGACTGGCCACGTGAACAGTTTGCTACATGGTCAACACCACGTGGCTATTTGGGCGACGTGTATTTGATATACACGTGTTTTAGCCCATTGCGTGACATGGGCTAAAACACGTGGCTATTGTGCCACGTGTTACTTACCCACGTCAGTATTTAATATTTTACTAAAATTAAAATATTTTATATTATATATACTATATGATATGTATTTGTAATAAATTAGGGCTGGCAATTTTGACACGACCCGACAATCCGACACGAACACGACATGAAATTAGCGGGTTTGGGTCATAAACGGGTCGACCCGTTTATGACCCGTTTAACTCAGTCATGGGTGACCCGCCAGACAAGATTAACTTTCCCTTTTTTTTTTTTTTTTTTTTTTTTAATGGGATCAGTCTGATTAGATTTAGAATCTTAGATTATTATTATTAGGTTAGGGCTGAAAAGCGGCAAAGCCCTAACTTCTTCAGAATTTTCTTTCTCCTTCAAGTTCAAGCTTCAGCGCCGCATCGCCACCGCCCCCTCTTCTTCTTCCTCCCGCTGGACCCACTCGACGTAGCGACGCCAACGGCTGCACACCGTCGCTTCCAGCCTTCACCACTACCGGAGAGAATGCCGTCTGCCACCGACTGCCGCTATTGCACTCAGCCTAGCGACACTGTTCAGAAGTTTCAGCCCTGGGCATAGCGTTACCCACTGTGACAGCAATCACAAACACCCACGCACAGTGGAAATCAACTCTGCCTTTGCACGACTTCTGTACAGGTAATCCACTTGTCTCTAGAAAGAATTGATTGATGGTATACACTTGAGGAGTGGGAATCCCAACTGGGAGCATACTTAATTCGTTTTTGTCCTTGATGTTGCCAGAACAGTGCTCAAGTTTGAGATTTAAGACCTAACTCGAATTGTTAAATGTATCTTTATATTCATTATTTTCTCTCTTCATTGTTGTTTGATGGGTATTCTAATTGATTGATCCCCAGACATCAATTTCAAGATCTTAAACACCCCCCCCCCTCCACCCCAAAAAAAAAGAGAAGATAATAAAAAAAGATTGCCCTTTGATGTCTTAATGTTTAGTTGCATCTTTATGGATTTTTTTTTTCTGCAGAATGGCTAGTGCAGTAGTGCTGGAGAAGATTTTTCAGTTAAACGGGTCGTGTCGACCTGATACGACCCATTATGCTAAACGGGTTTCACGGGTCGTGTCGGGTGACTCGTGAAATTGTCGTGTCGTGTCGTGTCTGGAGCCCCGACCCGTTAACATAAACGGGTCGTGTTTGGGTCTAACTTAAACGGGTCGCGGGTCTTAACGGGTCGTGTCGGGTACCCGTTTTGCCAATCCTAAATAAATCCATATAAACCCTAACCCTAGGTATACTATATATAGCAATAAATACTAAACCCTAAGCCCAAAATCCAAAACCCTAAGCCCAATTTAATATATATATATATATATAGCACTAAACTAGTTAGGATACGTAAGAGTTCATTAAATTAAATATTTAAAGTAGTTTCAAACCTTTTTAACGTGAAAAATTTAAAAATGTATATATATTTATAGTACGCAAAAGTAAACCCCAACTATCAAGGCCGGTTCTATATGTTTTGGGGCCTAAGGCGATAATTATAAATGATGCATTTTTATATAAATATAAATATAATTACTTTTAATTTTTATATTATATTTTTATAAAAAAAATTACTTTTATAACTTTGAAATTTAATATTATATTGCTAGTATCAAATCTATATAATTTATTTTGAGTTTCAGTTAATTTGTTAATTTTTATTTTTATTTTTTTTTAGAGTGTTTTATATATTTAAATGCATATTTCTAACAAATATTTATAAATAAAAAAAAATCATAATGACCTAGGCACAAAAAAAAAAAAACCACAAAACAGAAAAAGAAAGGAAACGTGTGGACGTACACTGGATGTGGACATGTTCTTGACGATAAAAAAAAAAAACTAGTGAGCCTTTTTATAGCCGTGAATATAATTAGCCTTGTTCTAACTTCTCTCTACGTTTTCCTCTTGGAAGTCTAGAGGTGAAGTTGTTTTTCTCTAGTCCTTTTAGGGCTGGGAGTTTTTTGTTTATCACCTTTCACTTTTTCTGGTTTCTTTCTCTTCTCTCGGTGGTGATTTTTCTAATTTTTGTATGGAAGAAGACCTTTTCTCTATGTGAGAGAATTTTCCCTTCTAGATGACGAAAAGGAAGGGATGTCATTGGATGCTGATGATTTGAACCCTTTGGTGCATAGGGGTAAATCATGTTTGGTGGGTAAGCTGTTGGTGGATCGCATTGTCCCGAAGGAGTTTTTGAAGGCTCCTCTTATTCGTGCCTGGAAACCTACGGGATCTGTTTCTTTTCGCGTCCTAGGCAATAATATGTTTTTAGCAGATTTCGAACATGATTGGGATAAAGCTTGAATTTTGGAGGGGCGGCCATGGTTGTTTGACGGAAACCTAGTGTCTCTTGTAAACTATGATGGGATTACTCTTCCATCGTAGATGGACTTTGAAAAAGCTGCATTCTGGGTGAGGATGTATAATCTCCCACTTGCATGCATGGGGAAGGAAGTTGTGCTCAAAATCGGTGCTTCGGTGGGAAAGGTGGAAGATGTTGATATTATAGACGATGAGGTGGGATGGGGTGAATATCTAAGGGTGAAAATTCTTCTTGATCTCTCAAAGCCTCTTGCTCGAGGTCGGCAACTTCATCTACTAGGCAAGTCAGTTTGGATCTTGTTTAAATATGAGAAAATTCCAAAATTTTGCTTCAGTTGTGGGGTTATCCGTCATGGGCCAAAGGGTTGCACTCAATATGTTCCTCGTCGGAGTCCCAGCGTTCAGGGAGAAAACCCTTATGGACCTTGGTTGCGGGTGAGTTTCTATTGTCGGAACTTTGGTTATGGAGAAGATAAAAATGGTGGGGTACCTGAAGGGATGAACACAGCGAATCCGGTCGTCGGTGAGTTATCTCCATTCCAACGAAAGTTTTGGGGTAGGTCTGGTGTTCCGTTAAGAGCTACCGGCGGCGGGAATTCTATTGATACAAACCCTAGCTCTGTGAGGGAGGAGGAGATGATTCCATCTATGGAAACTGGGGAGTCGTTAAGGAAAGAAGCTGGTGCGGGGGATACGTTACGCAAGAATAAATTCCAAAACGTGCATATCCCCAGTTATGGATATTCGGGATTCACGTGAATTCTCAATTGTGAAAGATTTGTCTCCAAGTCAGCCAGCTGTGGGACCGGTCCTGGAAGATTCAAGCGAAGGTGTTTTGGGTAAGTTACAAACAAAGTTTGTGGGTAGTTGGGACTCGAATCTAGGTCGGATGTCGTGGCAAAAAGTGGACGTTGGGAAGAATGAGATTCAATTGGATCAATTAAGGTCAGATATTTCTTATCCAAGACAAAAATATATATTTGGATAGCAAGTCGTGTTTACGTGTTGGGTTCGGATCGTGTCGGAAGATAGATATAAGACTATACAAATCAACCCTAATCTTACTCATTTAATTAAACGGGTTAGACTCGTCAACCCTAACCCACTAATTTCGTGTTGGGTTCATGGGTAGTATCAATAATTGTTAACCCTTATGTCACATGTTGAGTTTACATCGTATCGAGACATGAATATAAAATTATATGGATCAACCATAATCTAACACAACTTATTTAATTAACTGGGTTGGACTCCTCAACCCTAACCCGTTAATTCTATGTTGACTTTGTATCATATTTACCGGTCATGTAAAAAATTGTGACCCTACTTGTACACATGTGGCATAGAGGCCGGATTCTGTATATACAGATTAGGATCACTTAAAAAGCTAAATTAATTGTTATACGTTTTGATTTTTTTCAGGCAAGAGGTTCACTGCTCATGTTTGTAGCTACATTCCTAACTTTCATGACCATTGGTGGATTCCCTTCTTTCGTGGAGGACATGAAGGTCTGTTGTGTTTTATTCATTGTTGAACTATTAATCAATTTTAAGGGAAATTTCACTTACTCTCGAACTGTCAAAAATTTTGCAATTATATTCTCGAATTATTAAAATTTGTAATGTCAGGCGGTTCTCAAGTTTCAACTCCTTTTAATTTCACTCTTCTGTTAATTTTCTGTTAAATTCTAACCAATGATGCCAGTATGCCCAAAACATCCCCCTTTTAAAATATTTTTAATTTTTTTAAAAAAATATATATATTTGATGACCCATGGCCAGGTCGTTATTTATTTTATTTTTTATTTTTTTAGCAAATTTGTATTTTTATAAGTTACATAAGAGTAAAAAAGGCTATTACAAAAAATAATAATAATAAAATAAAATAAATAGTACAAAAGGCATTTCACTTAAGTAGTCTGAATTATGGAAAACCGACATCGTAAATTTTTGTACACGAGGTTATGATTGCAAAACCATTAGACAGTTAGGAAGTATGTTATTCTCAATATTTTTTTTTTTTTGAGGAAATGTTATTCTCAATATATGCACACTTATGAGCATTTGATTAATGTTACTCTCAATATATGCACACTTATGCACACTCATATCATTGTATTTTGTATTTTTCTGAGCATATATCATTGTCAATTGTTACCAATGTTTTCTATTCTCTCAAATATCCAGGTATTTGAACGAGAAAGATTAAATGGGCATTATGGGACAAGTACATATGTAATCGGCAACACATTTTCTGCTGTTCCATTCTTGTTATTGATTTCATTGATTCCCGGAGCAATTGCTTATTACCTTCCTGGACTTCACAAAGGAGCTGAACACTTCATATACTTTGCTGCCGTGCTATTTGTTTGCATGATGCTGGTGGAGAGCCTGATGATGATTGTTGCAAGCCTCGTGCCTAATTTTCTAATGGGTATAATAATGGGTGCCGGAATTCAAGGGCTCATGCTTTTAGTCGGCGGATTCTTCCGATTGCCAAACGACATGCCCAAGCCAGTTTGGAGATATCCATTCTACTACATTGCTTTCCACAAGTATGCCTACCAAGGGATGTTCAAGAACGAGTTTGAAGGGCTAACCTTTCCTGGCAATCCCGCCGAAGGGCCACGCAGAGTTACCGGTGAAGAAATTTTGAGGGATACGTGGGAAATGGTAAGGGGTTACTCTAAGTGGGTGGATCTTGCTATCTTGTTGGGAATGGTAGTTTTGTATCGAATTTTGTTTCTGGTTATCGTTAAGAGCAGTGAGAAGATTAGGCCTGCTTTAAGAGCTTTCTTGTCGGTGCCTCCCAAGCAAACAGCAACGGTCATGGTAAATCCTTCTGCTACACCTTTACATGGGGAGAGTCTGTAGAAGAGTGCATTGATGAAAGTGTAATAATATTAGCAAATAATGTTAGGGAGATGCAACTCAATATTAGAGAATAGTGTAATATATATTAGAAAACAATGTATTTTGACTTCTTAAATAAGAATATATATGGGGGTGATCACACTATCACAATTAATGATGGATATTCTTACACTCTTTAATCTTTATGAATGGTGAAAACTTCCGTGAAGGTTATCAACTTTGAGGAGATGCAACTCTTCATAAGGGAAACAACTTGGCACAGGGTTGTACCCTTCATTAACAGTAGCATCAAATCCTATAAAAAGGTAATATATGGGAGGCATTAATTTAGCTAGTTTGGATATGCAATTTTTCGTATTCTTTTTATTGTTTTTAAGATTGTGAATACGTACGGTGAAAAAAAAAGTTCAAAAAAAATTGAAGAAACATGATTGGGAATGTGAATTAAATTGAATATAATTCATGGATTCTCTCCTCAGTTCAAAATACGTGTAGTCTCTTAGTATTCTTCTCTTCCCTTCTCGCAAGTTCTTCATTACATAGACCTTCTGTAATAGCCAATGAGTTTATTAGGTGAACTAATAATACTTTATTATGAATAATAGTTTTAAGTAGAATTAAATATATTTTGAAAATATATTTGATGTCTGATTTTATTTTATCAGTTTGAACTAAAAGTGGACACTTTGAATTAGGCGTTGATACACATTATGGATAGTTTAACATTTAAGATTTGAATGCTTTGATTTAAAATATATTAATTAAAATTATGGAAAATTTGTATGTAAAATTAATTTAAAAATAAAACAATAAGAAAATTTTAAGATAGGTCGAAAGCAAGTAGCTTTTTAAAAATTAAAAAAAAAAAAAAAAAAATAGCATAAGAGAAAGGTAAGACCTGTACGTGACTCAAAGAAGAAGAAAAGAAAATCAAAAGAAGAGAAGAGGAAAGAATCTGACGAAGTGGGGAGTTTGTTTCAAAAAAAATAATAATAAAGAAATAAAGAAAGAGTCAAAGAATAAGACTTTATTTGGAGGACTTTTCAAAGAGAGGAAATGAGAGTGTTGACAAGTGAAACAAAGAAAACAATTTCTAGTATTTTTAAAAGTAGGATAAAACGCAGAGTGTGAAAACGAAAACAGTTTCGGCGCCTACAATCCTGTAGCAGCACCGTTTAAATCTTTATAAAAAATACCAGCTGGATCCCCAAAACTCTACCCATAAATACGTACCCAGCCCTGCATGTAAAAAAAAAAAATTCACACTCACTTCTCTCACTCTCTCTTTCGAGCAGACAGAAGTGAAAAAAAGATTAAAAAGAAACAAAGAAAAAGAAAAATAGAGAAATATTTAGAATAGTGAAAAAAATTTGGAGCAGTGGAATTGTTAGGTATAAATTCTTTTAACCTTAGTTTATGTCCATTCTAATTATTAGAATTTAAAATTATGTTGATATAATGCCTAAATTGTTGGGGAAAGTATGATTAAATGTCTCAGGAAAGGATATTATATTCAATCATTCTTTTAAAATTACAAATGCGTCGTTGTGCTGCCTAAATATTTTTAAGTATTTTACAATAGCGTTGTTGTGATGCCCGATTAATTTTAAGACATTTTAGATATGTCGTTATAATACCGAAATAATTTTATGATATTTTAGATATGTCGTTATGATGCCCAAATAATATTAAAATATTTAAAAATGTCGTTTTGATGCCCAAATTGGATTTATGACATTGTAAACATGGCGTTATGCTACCCAAATTTTTCGGATTTAGAATAAGGCTTAGGAACGAGGAATAAAGAATATAGGTTAATATGGAGGTACAATGTTAATGCAAAAAATTTACGAAGGCGCAAAAAGTCATCCTAAGAGAATAAGCCTGAACAGTAATTTCAAACTTATTGACCCTGTATTATTTTACAAAAGCATGTTATGTATGTTTTCTTGAACCCTGTTATTTTAATTACACGTATGAATATATTTTGAGATGTTTTACATATGTGTTAAATGAAAAATGTATTTTCAAAAGAATAGGATTGAGTTTTGGAAGGAAAATGTGATTTGCGAAAATGATAATATTATATAAAAATTATGTATGAATGCATGCCAAGGCCCAGCGGTTAGGTAGAGATTATGCGCCTAACACTTCGAAGTTATGAGAGATAAATTATTAGCACCATGCGGTTAAGTGGGGTATCACTTGGCACCTCGAATTTATGAGAGTGATAAATTATTAGTAACCTTGCGGTTAAGTGGGATAGCACTTAGCAAACTCCTGAGGATAAGTGGGAGGATAAATTCACTTATTGAGATGTTATACTATGTTATGCAATGTTATGTGCTAAAGTATGTTAATTTTAACTGATTTTTTACTTATCATGCTATGAACTGTTTTACTGCTTCATATTATAAAATGTGGAGTTAATTATGTAGTAAGAAAATGTAAAGAAAGATTTTTATGTTTTATTATTATGTATCAAACTGTCTATCACATGGTTTACTATTTAGCCATACTTTTATTGAAAACAACTTTGTGAAAACCCTGCATACGTGGCTGTCTAGTAAACACTAGTGATGAGATATTTTATAAACAACTGAGGGCTCAGATTATAAATGGTTAGTTTGCTTGAACTTATTGAGCCGTTGACTCGCTTTTCAACCTATAAATTTTTATAGATGCGGTTGAAGAGGAGGAAGAAGAAGAAGCGGACCTGTACGAATGTCTGATTTATGATGAGAAAGGCTGACTAGAAGCCTCAGTTTCTTGTGGAAGAATTAGTGTACTTAAGGTTAATAGTGGAAATATTGGTAGTTTTAGATGTGTGTATTTTAGTATGCTACTTATGGCAACTTCTGCTCTACAGTGTATTGTTAATAACTTTGTAAATAATGTAGCTTGCTGTTTGAGGTAGTTTTGGGTAAACTAAGTTTTTAGTAGTTGATATATATATATAATATGTGAAGATTTTAGATGCTCTGGTACAATTATACTTCTGAGGAAAACTCTGATATATATATATATATATATAATTTATGTAGTAGTGTTACGTGTAATTCTAGATAATTACATTTTCGACTTGTTTATAAAGCCGGGGAGCTACTGGTTGGTATCAGAGCAGTTGACTTTGAGCAGGTTGGTATCCCTATGATGTTGCATCTTTGTTACGTTACAGTGGTTCGGTCTTGGGTTCCACCGGAAATCAACGGAAGATCCGGTCACTGGGTACATATCCCGGGTGTCAAAAATCCTTCACAAATCAAACCCAAAATTTTTCAAAACCCTGTCCTTTAGCCATGAATCATCACAATCCAAACCCAAAACAATCACAAAATGAAAATCAAACCTAAGAATTTCACTTACCCAAAAAATAAAAAAAACAAAGATCCGTTTGGTGGTTTGGAAGAGAGTGGTGATGAGGAGGCTGGAGGGGGTGAGAGAAAGAGAGAGGAAGAGAGAACCAGCCGGAAATCCACATATTCTGGCCGGATCTCTCTCTGTATCCAGCCAGAGATCTGACCGGGCGTGGGTTTCGGTCGGATCCTGCCGGAGATCCGACTTTCTACTTCAAATCCGACCTCAGCGACGTCACCGACTCTGTGTCCAGATCTCGTCGTCCCATTCCCGTCGCCCGTCTTAGTTGTTGGCCTAAGAGAGAAGAAGAAGAGAGAGCGAGAGAGAGAGAGAGAGGGAGATGAGGTCGAGAGAGATCTAGTTCTTTCTTTTAAAAAGAAGAAAACAGGAAAATAAAATAAAATAAGAAAACAGACGAAATCAAAAATTCAGGCGGTTTCAATTTTTTCCAGACAATTTTCCTTAAACCATCTGGAAATAAAACAGGAAAAAAATTCAGACGGTTTAAAGAAAACCGTCTGTAAATTTACAAACGGTTTAGTTGAAACCGTCGTAATTTATTATTTTATGGACAATTTTCAAAAAAGAATTTAGTAAAAACTTTTTTGATCTTAGTTTGTCTATTCCCACCTCTCACTTTCTTTGTGGTTTGGATATATATATATATATATAATATATATATAAATCACCACATAATCCTACCCTTAGTTAAACTTACAGGATGCCATTTGTCAAATTGTGGCACAAAGGTTGCTCATCCTAAAAAGAAAAGACTTCAAATCACAGGATATATGGGCTCTTACAAGAATTATTTATTGTCATTACAAAACTAATTGTATCATCCAAAACATATATAGCTCTAGACATGATATGCAGACTCATACTCATCAGTTGATGAGCAGGTTCTGGATTGAAACGAAAAGGCTTGATTAACATACAAATAAGCACAGCTTCTATTACTTTGATTACTAACGTACATTTCTAGTAAAAATCAATTGACATCTGCAAAAGGAGTTCTCTCAAGCATAGGTGAGACTCTCAGATGCAGGATCGATCTTGCTTTCTGTGAGAGTCCATTTCAATCTATTCTCTGAAGTTTTGTCTTCTTTGTCAATTTCAAGGCAGGTTCTCTCATCTCCTCAATGGATGCCAAACTTGGCACTACTATAGCTCGTTTCTTGGGTGTTGTACAACTATGCTCATCGACCTGTTCATGGCAACATCAATGTTAGATAAAAGTAATAGAAAGTAGAAAAACGAAATGTTTCAAAGGTGCGTTAAAATATCGCTTTTCTTAAGAAATTATTTGCCTCCACTAAACAATGAGGAAACGGTTGAAATGCATTGAATCAAATATTAGTTGTAGAATTAAAAATGTTTACGTTTGAGTTGGGTATTTCAAACAGAGAAATGGTTGAAAAGCATTGAATGAGATATTTAGTTGGGTTATATATATATAATTTATGTAGTAGTGTTACGTGTAATTCTAGATAATTACATTTACGACTTGTTTATAAAGCCGGGGAGCTACTGGTTGGTATCAGAGCAGTTGACTTTGAGCAGGTTGGTATCCCTATGATGTTGCAGCTTTGTTACGTTACAGTGGTTCGGTCTTGGGTTCCACCGGAAATCAACGGAAGATCCGGTCACTGGGTACATATCCCGGGTGTCAAAAAATCCTTCACAAATCAAACCCAAAAATTTTCAAAACCCCGTCCTTTAGCCGTGAATCATCACAATCCAAACCCAAAACAATCACAAAATGAAAATCAAACCTAAGAATTTCACTTACCCAAAAATAAAAAAAACAAAGATCCGTTTGGTGGTTTGGAAGAGAGTGGTGATGAGGAGGCCGGAGGGGGTGAGAGAAAGAGAGAGGAAGAGAGAACCAGCCAGAAATCAACATATTCTGGCCGGATCTCTCCCTGTATCCAGCCAGAGATCTGACCGGGCCTGGGTTTCGGCCGGATCCTGCCGGAGATCCGACTTTCTACTTCAAATCCGACCTCAGCGACGTCACCGACTCTATGTCCAGATCTCGTCGTCCCATTCCGTCGCCCGTCTTAGTTGTTGGCCTAAGAGAGAAGAAGAAGAGAGAGCGAGAGAGAGAGAGAGAGAGGGAGATGAGGTCGAGAGAGATCTAGTTCTTTCTTTTAAAACGAAGAAAACAGGAAAAAATAAATAAATAAGAAAACAGAGGAAAACAAAAATTCAGGCGGTTTCAATTTTTTCCAGACAATTTTCCTTAAACCGTCTGGAAATAAAACAGGAAAAAAATTCAGACGGTTTAAAGAAAATCGTCTGTAAATTTACAAACGGTTTAGTTGAAACCGTCGTAATTTATTATTTTATGGACAATTTTCAAAAAAGAATTTAGTAAAAACTTTTTTGATCTTAGTTTGTCTATTCCCACCTCCACTTTCTTTGTGGTTTGGATATATATATATATATATAATATAATCACCACATAATCCTACCTTAGTTAAACTTACAGGATGCCATTTGTCAAAATTGTGGCACAAAGGTTGCTCATCCTGAAAAGAAAAGACTTCAATCACAGGATATATGGGCTCTTACAAGAATTATTTATTGTCATTACAAACTAATTGTATCATCCAAAACATATATAGCTCTAACATGATATGCAGACTCATACTCATCAGTTGATGAGCAGGTTCTGGATTGAAACGAAAAGGCTTGATTAACATACAATAAGCACAGCTTCTATTACTTTGATTACTAACGTACATTTCTAGTAAAAATCAATTGACATCTGCAAAAGGAGTTCTCTCAAGCATAGGTGAGACTCTCAGATGCAGGATCGATCTTGCTTTCTGTGAGAGTCCATTTCAATCTATTCTCTGAAGTTTTGTCTTCTTTGTCAATTTTAGAGGCAGGTTCTCTCATCTCCTCAATGGATGCCAACTTGGCACTACTATAGCTCGTTTCTTGGGTGTTGTACAACTATGCTCATCGACCTGTTCATGGCAACATCAATGTTAGATAAAAGTAATAGAAAGTAGAAAAATGAAATGTTTCAAAGGTGCGTTAAAATATCGCTTTTCTTAAGAAATTATTTGCCTCCACTAAACAATGAGGAAACAGTTGAAATGCATTGAATCAAATATTAGTTGTAGAATTAAAAATGTTTACGTTTGAGTTGGGTATTTCAAACAGAGAAATGGTTGAAAAGCATTGAATGAGATATTTAGTTGGGTTATATATATATAATTTATGTAGCAGTGTTACGTGTAATTCTAGATAATTACATTTACGACTTGTTTATAAAGCCGAGGAGCTACTGGTTGGTATCAGAGCAGTTGACTTTGAGCAGGTTGGTATCCCTATGATGTTGCAGCTTTGTACAATGGTTAAATGCATTCAATGCTCGAAAATTTAAATGCAATGAAATCTGGTTGAAATGCATTGCATTCAATGCATTGATTGACATGCTTTAAAATATTTCGAATTACGTTTGGCTGGTATTGCCATGTGGTTGATCAATGAAATGAAATCTATTGAATGAAATGCATGAAAGATAATATAATGCAGAATATAAACAGAATAATAAAATAGAGACACAAAATTATGTGGTTTGGTTTATGATTTATGTCCACAAGATAAGCTAAAATGGCTACATTTTTCTCTTATTTGTTGAGTGATATTTAAAAATATAATAGACTTCTATTTATATGAAATTAGATAATACAAATAGATTTCAATTACAATTAAGTAATAGTCTTCAATTGTGACTACGTGATAGACTTCAAATGTAACTAGTTCATATTTTTCAACTGTACAATTTTGAACTGTGATAGTCTTCAACTGCAACTTGGATTCTTGAACTCCTGATATACTCTAATATCCCCTAAAACTCAAAGTGGAAATTTGTGGATCTTGAGTATGATTTTTATTTTATTTTTTTGAAAACTTGCCAGAAGATTGCAACAAACGGTTGAATCTCGCTGTAAACCATCAGGGGCAGTCGGATTTTGCTGCAAAACACCAAGGGACGGTCGAATCTCGCCGCAAAATACCATGGGGCAGTCGAATCTTGCTACAAACACCAAGGGACGGTTTAATCTAACCGCAAATACCAAGGCACGGTAGAATCTCGTCGCAAAACACCAAGGGATGGTTGGATTTCACCGTAAATACAAAAGCCGGCAAAAAAATAAATTGAAATCCACAGGATCTAAAACTGGCATTAGCCTATATTTCTGATACCATGAAAGATAATATAATGCGAAATATAAAGCGGAATAATAAAATAGAGACAAAGAATTACGTGTTCAGTCTATGACCTACGTCAACAGGATAATGCCATTTTGTTCTTAATTTTTTGAGTAATGTTTACAATATACCAGGCTCTTATTTATAGGAGAATTAGATAATACAAATAGACTTTAACTACAATTAAGTAATAGTCTTCAACTTTATTTAGGTTACAATCTACAACTGTAATTTGGATTTTTGAATTCCTAATATACTTTAACAATGCATTGAATGAAATAGTTGAAAATGCTAGTATTGTCATGTGGTTGGTCAATGAAATGCATTGACAGTTGGTTGTTTATTTAGGTATTAATAATAGTTATTGTGAATGATTAAAAAATAGTATTTATTTAAAGTATAGAAAACATTTAGAAAATTTAGAAAGTTTGTTGTTCGATACATGGTTTAAAAAAAATGAGTAGCTAACATTTTGTACTCCTCTCTGTTCTCTCTCCAGGGAATTAGGGTTGAAGTTTTTTCGTTTTACCCCTTCTGGGTTTAGGGTGTCATTCTGTTTGTTTTTCGTTCTATTCTCTCTGTATCTTCGTTTCTTCTTTGCGGCTTTTGTTCTTTGTGTTGGTGTTATCAACTCTCTGTGGTTGTTTGGTGTTTTTACTTGCGATTTGAGTATGGTATGGATGTTATATCGTCTATGTGGGGAAACTTTACTCTCTCGAAGAAGGAGGATGTGGAAGTCCAGATTAGGGAGGGCAGTGCTGACCCTATTGCAAATAGGGGTCAATCATGCTTGGTGGGAAGATTACTTGCGGACAGAGTGGTTCCGAAGGACTATATTCGGGTTCATATGTTGCGTGCATGGAAGATATTGGGAACGGTCTTGTTCAAAGTTCTTTGGGACAATCTTTTCTTGTTAGATTTTTGAACATGAGTGAGATAAAACTCACGTTATGAGGGGAAGGCCTTGGCTATTTGATGGCAATCTTGTGGCTATTGCGGAATTTGATGGGTTCACACCCCCTTCACAGATGGATTTTGAGAAGGTTGTGTTTTGGGTGAGGATGTACAACCTTCCATTGGTGTGCATGGGTTCAGCGATAGGTCATTAGATTGGTTCCAATGAGGGTGTGGTGGAAGATGTTGAAGTTAATGATGGGGTTGTGGCGTGGGGGGATACTTCAGGTCCGCATTGTCATTGATTTGGAAAAACCTCTTGATAGGGTAGAAAAATCACGATTAATAATAAATCACCTGGGTTGCGTTTCAGTATGAGAAAATTCCTAATTTTTGCTACAATTGTGGTGTGGTTCGACATGGTAGAAAGCGATGTGTGGCTAGTGAAAGTCATGTTGAGGGTGGTTTACCAAGGGAGACTCCATTTGGTTCCTGGCTCAAGGTCATCCCTGTGTTTCGGAAATGGCGAGGTGGTGATGAGTCAAAGGGTCGTTGGCGTACCGATCAGGGACAACAGTGGAGACGCGGAAGGCATTCTTGTGAGTCTCCGGCGGAGGACAGTCAAACTGGTGGCAGCGATGATTCACAGAGTCCTACTCCTAATGACCCTCTGAACGAGAAGCAGAATTCCAGCATGATAAGTCCAGTTTTTTCTGATTCAGATATTATGGGACGAGATTCTAGTCATTAGATGCATAGCAGGATTCCTGAGGATCCCTTATCTAGTGCTTTGCTTTTACGTGGTGATTCACAGGAGGTTGGCTCTGGCAAGGTGGGTGTTGTTGCGGGTTTGGTGGACGGGGTTTCTGTGAATCCCGCTCTAGGCATGGATATTCAGGGATGTGGGATATGCGGGATACAAGTGTTGGGGAATTTAAAAACTCTCCGGGTTTGATTTGAGAGATGTGATGCGGGTTACTCCAGCTGGTGGCTTTGTAGGGCTGACTTGTCTCAAGATCAGGTTGGTGGGGGCCCATCTCGGTTTGTAGGGAGTTGAGATTCTAAGTTGGGCCAAATGCATGGGCTGCATGAAGTCCAGCTGGATTGGGACCAAAAAGCCACGTCTTATTTTTCTAAAGTTGTCTATAGAAAGTCTTCCTCAAAGAACTCTCCTACGAGGACACGTGTATCTCACCTCCACCTCTCTTTGTTTCTCCTCAAAGTGAAAGTGCGAGTCAGCCTTTTGAAGCTTCCAGAACTCAACAACAAGGTGCGACTTCTCATGGGTACAGGAAACGACATCCACCGAATGGAAGAAGAAGAAGGCAGTGGTAGTGCTTCTATCCAACAGGTTGGAAACCTCACGGTGGCCTCAACCTTTTCTCTTGGAGGTTCTGATGGTAAACGCAAGTTGAATGATAGCAGCGATTCACGCGTGGTCAAGAAGGAAAAGAAGAATGGAGGATCAATTAATCCACTGGGGGACTTTCGGCGGTGGCTGTGGAACAACCCACCGAGCATCATGATCGTCCTAAGTTGGAACTAGCGGGGGCTTGGGAACCCCTAGCAGTTCGGTCCCTTTGCCGGTTGGTGAAGGATAAGAAGCCTACTTTGGTTTTTCTTATGGAAACCAAGTGACACGGAATAAGGTATGTTTCTGCCTTCTAAATTGGGTTTGGAAAACTTGTTTGTTGTGGATTGTTGAGGAAGAAGTGGTGGTTTGATCTCCTTTGGAAGAAGTTTGCTTTGGTAGAGGTTCAGAATTTTAGCTGCAGAATATTAATGCTATAGTCCGTGACACTTCTTGTAACGCCCCCAAACCGCTAAGGGTTAGGTTCGTCTATTTTCATACACCAAACTGCAAAGATTCGTAAGGTCTGCCACAACCTAGCTAATATGCTGAATTTAATAACAAAAATAATAAAGATTTAAAACTCTGAGCTTTAATAAATGGGAAACAGTTATTTCGAAATGAACAATTATGTTTGATTCAATATTTAAAAATCTAAAGAAAACTAAATTTATTGTGCAAGTGCACTTATTAAGGTAACTGAGATGCAATGTCCTAATGCTAGCCTAGATCCCATCCGGCGCCTAGGTCTCTCTGTCATAACCTGAAAACAAAACAAAATAAGGGGTGAGCGAAAAATGCTCAGTAGGTAACCCTCAACATAAAACGGTTGAGTTAATTTCATTTTCTTTAAAACATTATTAAAATACACTTGAAATCTAATTTATAGAATACAAATAAAAATTCAGCATTTTACTTAACACATAAAATTACTGGTTAATAAATAAATTTCTCATATGTAGGGCCCATGTACACTATTACGCCTGTGTACTAGGGTTGCGCGGTCTACTGCGACCTCAGGCAGGTAAACTGTGGCACAGGCCTGCCCCGTCAGCTAATTAATTGAAGTGCACTTAGCATGACATAGGGATGGATCCGCTTTCTCTAAGTCCTTGAGCGGTTGCGCTTCCATCCAAGCAACGGTACCGAGCTTATCTCTGCAAATCTCTGTGAATATCTGGGGCAAAATAATAGTCTCCTCCACACACGTGCTCATTTATAAAAATCTCATTCTCACCAATTATTCTTATTCCTTTGATAACTCTTGAGGCAACGTGGGGAAGGGTTTTTATCTCCTTTCTCATTAATTTCAAAAAGCTGTAACTTCCTATCTCGGGAACCAACTAAACAATTTACTAATAATTAAAAAAAATCCTTTATAACCAAAGCTTCTCTTAAACTGTGATTTCAAGAATAACATTTATAACGAACTTTCATCTCAAAACTATTTTAAAATAGTTTTCATTTATAATAAATTTGAAATACGAAGAAACAATTAATTGCAAATATGCTATTAAAAGGATCAGGATTTAAGACATAAAACAATTTGAGAAGGGGTAGAGGATCCCTTACATCTTGATTACAATAAGTGCTGGACTATCTCAACTGCTAACTAGTCACCTGGTACAAGTTTAAATAAATCATACCTCGTGTAGTCACTAAACGACACACTAACACCACTAGGATTGGTCTTGCTAACTACTGAGAATGGATTCTTAGGTGTGTTTAACAACAATAAATATTTAATAATAATTAAATCATTAAATAAGTATAACACATTTTCTTTATTGACATTAGAAATACGACTCCATAAAGGTAATTGTCATCAGAAATTGTTTTTATAATTATAGAGTTTAATAAATTCTGATATCACAAACTATACCCTTAAGTAAAATAATTTATAAAAATAATCCATGATTTTTAAGGAATTTACAAGAAGATTTGAATGTTTACATTAAACTACTTTGTATCAAAATAGAATTTTCAGGATTAAACATCCATCTGAAAAGAATTTATGGCAACATGTGAGTAGAAGAAAAAGAAACACAATCAAATAAACAATTTATAATTTTTTTCCCAAAGTAGCATCTGGTTGAATTGAAAAGGGAGAGAATTTTATAATACAACAAATCTGAATTTGAGTTAGGCAAGACAAGAAGAGAAAGAGAAAAAATAATTAATATATAATATATATATATATTATAATATATATATACATATACTTCCGGTGGTGTTTGGAAAAGAAAGAATAAAGAGAAAAAGAAGAAGACAAAGGTTGATAGAAAAGAAAAAAAAAAAAAAACAAGAGAAAAGTAAGACAATAGACCATGTGACGTTGGTGTTTGGGGAAAACAAAGGAGAGAGAAAAAGGCATCATGCAATTCAATGTAATAGTCCACTTTTGTAATAAAATAGCTAGTAAAGAAAGAAAGGTATGTATGCCTGCTAAGAGATTAAAGATAAGAAGCAAAGATGGGAAAAGCCATTGTTACATACTTACGCACGGTTGTGCGAGAGAGGGAGACGGCTTGAGAGTGTTTTGAGGTTGGGGAAGTGAAAGTGACGGCAGGATATTTACTTATAGGGGTAGAGTTTTATTCTTTGACTACTAGGGTTTTATATAATAAACATGTTTTTAATAAGAATAAAATTGCATAAAAATATAAACTCTGGTCCTCATATTCTTTTTTTTTATAAATATAAAATATAAAAGTGGAACTTAAATTTATTAAATTTAAAAGTAGGTGTTTTAATAAATATAGGAGTGGTTATTTAATATCAAGAAATATGAATTAATATCAAGAATTAAAAATCATATATAAAATCAGGTGTTTATTAATCCCGTCTAGTTATCTATTCTCATAGGTCGTAAAGACTATTCTACCCTCGAAAGGGGGTCGAGGTTATTACACTTCTACTGGAGCTCAATGGAAACTTACTTGTTTTTATGGGCATCCGGATGTAGCAAAGAGGTATCAAGCTTGGATGTTGCTGAGACATTTGGCGAATTTGTCCCCAGCCCCATGGCTTTGTCTGGGGGATTTTAACGAAATTGTGTCTTTGGGGGAAAATCCTAGTTCCTCAATTCGTCCCAGAGGCCAAATGGAAGCTTTCCAAAGTACCCTGAATGACTGTAACTTATTGGATTTTGGTTTTTTGGGTCCTAAATTTACTTGGTGCAATGATCGTGCAAGCTTTGGAATTACTAGAGAACGGCTGGATAGAGCCGTTGCTAATCATGGGTGGTGCCAAAGTTATGATGTTGTTGCGGTAGATGTTCTGCCTCGTTACTATTCGGACTATCATCCTATTCTTGTTTCTTTTTCAAGGCATCAGGATATTGTATGGCAAAAGAGAAGATAATTTCGATACAAATTAGCTGGGAGAAACATAGGGATTATGGGGCGTTGATAAAGCAAGTGTGGCGAGTCAGGGAGTCCTCAGAGGCTGTTTAGGTTAAGGTGAGAAACAATCTTATAGGGTGTAAAAGGGTTCTCCAGCGGTGGATTAGCAAGGAAGGTGGTGATCTAAAAGAAAAATTGTAGTTGAAAGAACAGGAACTGTTGACTATGCAGATGCAGGATCCAATGGTAGGGAGAGAAGAAGAGTGTCAAGTTCAGGATGAAATTCATTCTTTACTTGAACAAGAGGAAGTAAAATGGAACAATGGGCTAAAGAGAATTGGCTTAAGTATGGCGATAGAAATACGAAATTTTTCATTGCTAGCGCAAATCAGAAAAACAGAAGTAGCCACATTGAGCAAATTCTGGACCAAGATGGGAGGCTGTGTTCTGAACAGAGGGAAATTGAAGGGGCCTTTGTTTCTTATTTCCGGACTTTATTTATGGCAGGGGAAAATTTGGAGGTGGAAGCTAGTACAGGGGCTGTTCAGAGAAGGGTAACCCATGCTATGAACAATAGACTCTTGGCTGAGTTTGCTATGGAGGATATTAGTACTGCTTTAAATCAAATGGCGGCTTTTAAGGCCTCGGGGCCTGATGGTTTTACAGCAAGTTTTAACCAACAAAACTGGGCTACTATTCACAAGGAGGTTTGCATTGCTATTCTATCTTTCTTTAATACTGGTGTGCTGGATAATAGAATAAACATGACCAATATTGCTTTGATTCCTAAGCTCACCTCCCCCAGTAAGGTCACGGATTTTAGGCCTATTAGTTTATGTAATGTCATTTATAAACTAATCTCTAAAGTCTTGGCTAATCGGCTTACAGAAGTGTTGCCAGGAATTATATTCCCTTCTCAAAGTGCTTTCATCCCTGGACAGTTGATTACTGATAATGTCATAATTGCTTATGAAACTATGCATTCTATGCAGACTAGGATGTGGAGTATGGTCGGTTTTATGGGTTTGAAGCTTTGATATGAGTAAAGCTTACGACTGGGTGGATTGGGTTTTCTTGGAAGCTATTATGATACGGTTGGGGTTTGATGAGAGGTGGATACATTTGGTTATGAGTTGTGTCCGCTCAGTTCAATATTCAATGGTGGTTAATGGGAATTTAGTGGGCAACATTTATCCTACTAGGGGAATTCGGCATGGTGATCCTATTTCCCCTTATCTTTTCATCATTTGTGCTGATGCTTTAAATTCTTTAATCTATCGAGCAGTGGACACAGGTATTATTACAGGTGTTCCTACCTCCCCTAGTGGCCCACGGTTGAGTCATTTGTTCTTTGCAGATGACAGTTTGCTTTTCTGTAAAGCAAATTTAGTTGAGTGGAGAAGATTAATGAGGATTCTGGGAGTTTATGAAGTTGGATCAGGGCCAAAATTGAATCTTCAAAAGACTTCAATCCTTTTTAGCAGGAACACAACTGATGTGAAAAAATAGGAGATTCTTACTGCTTCTAGTTTTATGGAGGC
This sequence comes from Alnus rubra, assembly GCA_028654335.1. Lineage (NCBI taxonomy): Eukaryota > Viridiplantae > Streptophyta > Magnoliopsida > Fagales > Betulaceae > Alnus > Alnus rubra. The sequence goes on along the minus strand of JAJPGS010001223.1, from coordinate 981,947 downwards.
TCAATGGATCGATACTTATCTTGGTTTGCCTTCTTACATCAACAAATCAAAAATCCAATCTTTTAGTAATATTAAAGATCGGGTTCAGAAGCGGTTAAATAATTGGAAGATTAAATTCATTTCTCAGGCTAGAAAGGAAATATTATGGAAGGCTATTATGCAAGCAATTCCAGCTTACAGTATGAGTGTTTTTCAGCTTCCAGCCACTTTGTGTAAAGAGTTGGAGGGCTTGATGCAGCGTTTTTGGTGGGGACATATGGCAAAGGAGACTAGTGTACATTGGATGAGCTAGAAAAAAAAATGGGAAGATCCAAATCTATTGGGGGGCTTGGTTTTCGGGATCTTATTATGTTTAATAAAGCCTTGCTTACTAAACAAGGCTGGCGACTTATGCAAAATCCTGGCTCCCTTATGGCTCAAGTTCTAAGGGAAAAATATTTCCCTCATGTTTCTTTTTTGTCATCTGTGGTGGGAACTCGGCCTTCTTTTGTATGGAGAAGTTTGTTGTCTGCAATAGATTTATTAAAAGAAGGTTTGGTGTGGAGGGTTGGCGATGGGAAGAGTATTCACATTTGGAACGATAGTCTCCCCCAATGGTGGTTTCTGTAGATTCGGCAGTCTCAGCTCTTATTGACTCAGATCTACGGGGGTGGAATACTAGCCTTATTAATTCTATTTTAGTATGGAAGAGGCAAAGGTTATTGCTGCTATTCCTTTGAGTCCTACTCTTCCTTCAGATCGAATTGTGTGGCAAGGCACAAAGAATGAAGTTTTTTTCAGTACGAAGTGTATATCGCTTAGGAATGGAAATTAATGCTCACAGTTTGGGTGGTACATCACAGGAGTGGGGTGGATTGCAAGTCTGGTCTGTTATTTGGAATCTGGGAGTTCCAAACCCTGTAAAGCTTTTCATGTGGCGAGCGTGTAATGGTTTACTTCCCACTAAAAGCAATTTATTTAGGCGGAAAATTATGGATTCTAATATTTGCCCTTGCTATAGCAATAACTCTGAAACAGTTTTTCATGTCCTCTAGAAATGTCTAGTTGCTCAAGGTGTCTGGGGTGAGAGTTTAGTACAATTTCAGAAGTGTTCTTTCATGGGAGATAATTTTATGCAGTTGGTGGAGTACTATATAGAAAGCTTCTCATCTGAAGATTTAGATCTTATGGCGGTGATCTCTCAAAGAATTTGGTTACGTCGATCAATTTATTTTTGATAATATTTTCACTCCCCTTCAAATTGTTTTCAAGGAATCAATGGAATCACTTGATGATTTCCGCAGGTACAATAAAAAAGAGGAGGATTTAGTGATTTCTGGGGGGATTCTAGTTCTCTATTATTACTAAAGGGGTGGCAATCTCCGCCTGCTAGAATTATAAAGGTGAACTAGGATGCTTCTTTGCTAGTTAAGGAGCGTCATATTGGTATTGAGATTGTGGTTAGAGATGAATATGGTAACTTTTTAGGTGCATGAGCTATCACGAAAATGGTTGTGACTACACCGAAAGTGGCTGAAGCTATGGCGGCCCTAGAAGCGATTTTATTTTGTAAGCAGGCTGGTTTCTTCAATGTTCTCTTTGAAGGGGATGCTAATCAAGTGGTAAATGATATTAACCATGGTTCTCTAAACCTGTTAACAGCTGGCCATTTTATTGAGGGGATTATTTCAGAAATGCAAGGGCTCAGGCATGCATCTTTGGTTTATGTGGGTAAAAAGGCTAATAATATGGCCCATTGCTTAGCAAAGGATGCATGTAGTAAGGTTGTTGATTTAGTTTGGCTTGAGGATATACCTCATTGTATTTTGCATGCACTACTTAGGGACCGTTCTTGTCCTTAGATCTTTTTTTTGAGGATCAGTTTTATTCTATCAATGAAGAAGTTCCAACATTGTTCAACAAAAAAAAAAAAAAAAAAGGAAAAAATGAGTAGCTAAAATCCTTAAAGTAGATTGTTAGAATTAAATTTAGAGAAATTATGATGAGGCCATTGTAAAAGGTATGTTTGGGAATAAGAAAAATCTCAATTCTATTTGCTACAATGTTCGAGTTTTTTAAAAACAAATAAGATTTTATCTTACTTTTTTCTAATTTTATCTTAGAAAGTCAAACTATTTAAACATCTTTTTTAACTTTATTTGTCTTAAAATTCGACCACTAAAATACTTAAATTCAGATTTCAAAAAATCGAACACCTAAAAATGTCATAAAAGAGTTATCTTATCCTCCAAGAGGCTAGGGAGAGATTCGAAGTTCAAATCATCTGTAGAGCATCTTTGACCAGAGGACAGGAAGGCAAATACTATTTTCTGGTCCGTAATAGCTTAGTAGTCCAACATTTAATAGAAAAGGATTGCAACGACTTGCAGTATTGTTACATTTGAAGTTCTGTCTTCCACAGCATTTAATAGGAAAAAGAAAATCATAAAATCATAAAATAGTTCATAAGGACGAATAATAATATTGGGTTGGTTCGGTAAAGATTTTGTAGTGAAAGTTTTGTTTGAATGATATTAAAAAGTAATTGATGTGATATAAAGTAAAAGAAATTTAAAATATTTTAAAAGGAAAAGTAAAAAAAAAATTATATTTTTTTGTTCAAATAATAATAAAATGTGATTGGTGTAATGTAAAAAATAAACTACAATGAACGGTTGAATCTCGTCGTAAACCATCAGGGGCAGTCGGATTTTGCTGCAAAACACCAAGGGACTGTCGAATCTCATCGCAAAATACCAAGGGGCAGTCGGATCTTGCTGCAAAACACCAAAGGACAGTTGAATCTCATTGCAAATACCAAAGGACAGTAGAATCTCACTGCAAAACACCGAGGGACGGTCAAATTTCACCGTAAAATACAAAAGCTGACAAAAAAATAAATTGAAATCCACATGATCTAAAACTTGCATTAGCCTATATCTCTGATACCATGAAAGATAATAAAATGTGAAATATAAAGCGGAATAATAAAATAAAGGCAAAGAATTACGTGGTTCAGTCTATGACTTACGTCAACAAGATAAGGTCATTTTGTTCTTATTTCTTTGAGTAATGTTTACAATATATTATGCTCTTATTTATAAGAAAATCAGATAATACAAATATACTTTAACAACAATTAGGTAATAGTCTTCAACTGTATTTAGGTCACAGTCTGCCACTATAATTTGGATTTTTGAATTCCTAATATACTCTAACAATGCATTGAATGTAATAGTTGAAAATGCTAGTATTGCCGTGTGGTTGGTCAATGAAATGCATTGGCAGTTGGTTGTTTATTTAGGTATTCATAATAGTTATTGTGAATGATTAAAAAATAGTATTTATTTAAAGTACATAAACATTTAGAGAATTTAGAGAGTTTGTTATTTGATATATGGTTTAAAAATATGAATAGCTAAAATCCTTATAGTAGATTGTTAGAATTAAATTTAGAGAAATTATGAAGAGACCATTGTGAAAGGTATGTTAGGGAATAAGAAGAATCTCGATTCTATTTGCTACAATATTCGGGTTTTTTTTTTAAAAAAAAATAGATTTTATCTCACTTTTTAAAAAAAAAAAAAATTATCTCAGAAAGTCAAACTATTCAAACATCATTTTCAACTTGATTTATCTTAAAATTCGTGCACTAAATTATAATTAGGGAAAAATATATATTAGCCCCCAAACTATCACATTTTCTTCGGATGGCCCCCCAAACTACCAATGCTTAGATTCTAGCCCCCCAAACTACCACTTTCTGATTTTTTGGCCCCATCCGTCCATTTATGCCATTAATTTTAAACAAAATTCTGAAAATACCCTTCCTACACTTTGAAATTCTCACGGTTAAGGGAGGGATATTTTCAAATTTTTGGCCAATTTCTGTTAGAATTAACGGTATAAATAGACGGATGAGGCTAAAAAATCAAAAAGTGGTAATTTTGAGGGTCGGAGTGCAAGTGTTCGTAATTCGGGGTGCCATCCGGAAAAGAGTAGTAGTTTAGGGGGCTAATATATATTTTTCCCATATAATTAAATTCAAATTTAAAAAAGTCGAACACTCCAAAATGCCATAAAAGAGTTATCTTATCCTTCTAGAGTCAAAGTTCAAATCATCTGTAGGGCATCTTTGACCAGAGGAAAGGAAGGCAAATACTATTTGGCTTTAGACTTATACTCAACTGTGATGCTCAAGAATCACAAGGCAATGGGAAATGTCGACTTCTTTTTCCAAGTCTTTGCTGCGCTAGTCTTCGTTTCGTTACGGCGGCATCATTCAGTCTTCCCACACAACGAGTTAATATGTACTAAAGAACAACCAAGACTTAGATTATGCTTCAAAGCCTGCCCGGCAAGAGACCAAGACTATTCCAGTCGGATTAGGATTGTTTGAAATAGAGTTAATTTGGGTAGGTGATTATGAGATACTGTTTATAAGATTCACATGACCGGATAAGTAATAGGACAACTCAATTTTTATTTAGTCAGATTAATTTTTCATAATTACCTACTTGAATTCTTTTAGATTTGAATAAATAATTTGAGAGGATACCAATTCGCTGCAGTCATTGCGAATACCTCGATTAACTGGAAAAAAAGTGAAAGGCGATGAATCAACGAGCGGGAGTGAGATTTGATGCAATACATTTTATTTGAGTGGTTCATTTTAAATGAACGGTTCACAACGTAGTCATAATTTGAAATATATATATATATATATATATATATATATATATATATATATTTATAAAACGATTTTTCCAATTTAGTTTAATTTTAATCAGAAACGAACTTTCATTAAATCTTTAGAAATGACCATATATTGTCATTTTTTACCATTGAAGTCATTACCGTTTTGATGGAAAAACTATGCATTTGCTTGTAGAAAAATTGTGATTGAAAGTGGCTCCGCAAAAGAAAGAGAAATCCTGTTGGGCACGTCTAGTTTACTGAAAATGAAAGAAAGTGAAATGAAATAATTTATTGCTATTTGTTAATTTGAATGTAATATTAAAATAAAACACTTGATATGTATTAGTTTATTTGTTTTTTTGAAAGGAAATACTTCCATTAAGGAACAGAGTCATTACAGATAATAGTCCAAATCTCTTTAGGACAAACATTAACCCACACATGATTACTGTAAAGTGAAATAGCTAATTTCGCTAACTTGTGGGCAGCCTTGTTTCCATCACGACGCACGTGATTTACACTCCAAGAGGTAAAAGACTCTAAAAGATAATGACAATCCAGGATCACATTGTGCAGAGTCTAGCACTACAGCCAGCTGGGTTCCTTAAACCTAACACAATCTCTTTTGCGTCACCTTCAAGCACAATAGAAGGGAACCCCATCTTCTGACCCAGAACTATAGCCTGGCGAGCTCCAAGAGATTCAGCCACAGAGGGATCCGAAACATAGGGCAAGGAAGAGCACAACGCTGCCTTCACAGCACCTGTAGCATCCCTGGCCACCACCCCTACGCCCATAATCTTCTTCGAAGGACACAAAGCTGCATCCCAGTTAATCTTAACCGTACCACCACTCGGTTTGACCCACTGAGAAGAAGTGGCAAGGCGATCAATTGCAATACTTGACTCTGTTTTCTGACTAAGCCGAAAATCTTCCAGCATTTCCATGGCCCCTTTCAACAAACAGGAAGGATGCATCACCAAATCATCAAACACAACTCTATTCCGACGGAGCCAAAGCTTATAAGCTATGACTACAAACAGCTCTAGCATCTCAGTAGAAAGCCTGTTACTCAGATACTCAAAAATGTTCAGAAAACTATCAGAAATCACCACACTCTTCTGTAAATACCCTCCACTCAAACTCCACACCGCACGGGCCGACTCACACCACCATAATATGTGACCACTCGTCTCAGGTTCCAAACCACACATCGGGCATAGAGGATCAGGAACGATCTTCCGTTTGAACAGATTACCCCTCGTAGGAAGGATTTCATTACAAGCTCTCCAAAAAAACACAGTGACAACCCTTGGAATTTTCAAGCTCCAAATTCTCTTCCATAAGGATGAAGAGGACAAGGCATTCGAAGGACCGCCCTGTTCCCGACTCCTGCGATCAGCCTCCAAATGGTATGCACTCCGGACACAGAAAATTCCCGATTTGGTTCCTGCCCATATCAACTGATCCTCCTGGGATCGAGGACAAATGGGGATGCTACATATCCTCTCTACCGTATCCGCCGAGAAAATATGCTCGATTAAAGATATATTCCACCAATTTGTTCCACATTTATAATTTCCGCTACCTTTGCATCTCTAGATAACACCCTTATAGGATCTTGAATTTTATGAGAAACAGAAGATGGAATCCATTTGTCTTCCCAAATCTTAACGTTCAATCCATTCCCCACTCTCCACATAATCCCTTCTTCAATCAATGGTTTGGCGTTCCAAATGCTTCTCCAGGCGAAGGAAGGCCTTTTGCCTAAACTTGACATCAAGAAACTTGACTTCGGAAAATATTTCTCCTTAAGCACTCGGGCTGCAAGAGAATCTGGAAATTTCAATAATCTCCACCCCTGTTTAGCTAGCAATGCCATATTAAAACAATCCAACTCTCTGAAACCCATCCCACCAGCCTCCTTCTTCTGTCCCAATTTCTTCCAAGAGCACCAAGAAATTCTGTTGAAATTATCTTTAAAGCTCCACCAGAATTTACTCATCAGAGAATTAATCTCTTTAGACAAGGTTTTTGGAAGACGGAACACACTTATTGTGTAGGTAGGGTTTGCTTGAATGACTGATTTTAGAAGAATTTCCTTTCCAGCATGTGTAAGAAGCTTCTCCTTCCACCCATTAAGCTTACACCAAATCCTCCCCTTTATATGATTAAAAGAAGAAACCCTAGAACGGCCAATGAGGGTCGGTAAACCCAAATACCTTTCAAACTGCTTGGAACAACCAGCACCAATCTCCTGAGAGATAGCCTCCCTCACCTCCTGTTTAGTATTCCTAATGAAAAACAGGGCAGTCTTCTCTCTATTAATCTTCTGTCCCGAAGCAGCTTCATAGGTGGAAAGGACCCCTTGAAATCTCCTCCATTCTCCCATGTTGGCTTTGCAAAACAGAAGACAATCATCTGCAAAATATAATTGATTAATACGAATTCCTTTTCTAGAAATAGGGATTCCGTGTAAATCACCATCCATCACAGCCTTATTAATAGAAGAACATAGAGCCTCAGCACATAAGATGAACAAATAGGGAGATAAGGGGTCTCCTTGTCTGAGACCACGGGATGGATTAAACTGACCATTAGGCCTCCCATTAATAAGAATAGAAAAGGACACCGTTCTAACACAAGACATAATGAGATTGATCCATTGATCTGCAAAACCTAGCTTCCTCAACATTGCCTCCAAGAAGTCCCATTCTATTCTATCATATGCCTTACTCATATCGAGTTTCAATGCCATAAAACCCTCCTTACCCGAAAGCCTAGAAGCCATGGTATGAAGTGTTTCAAAGCCCACTAGAACATTATCAGTAATTAACCGGCCCGGAACAAAGGCACTCTGCTCCGGAGAAATAATATGAGGCAAAATGGATTTCAACCTATTAGCTAACACTTTAGAGATTATCTTATATAAAACATTACAAAGACTAATAGGCCTGAAATCAGTTATCTGAGAAGGAGAGCTCACTTTAGGAATAAGAACAATATTAGTAGCATTCAAACTGGGATCAAATTGACCACCATTTAAAAAAGATAAAACTGCACAACATACATCCTTACCCACGACATCCCAATTCTTTTGATAAAAGATTGCTGGGAATCCGTCTGGCCCCGGAGATTTGAGAGGGTGCATCTGAAAGAGCGCTGCCCTTACTTCATCATCTAAGAAAGGATGTAGAAGCCAAGCGTTCATCTCCTGCGTAACTTTAGGAAGCACTGATTGTAAGCATTCTTCACCCCGGATTGAACCTTGAGAGGAATATAGACTCTTAAAATACCCCACAATAACCCTGCTTATATCTTTATACTTTCTCCAAACCTGCCCCTGCTCATCATAAATCCATCGGATACTATTGATCTTCCTTCTGTGGTTAGCCCAAGAGTGAAAGAAAGCTGTATTTCTATCCCCCTGACTGAACCAATACTGTTTGGCTCTTTGTTTCCACTTCATTTCTTCACACTCCAGCAGGTCATCAAGCTCATTTTGAAGCAATTTAATCTGATCACCTCTAGAAGGTAAAACACTTTGTTGCAAAGCCAGCAATTGTTCAGACTTCCTTTTAATCAAGTCCTCTACATTACCAAACTTGCCGCAACTCCACCTAGACAAAGCCTCTTGACAGCCCGCCAAACGGTTCTGAATAGACCTTATAGACACTCCCCCTTCCGCCCTATTACACCATGCTTCTTTGATAACTTCAAAGCTCTCCTTGTCTTTCATCCAACAGGCCTCAAATTTAAATCCTCTCCGAACAGAGCACCTCTCAGGAGGGCTATCCTGAAACTTCACCACGATGGGTTATGGTCTGAAGTTCTAGCAGCTAGAATTAACACCGAGACAATGGGGAAAATGGAACACCATTCCATGTTTGCCACTGCACGATCTAGTCTTTCTCTAGTGAATGTGTCATCCATCCTTCGATTAGACCACGTAAAGAAAGGCCCAACAAAGCCTAAATCACCAAGTTGACACTCCTCCAAAGTTTCCCGGAATTTAACCATCTGAGCCTCCCTCCTCACTGCAAAACCCTCCTTCTCCGACTGGTCTACTATTTCATTAAAGTCGCCCGCGCAAAGCCACGGGATCGGACCACAGAGCTTCAGATGTCGAAGGATAGCCCAAGACTCATCTCTTTTGGAGCTGTCAGAGTGACCATAGAAGCCAGTCATCTTCCAAATTGGCTGTCCCCCCATATCCTTCACAACAACATTAATGTGCCTTCTAGAATAATTAAAAATTTCCAGATTATCCTCCTTATACCACAATAACGCCAGGCCACCACTCCTACCTACAGGGTCCACCACAAAAAGATTATCAAAACCGAGTCTCAATTTGATACGGTCCATATACTGCTTTGAACACATAGTCTCCATCAAGAAAACAAAATTGGGCCTCCTTTCCTTCACCATCTGGTGAAGATCCCGAACTGTCCGGGGGTTCCCAAGCCCCCGGCAGTTCCAGCTTAAGAGATTCATTTCGATTGGCGGGGCTGGAGACCAACCACCGCCAAATCCCAATTTGAATACTCTTCTTGAACCACCCTTCCCTTCTTGACTTGCATTTCTGCGTCATCCCCACCAGACAGAATATCTTCTATGTTCCTTTTACCCCCTTTTGCCAACCCCTGATATTTTGAATGAATTCTGGTCCTGCGAACCCAGGTCCGAGGGTGAGCACCTCCATCTTTGGATTTTCCAGCATTATCGTCAAAACCAGCAGTGGTCACACCATCCTGCTGAAGAACCAGCTCCTGTGCCCCGCTGATCTCTGAAGCTAGCTTAAGTCCATCCCCTGTCGACTTTACATCGTTACCCTGATCCACCTCATAATCCTTAGCCAAACCAAGCATAGGATATTGATTTCCAGCTTCCACTAAGGGTATATTTGGCAAAGAATCTAAGTCTTTTGAATAGTCAACTTCAAATACCTTAGTACTGGAATCTATTAAATGCATTAATTCACCTTGTCGACTTATACTCTGACTCTGCCCCTCCACCACAGAACTCATCTCTTGTGATTTCTTTTCATCAGTTTCTCGTACATCACACCCATCCACACACATTCCAACACTCAGAGTACCCTCCACTCTTGGAATTACCGCTTCTAGAGACTCCCATCCAGCTTCACCCCCCTCACTCTCCTGTTCACTACTCCTCCTCCCATCCCCGGAATCTCCTCCGCCTGAATTGAACAAAAACACCCCTCCTCTGCCAATCAGACCTCTCTCCACCAGTCCAAAAATGTCCTTTGTAACTCCTCAGATCATCTGCCTGGAGCCATGAACCCCATTGCCTCGATGTATCCCCAGCATTCTGTCTAAAACCCCTTTTACCATCACATGACTCCTTATCATGAACAATTCTTCCACAAAAATGACAGAAATAAGGTAATTTTTCATATCTAAAACTGACCCATATTGGTTTACCATTAAGGTCAAGGACACGACCACGCTCCAAAGGCTTGGTTATGTCAACCTCCACCCGGATTCTCAAACAACGACCCCAACCAACTCCCTCCCCAGTAACGTCCACCTCTTCCACTACACCTATAGAAGCTCCAATCTTATAACCCACTTCCCTATTCATACAAATAAGAGGCATATCATGCACCTGAATCCAAAACAACGAACTAGAAAAATCCATTTGGACTGGAGCGACATCTTCAACAACCTCCTTCAATACCAAAATATTCCTGTCAAATAACCAAGGTCGACCCTCCAAAACTCTACGTTTATCATCCCCATTAGAAAACTCAATCAGCCATAGATTAACATCTAACTCTTTAAAAGCAACATCCCCACGCGTTTTCCACAGCCTAGCCATAAGCGTTCTGAAGGCTTCCTTTTGGATTTTTCTTTCGGACATAATTCTTCCAACAAGACATCTGCCACTCCTCATTCGCAACTCTGCAGTATCATCTTCAGTAATCAATATTCCAGCCTTTTCCTTATCCAGTAACTTCATACTACTGCACACTCCTTCAATTAGCTCTTCCATACCTTCTACGGAAAGAACCAGCCAACACCAACACCCTACTGACGATCAGAAAACAACCAACACACCTAGTTAGCACAAGCCTAACCAGGGACTACAACACTCACCTCGTAAGTTTTCTCAGAGAGAAGCACTTAGAGAGAGGACTTTACCGAACTGTCTGTCCTCCACAGTTTATTTGTTGGAATAAAAGAAATAAAATTTCTTACAGCGTCCATATACTAGTGTATTTTTAATGACATATTTTTAAAAAAATTATAATTTAGTTTCCTAAATTATCACACGTTTTGTAATTAAACTCAAACACTCCGACTCCGGCCTCCTATATTATCAAAATGTTTGAAAAATGCTTATTTTGATCAAATATGCCCATAATATCCCTGCTTCGTGTCATTTTTTAATTAAAAAAAATTGAAAAAAATTAAAAAAACTAAACAAAAAAAAGGAGGGGGGTAGCCTGCGAAGATACGGCACTTGTTAGCTGTAGGAAGGGATCCTGCTCTGGGACAATCCACAAAAAAGGAGCTGCCAACCCTTATTCTTTATTGTTTCGATCGATCACCTCAATACGTCCCCAGGGGGAAGACAAAACCCCTCATTTAACAGCATTAGATACCCTTATAACACTGGAAGGTAGGGAAGGCAGGAAGCTTTGGGACAGCAATAAACCAGATCCATATTTTTTTAAAATTTTTTCAGTAAGTTCTTGATTTTTCTGAATGCGAAGATAAGTAGCTGAGAAGATACGGAGTGTGGTTCGGTCTTCGTTTCTTAGCAGTACTTAAAATTAGGTCCCGTTTGGCTGTCGAGAAACGGTAGGAAAGTAAGAAATGATGGCTTTTAATCTGAGATTCCTGTGGTTGGTAGCTGAGAAAATAAAAACGCACCGCTGAATAATTGCAATAGAGTTTTTACGCCCTCGCTGACTTGAGGTTGTACTAATTTTTGAAATTATTAGTTTTATTATTTTTCAACTTTTGAAGCGTAAAAGATGTTATAGTCAGTGGCGGAGACAAAGGGGGGCGGGCAGGGGCGCCCGCCACCCCTAAATGGCTGAGAATTTTATTTTATTTTTTTATTTTTTTTTATACAAATATTTTAAAAAAAAAATGTTGATGCTAGCCCGCCCCTCCTGCTGATAACAAAAGGAAAAAATAAAAAATTACATTTACATTTACATTTACATGGAAAAACCAACCGTCAAAGAAAATTTTATCAAAAAAAAAAAAACAACAATCATTAAATGCTCACTTGCTCAGGAAGAGGAATGGTCGAACGAACAATTTTTGTGAAAAAAAAAAAATACAAATTTGCAAAAGCCAACCATAAGAAGCCATTAAGCCAAGAATACAAATCTTTTTCTTTGACCTCCGGCATCTGCACCACCTCCTCGGCAATATCTCGCATGGTAAGCACTAAGCAAGCCATCTACCTGTTTTTCTTTTCTTTTCTTTTCTAGTACTAGGCAATGGGCATAGTGGATGAGACGAATAGACTGTAGATTTTCTTTCATTTGTTTTTTCTTTCAAGATAACTAGATAAGGGATGAAATATGTGGTTCACGACTTTTCAAAGTTGCAGATTTTTTTTTTTTTTTCTTTCTGTTTTATTGATTTTCTTTCTTTCCTTTTTTTTTTTGTTTTTTTTTTCCAACTTATCTTGACTTTTCAACGATGCCTTTTCAGATTTTTTTTTTTTTTTTTTTTTTTTTTTTTTTTTTGTTTTGTTAATTTATCTGACTTTTCAGATTTTTTTTTTTCCTTTATGTTTTGTTGACTTCTTTTCAGATTTTTTTTTAATAGTTGCAATGTGAGTCATGTGACTTGTCAAGCCCACAACCGCATTTTATTTTATTTTATTTTTTATTAAGTTAATTTTCTTTGTTTTGCTTTCCTTTATTACTTATAGTCATTGCAAATTGCAATTTGCAATTTGAAGCATATATAGTTGTATTTATTTGGATTAAGATATGATAATCTATAGTTTTTGATAGTGTTTTTCTGCAATGTCTAACAGTCTTGTTCTGTTGGTGTGGTCTGCTATTTAACTGCCTTTGTTCTTATTTGGATGTGTTCCAATTTTTTTTTTTACTTGAGGATTATAACTCTGTTTTGGTAGTTAATAGATAATTAATTCATCCAAAAAAAAAAAAAAGATCTTTCATCATTATTACTTAATAAATTGTAACTTTTATTTTTGTTCAAACTTCCATTCTCGAATTCAGTTTATTTATTTATTCTTTTGACATCAATGTGATTATAAATAATTTTATTGACTCTTCTTTTTTATTATAGTTTTTTATTTATTATTCTGATGAGAACAACATTGTCATTTTTTATTTTTATTTTTATAAGGTTTTCTTTATACTTTGGGATTGGTTCAACTGGCCAAGTGACAAGTTTCAGTAGAATTTTTGCCACTCTCATGTATGTTATTTGCTATTGTTTGTTAATTTGTTAGATTAATAGCTATCGGAATATGCTAATAATTTTATTAGAATATCATTAGAGTATGTGTCATTAGGCCATTAGTTGTTTAATGTAAAAAGTCTTATTACTAATAGATAAATAAATTTTCAGGTTTCCAAAAACTCTTAAATTACAACACGAGCAAGTCAAAAACAATTGATGCATTTTTTTTTTTTTTGTATTATTACCTACATGTTAACTGATACATTAATTTGACATATATTTATGAAGTTTGATAGCTATATTTTTTGTGATACATCATACATATATTATGTTATAATTTATATTTTGAATTGTAATTACCATACTTTTATGTATTATAATAAAAATCTAGTATATATAAAAATAAAAAATAAAAAATTATTTTAATTCCGCCCCTACTAAGATAGATTTCTGGCTCCGCCACTGCAGTGGCGGAGACAAAGGGGGCGGCAGGGGCGCCCGCCACCCCTAAATGGCTGATAAATATTTTTTTTTTTTTTTACAAATATTTTTTAAAAAAATTACATTAAAAGGAAGAAAAAAATTGTTGATGCTAGCCCGCCCCTCCTGCTGATAACGGAAAAAATAAAAAATAAAAAATTACATTTACATTTACATTTACATGGAAAAACCAACCGTCAAAGAAAATTTTATCAAAAAAAAAAAACCAACAACAATCATTAAATGCTCACTTGCTCAGGAAGAGGAATGGTCGAACGGACAATTTTGTGAAAAAAAAAAAAAATACAAATCTGCAAAAGCCAACCATAAGAAGCCATTAAGCCAAGAATACAAATCTTTTTCTTTGACCTCCGGCATCTGCACCACCTCCTCGGCAATATCTCGCATGGTAAGCACTAAGCAAGCCATCTACCTGTTTTTCTTTCTTTTCTTTTCTAGTACTAGGCAATGGGCATAGTGGATGAGATGAATAGACTGTAGATTTTCTTTCATTTGTTTTTTTCTTTCAAGATAACTAGATAAGGGATGAAATATGTGGTTCACGACTTTTCAAAGTTGCAGATTTTTTTTTTTTTTTCTTTCTGTTTTATTGATTTTCTTTCTTTCCTTTTTTTTTTTTTTTTTTTTTTTTTTTTCCAACTTATCTTGACTTTTCAACGATGCCTTTTCAGATTTTTTTTTTTCCTTTATGTTTTGTTGACTTCTTTTCAGATTTTTTTTTTAATAGTTGCAATGTGAGTCATGTGACTTGTCAGGCCCACAACCGCATTTTATTTTATTTTATTTTTTATTAAGTTAATTTTCTTTGTTTTGCTTTCCTTTATTACTTATAGTCATTGCAAATTGCAATTTGCAATTTGAAGCATATATAGTTGTATTTATTTGGATTAAGATATGATAATCTATAGTTTTTGATAGTGTTTTTCTCCAATGTCTAGCAGTCTTGTTCTGTTGGTGTGGTCTGCTATTTAACTGCCTTTGTTCTTATTTGGATGTGTTCCAATTTTTTTTTTTTACTTGAGGATTATAACTCTGTTTTGGTAGTTAATAGAGAATTAATTCATCCAAAAAAAAAAAAAAGATCTTTCATCATTATTACTTAATAAATTGTAACTTTTATTTGTAACTTTTATTTTTGTTCAAACTTCCATTCTCGAATTCAGTTTATTTATTTATTCTTTTGACATCAATGTGATTATAAATAATTTTATTGACTCTTCTTTTTTATTATAGTTTTTTATTTATTATTCTGATGAGAACAACATTGTCATTTTTTATTTTTATTTTTATAAGGTTTTCTTTATACTTTGAGATTGGTTCAACTGGCCAAGTGACAAGTTTCAGTAGAATTTTTGCCACTCTCATGTATGTTATTTGCTATTGTTTGTTAATTTGTTAGATTAATAGCTATCGGAATATGCTAATAATTTTATTAGAATATCATTAGAGTATGTGTCATTAGGCCATTAGTTGTTTAATGTGAAAAGTCTTAATACTAATAGATAAATAAATTTTCAGGTTTCCAAAAACTCTTAAATTACAACATGAGCAAGTCAAAAACAATTGATGCATTTTTTTTTTTTTTTTTTTTGTATTATTGCCTACATGTTAACTGATACATTAATTTGACATATATTTATGAAGTTTGATAGCTACATTTTTTGTGATACATATATTATGTTATAATTTATATTTTGAATTGTAATTACCATACTTTTATGTATTATAATAAAAATCTAGTATATATATAAAAAAAATATATATATTTTAATTCCGACCCTACTAAGATAGATTTCTGGCTCCGCCACTGGTTATAGTAATCCTCCATTTTCTCGGGAACCAACCGAGAAACATGTTTTCCTGGCGATTCAAACCCAATTTCTCCTCCTTTGAATTCAACTATAAATGTCGCCGCGAGGTTTTGTCATGCCCAAATTTGTCTATTATTAGTCAGTAAATTAGACGGTCATTTAAGGCCACCCCCTTACCAAGCATTTTTCTTTCCTTTTTTTTTTTAAAAAAAAAAAAAATACTGAAGGTTTTTTTAGATTAGTTTTTAATTTTTTTTAGATTTTTTTTTATTTTTCAAAGTAGTAATAATAAATTATTGATGTGATATAAAGTAAAAATAATTTTTATGAACGTGTGTGACTGCTTTTTTCAATCCAACTATTTTCAACAACAATTATTTTAATTTCACACTAATTTTCATAACTCTAATCATTTCCCACCATAATTTTTCTTGAAAAAACACTCTCATACAAGTATCACCCAAACATGAATTCTGAATTCTATACACTTTATTTTGCACTCCAAACATATTTTTCAAATATAATTAAAAAGATCTAAATCATCCAAACATTTTTTTAAACCACTTTGTTTTTGGTATTCACACTAAAAAAAAAAAAAAAAAAAACCCCAAACATATCCTAACTATTTCTTAGAATTGACATCGGACTTTTCCAGGACCACTAGTTTCTCCCCTCAATTTTTGCACGTGAATGGCGGCATCTTGAAAAGGATTCTCTCCTGCATTTTTGCGTGGAAATTGATTTGTGGATTGAATTTTGCAATGTCCTAATTACCAAACATGAATCGTGGAAATAATTAAATAAAACAAAATTGGATTGGAAATTATTGCTTCCAAACATGTAAATGATGATGTCAAATAAGTGACGTCACTTTAGAAGATTCCAAGGAAGAGAAGAATATTTGCCAAACTGCGAGGCCCACATTGCAATTATTATACGTTTTCAATTGCCTAAGCTTTCATTCTGTCTTCCACAATACCAGGACGTGAACGTGAAGCCTTTATATATACACATACAATACAAGCCTTTTCCTCATCAGAGATCACTGCAAAACTCTCTCTCGCACGCTCATGGCGTCTCTTTTCCATCACTCGACTCCCCAAACGGACGGCAACCCAGAAATCAACATCGCAGTAGAAATGGAAGCAGTGAATCCGGTTCGAAACCAAAGAGAAGCAGATGGTTTTAAGATGACGACAGCTCGGACTCGGTCGGAGGATGGTGTTTTCCTGACATGGAGGATCTGTACGTGACTGTTTCCAACGGAAAAAATGGCACGAAACCGATCCTTCAGGGTCTAACGGGTCATGCCCGACCCGGGGAGCTTCTCGCCATAATGGGTCCTTCTGGTTGTGGCAAGTCCACCCTTCTTGATGCATTAGCGGGTACGTAATAACATACTCCGATCCAAAGCTTTACTAGTGTGCTTTTGCCTCAACTCTTGCTTTTTTTCTTCTTCTTTTTCTTAAAGCACATTAGTGACCAACCAGAAACAAGATCTTTCCCGCTTACAATTGGGATGGAGGGAACAGGGATATGGAAATGCTGCCTGAGTGATTTCTGGCTGCGACTCCGACGGGAGCGGAACCCAAAAAACATATAACGTGAGGAGGGGCAAAATAAAAAAAAAAAGTAAAAACAAAAAAAAACAAAAAAAATATAGACGAACTTCACTTAACTTTGTCAACTTTCATTACATTTACAATTACTTTCTTCAACTTAAAAGATTCTCCATTTAATAAATCAATCTTTGTTTTCCAATTTTACCGATCTGTTAAAATTTAATAGAAATATTAACAAAGAGGTGTTAGAATTCTTAAACTACTCACGCTTGATCTTAACGTGAATTTAATGAAATTTTTGAAAGTACTCACGCTGAATCTTTAATATACATATATATATATATATATATATATATATATATATATGGATGGAATTTCAAATATAGTGGTTATAGTGTAGGATATGAAACTAAAAGTTGCATTAATGGTTGATATTGCAATTTGCAGGGAGTTGGGTTCAAACATAAGGCAAACAGGGACATTCTGATCAATGGTCGTAAGCAAGTCCTCGCTTACGGAAGATCGGTACGGAAAGAATTCAGTTATATATATAAAAATCACGCTTGCTTCGTTAAGTCAATTACGTGTTGGTTTTATCTCTTGTCTATTTGTATTTCTATACAAATTTATCATTGTATTTGTTCATATATTTAATTGGTATATTTGTAAAAATAATAAGACCAAATGAATGTGTAAGAGCTTTTTTTGTTTAGGAAACTTTACTTACTACCATGATCTTTTATTACTTTTGCAATTATAATCTTGAATTTCAAAAAGTGTAAATTTAGGATATCAATCTTTAAATTTTTTTTTTATATTTCAACTGTTTGTTAAATTTTTTCGTTAAATATTGTCAAAATTTTTAAAATACTCTTCATTGTTTTTTTTTTTTTTAAAAAAAAAAAAATTGTAAGGATTTAGGTGTTAGTCAAAATTTAACAAAATTTACAAAGATACTCATAACTGAATCTTTGAAATTTTTATAATTTTCTTTTTCTTTTTTTTTTTCTTTTTTTTTTTAATTTTTCTTTTTAACAAAAACAGGTATTTTTAAAATTTTGATTGAGTTTAACAAAAAATTCAAATGAAATGTTGAAATTAAAAAAAAAAAAAAATTAATATACTAAATTAATATTTTTTATAGTTTGAGGTGATGATTGTAAAATTGAAAGATGGATGATAAAAGATGTGATTTTTTGTTTTACTTCTTTTTCAAGTGGATAGACATACTTCTTTTTCAAGTCTTGATTCTGGACTTCGTGGGTGTCTATTCGGGAAATGATGACATTTTTTGCAAATTTTATTAAATCTTGACTAACGCCTAATTCCTTGCCTTTTTTTTTTTTCCTTAAAAAAAAGGAGGGGCATTTTTTAATTTTTCAATTTCACTCATCTGTTAAGATTTTCGTTAAGTCCTGTCAATTTTTGAAGTACCCCTATTATTTTTTCTTTAGAAAATAAAAAGTAAATTAAAGATTCAAGCTTGAATATATGTTTTGCGAATTCTGTTAAATTTTAACCAATGCCTAATTCTTTACAATTTTTTTTTTTTTGCTTTTTTTTTTCTAAAAGAAAAAAGAGGGGTATTTTAAGAATTTTGACACCTATCTATAAAGATTTAATGGAAAATTCTAATGGATAAGTGAAATTGAAAAATATTGAAATATAGATCCATTGAATTGACATTTTTTAAAGTTTATAAATATGGTTGCAAAAAAAATGAAAAATCAGGGTGGTTGAATGGTTGAAGAAGAAAAATTCATGGTATAGACATTATTATTCCTTGAAATTTTAATCATTGAAATAGTCCGAAAAAGTATGAAGGTTGCCATATGCAGATATTCCTTCTCCACCCTGTCTGTTTGATGCTTTGTGTATATATATATATAGTAAATTACCAAGATATATATATCTTGGTAATTTACTGGGATTCGTATTTGTATTTATATTTGTATTTGTATGTGTCTTTGTCTTTATTTGGTTAGTCTTTATATTTGCATGTAAGAGTCATAGGTCTCTTTATTTGGGTTCTCTTATTTGTGTTTAAGTCTTATTTTCTTATCTATAAAAAAAAGAAGTTTTATTTTCTTGTTAGTACTTTTTTTCCATGTAAGGGTCACAGGTTTAATCTTATAAGTAATTTTATAAGTCTCTCATATGACATTTTTTATTTCTAAAAAAATGAAGTGACTTTTAAAATTATCATTTAATTTGATTAAAATTAAATTTAATAATGATCAATCACAAGTCAATAATGAATTTAAAAACCATTTCATTTTTTGATAGACACAAAAGAGATTTCTAGTATTACTCCAATAGTTTAAGTTCTTAAAAGGAACCTGAGCCTCACAACACAAAGTTGATTTAAATTAATTCATTTATACCAATACAATACCAATATCTATTCCAAACTGTTCTTACATAGAGATTACAAGACCACTTACGTATACTAAGAGTCTTGCTTGCACAAAAAGAAAGACTAGCATGGAAATAAGACCAAGGGAATTAGAGTAATGGCAGAGATGAATTATTTAATAACCTTCTTTGGAACATCCCCAAAAAAAAAAAAAAAATCCCCTTAAATAATCAGTAAAGACTATCACAAGAAATATTAGAACATAGTATAATGACTTTATTCCAATAATCATACGGTTTGGAATCCACGATAATTATTTGCTTAAATTGCTAGCAGGATTAGGCAGGTAATGTGAGATACCTCATATAAAACCTACTTATCCGAATAGGTTGCAGTGTAACCCATAATTTTTATGCATACGGGTTTCAAATGAGATATTTCACGTTATTTGTCTAAATTGTTAGTCTTACACAGCACATTGCTAGTAAGATTTGGTAGGTTGGGTCAAATTTGTTATTTCTCCTAAAAGAAGTGAAAAAAATTGAACATAAACATTGTGTGAGACACAAGATGATATTCTAATAATCTTCAATTTTGTCGAATTTAGGCATATGTAACACAAGATGATACCTTAATGACGACTCTAACGGTCAGAGAAGCCGTGTACTACTCAGCTCAGCTACAGTTACCGAATTCCATGTCAAAATCCGAGAAGAAGGGGAGAGCAGAGATGACGATGAGAGAGATGGGTTTGCAGGAATCAATGAACACAAGAATCGGCGGGTGGGGAGTCAAAGGCATTAGCGGCGGGCAAAAGAGGAGAGTCAGCATTTGCATAGAGATCTTGACACGCCCGAAGCTTCTGTTTCTCGACGAGCCGACAAGCGGGCTCGACAGCGCAGCATCGTATTATGTCATGAGCAGAATTGCACGCCTCGGCCAAAGAGATGGGGTTGGAAGAACCATTGTCGCCTCCATTCATCAGCCCAGCAGTGAAGTCTTTCAGCTCTTCCACAATCTCTGTCTCCTGTCTTCAGGTAGAACCGTCTATTTTGGTCCTACTTCTGCAGCAAATGAGGTAAATAAAACCAACTTTTTTTTATTCTTTCTTTCTTTACTGTTTTACCTTTTCTGGTTTTTTTCCTTTTAAATTTTTGATTAAGAGTTAATTTAAATTTTTATAAATTTCATAAGGGTATAAAAATATTTCACCTCTTTATTTTTAAACCTAACGGTATAGGTGAAATTAAAAGGAGGTGATATCGACAATGAAAAAATTGATAATTTAAGGTTATAATTGCAAAAATGTTAATTCTTGGTGAGGGTAAGTGAAGTTTTACCAATTTTTTTTAGAATTTTTGGAGCATATTAGATATGGAATACATAACTAATTAACCACTCTTCCAATTTTATGTATGTAGTTTTCGCTTTAAGTGGTTTCCCCTGCCCTACTCTCCAAAATCCATCCGACCACTTCCTGAAAACCATAAACAAGGATTTCGAAAAGGTAAGGTTTCTTCTGTCTTAGTTGAAAACCATAAACAAGTGATCAAAAGAATGTTTGTGATGATTCTAAATTTGCTTGTTTAATTAGGATCTCGAAGGAGGTGCAATTGGAGCAATATCTGCAGAGGAAGCAATTGAAACACTTGTAAGATCATATGAATCATCAGGCAGGCTCCAACAAGTAGCAAAGCAAGTAGCTGAAATACGTAAACAAGTAAGCAAGTAATTTATAATAGATTGCTATACGACTCACATGAGACTAGGATGACGTGACAGGGATAATTCTTAATGTAAACCAGTTGATTTTCAATATCACATCATTTTAGTTGAATAGTAGTCGTATAAGGATCTATTAAATGGCATTTTCTTTATAGTTTTATGCATATATATATATATATATATATATAAGTTGATGACTGATATTTTCTGGGGTTTCAGGACTGTAGAGAATTGGAGAGGAAGAGAAGCCGAGCAAGCTTCCTTAGCCAATGTCTTGTTCTAACGGAAAGATCTTTTGTGAACATGTATCGTGATCTGGCTACTATTGGCTGCGTCTAGCAATATATATAGCATTGGCTATAGGCCTTGGTACAGTGTTTTACGAAATTGGGGATGGTGAGGGTTCAGTTCAGGTATGTGAGAGCGAAAATGAAGAAGTATAATTTGATTTTGTTCTTGCAAATTAAGGTGACATGAGGATTGAAATTGAACCAAATTTTGTGCTTTTGATCGATTCTTTCAGGCTAGAGGTTCACTGGTCACGTTTATAGCTTCATTTCTAACATTCATGGCCATTGGTGGATTTCCATCCTTTGTGGAGGATATGAAGGTATTTTCAACTTCTTTTTTGGTTGTCAGCTAATCCAAGGATAGATTGCATATGACGATGGATAAGGATTCACTCCTGCTTGAATTGCTAGTACTTTGAGTAAATAATATGATAGACTCTATATAAGACCTATATGTCCGGATAGGTTTTTGGGCTTCTTGGCTACCTAATGCCAAACAAGCCCTTTCCATTTCTATCTTTGAGCTACTCAGATATCCTCAAATATTCAGTCCATTGAATATATATTAGATAGAGATACGTGTTAATTTTGTTGTTTGGATTGCTAGCAATTTGGTAAGTAAGTGTAAGAGAGACTTCACGGATTTCACCTGCCTAAATAGATTTCTGAGTCCGTCTACCTGCTCAGGTAAGAGCTCTCGCACATTTACTACTGTCCGGATTACTTGAAATCCATATCCATATTTTAAGATACTTCCCTGTTTGCTAGTACATACTGAAATCTTTTTAGCAAATGCTTAGGCAATATATATAATTTCTCCTAAACTCTTCTTCAACCTTAGTCCAGATATTCGAACGAGAAAGATTAAACGGGCATTATGGTGCTACTGTGTTTGTCATCAGCAACACATTCTCCGCTCTGCCATACCTAGTACTGGTTTCAGTCATTCCTGGAGCAATAGCTTATTTCCTACCCGGACTACGCAGCGGCCTACAATACTTTCTCTACTTTGCTCTTGTGTTATTTGCTTGCATGATGTTGGTTGAGAGCTTGATGATGATTGTGGCAAGCATTGTGCCCAACTACCTGATGGGTATAATAACAGGCGCAGGAATTCAAGGCCTGATGATTTTAGTCGGAGGATTCTTCAGATTGCCAAATGATCTTCCAAAGCCATTGTGGAAATACCCTTTATATGAGATCGCTTTTCACAAGTATGCCTACCAAGGAATGTTCAAGAACGAGTTTGGAGGAGCAACGTTTCCTAATTATCAACCTGGAGGGCCACCCACCATTTCTGGAGATGAGATTCTGAGAAATACATGGCAAGCTGAAATGGGTTACTCCAAGTGGGGTGATCTTGCCGTTTTGTTTGGGATGATAGCTTTTTATCGACTTCTTTTTCTCGGCATCATAAAGGGTACTGAAAAGATCAAGCCTTTGATTACGGCTTTCATGTCGAAGTCTTCCGAAAAACCTACGCAGGTTATGGTAAATCCTTCTACACCCTTATGCGGAGAGAAACTGTAGCCCGTTTTGTTTGTCCTTGATTATGCTAAAAAACAGAACATGATTGTTCTAGCTGTCGAAAGGCATAAGACTAAGGGTTTGTTTGGTAATGCTGTAGGTTTCTTAGAGCTGCTTTTGAAAAACTGCTGTGGAGAAGTTGCTGTCGATCACTAGCTGAGAAAGCTGTTCGGTATATTTTGGGAAATGTAAAATATTAGTAGAACTGCTTATCGAATAATATCGAAGGAGACATGATCTAAAAAATGCTAAAACTTATAGTACTTCAAATATGGTTCTTGCTACCTGACTTTTTTACGTGGCCAAAGCTCGTATTTTCTCCATGTAATGTTATACAAACAAAGAAAAGAATTTTCTATGATGATAAAACTAAATCAAATCATTCAACATAATTCATGTTGTTGGAAAATAAACTTCAGCCATGTCACCACGTTAAAACAATGTAAAAACATATCTAGAACAATTTTAAACGTTAATCCAATGTTTTAACATGCTAACAATGTGTTAACCACGCCAAATCATTCAAAGAAACATTTTGTCAATGAGTATAAAGTATGCAAAATATAATCAATATGAAAACATTTTGCTGCAGAATTTGCAGCAACACTGTTTTGATGCAAACAATTTAATCGAATTTTAAACATGCAACCAGTCTCTTGGGATTGGGATGATCAAATCAAGGTCCCAACATGTTAATAAACTCTAAAGAACCCAGAAACGTAAAAATCAAGTCACAGGAGCTGCTGGAAAAAATTTCAGCAGCTTCCTAAGCGATTGCAGATTACAAGAAGTATGTCTAAAGTTCTTGCAACATCAATCCAAGCCATGCTTTCTATGAAACCTAGCCCTGATACCAATTTTTGGGAATATAATACAAAGTTAAAGCGAAAAACATTCTAAGAAAAACTTCATGAAAGCATAGCATCATATTATAGAAAATAAACATTTTCAAGGGAAGCATACTCACATATATATATAGCATAAGTCAGCTACTCTAAGAGAGAAGTGGGTTATTTGAGATATTTTTCTCCAATCTCAATGCACACGTGTGTTTAGGGTTTTGAAACTTCTAAACTTCTCCTCAATTCTTATTAAGAGACCAAGAGTGTGGGCATTAAGGCCTACACAAACTCCCTTTAAATAGATTCATGTCTCCTAGTTGAGGTAGTATTAAGTTTCCTTGTCAAACTAGGGCCTCAGTTCAAAGTTTCATTAATCTTGTTCTCTGCCATGGCACTTTTTAAGAGGAATACTTCTCAACTAAGATTTCAGCAGCAAAAACAAAACAACCAGCCAAAACCAGCTATAGTAGCATCAACACCAACTTCTTCTTTACATATTAGAAGTGCTTAATTATGTCCATGATTGATTGCTTCCTTGTTTATTTCACATATCTGATTCAGATTAATGACAAAACATGCACACAAAACAAAATAAATAAAAAACCGACCTATGATTACATGAATATATATATATATGGACACAGTTTATGTTAGAGACATGATAGAAACAGCAGGACTAAAATGGCTTTGGGTGGTGGGAAGTCTATTCCTGGGTAGGCATCTTCTCTTTTTTATATTTTTTAATTATTAGCCATTCAACTCAATATAATTTTCGCCGGTTACCGACCAACCCGACAGACTTTACTAGAGTACCATGAAGCAGTGTAAAAGCGTAAAGCCAATGCTTCACGGCGAAACTACAGCCTTAGACACTTGGAGTCGCTTCAACAAATGGATTACTGCTGAAAAAATGGATTGCAACTTCAACAAAGGCGTAAAGCCAATGCAATGTAAAAAATTAATTGAGCTCCTCTTTCAACTCAGGTTCCACGCGGACCAATTTTTTATTTTTAATTATTTCCTTTTCAACGCACGGCGACCTATGCACAGACAGCCAAAAGCCTAAAAATTGAAAAACAAAAAGCCGAACGGAAGCATCGTGGGATTCGTTTCCATATATTTTTATTTTTAAATTTATTTTTAGATTGCACAGCTCTATTATCTTTTTTTCTTTTTGTTGTAATTAGTTTCTTATGTATCTTAAAAAAAAAAAAAAAAAAAAACCAAAGGGAAGCCGTTAGATTTTATTAATGGATTACAGCTGTTCCGCATATGTCCACGTGAGGGTATATGGTGTTTTGCAGTACTCCACCAGCAAGCACCATTGATTTCATTCCACTACTGAAATTAAATCATTGAAAAGGTTAATATAGTCAATGGACACGATTCACACTAAATATTGGTCTCACGTATACACGTTTGTAGGGGAAATTATTTTTAAAAAACTTATTCTTCATGATTTACTAAATCGCGGACCAAAGGCTTTTTCATATTCTCTCCCTTTCTTTCCATTTTCCTTCATGCGCCGTTTCCTCTACTCCATTTCTCTGCTACTCTTTTCACCACATCTCACCGAGCTCCGGCTTGATTCACGAGTATGCTACATGTGGTTTTTCTCGTTCATTGATCAAGAGTGTTCTTCTCTTCTTCTTCAATTTTCTTTTCTCATTCATTCACTTTCTCTTCTTCATTTTCTTTTCTTAGTTGCTCCCAAAACATTATGCAAATCTGCCATTCTCAGTCGTTTCGTGGGCCACCGTCTTTGGCCTTGGAATGTTCTAGCGTGGGGAAATGATAGACAGGGACGGTTCCGTCCCCTGTTCATCTTTTAATAATATAATAATATATTATTATATTTTTTTCATTTATCCTTTCTGATTTTTTCATTTTTTGTTTATATAATATATTATTATATTATTAAAAGATGGACAAGGGACGGACAACCGTCCCCTGTCTATCATTTCCCTCTAGCGTGAGGTGTAAGGTGTTGAGGGGGCGGCACTCAATTACTGATTTATCCGACTGACAATTATCGATTTATCCGATTTTTTTTTTGAATTATCCAAAAATTTTGAGAATATTCATTCTCGGAAAAAAGAAGGGTAATCACCAACTTACCCGACTATTTCGGTCGGAAGAAGGGTTTCCGACACCGACTTACCCGATACCCAGACTTACCTCCTCCAAACTTAGGGGTTTTTACAAATGATGTTCTACCTCCAAATTGAAGCCCTAAATGGAAATCCTCACCCCATTCTCTGAAAGATATCAACGACATGTATATATAAATGGTGGAGGATGAGAGAGAGAGATGTGTTTGGCAACCATTTCTTCTCTTTTTTTTTTTTCTTTTTTTTTCAACTAAAAAAGTCAACTCCAAAACATTCTAATTTTTTTTTTTTTTCATTTTTTATATCACATCAATTATTTTTTATTACTATTCAAATAGAAAAACCAACTACAAAACAAAACCTTTTCATTTTTCTATAAAACAATCTCAAACTTTTTTTATACTTTATATCACATCAATCACTTCTTACTATTATTCAAACAAAAATTTCACAACACAACCATTTATCAAACACACCCGGAGGAAATGTGAATATGATTGATATGATCGTATTTATATGATCGATCTATACATACGAATGTGTCTAGCTAAGATGAAAAGTAAGAGAGATCACCTAGATCGAGCACAAAAGTAAAAGATATATAACTAGGCGGGGAATTTTGATTTTCCCAAAATTTCCTGGGCTTCATATATACGCCAGAAAATTCATCTTTGACTAACGTATTCCTAAATGCCAGGAATTTATTTTACACTTTTTTACCTGCACGTCAATTTATATGCCAATAAATTGTAACATTATTGGAACATATATAACACAAAAAATAATATGCCAAGAAATGGTAACATTCCTGTCACACACACACACACACACACACATATATATATATATATATATATATTATTCAAAATTCTTGGCACATATATAAATGTCAGGAATGTTTAGTTTGTTAACTGGCGTTTTACAAAGATGTGCCATAGAAGAAAAATTAACCCAACATTTTTATAAATGTTAGGATAAAAATGCCAAGAAGGCCTTCCAAATTGGAGAAGTTTTTTTCCTCAGCTTCTTCTCATTAGCATGCTTCTGAGGATCAACCTCCTAGACCTATTGGGAATCATACGCTAATCAAGGTATGCGTAGTAGAATACCATAAACAAGGCTAAATTAATTAAACTAACATGTTCAAGATACTTACAATCGAAATCGGCATCTCCTAGGCTACTACAGCTAGTTGATTTGCTCCTTGCATGTTGAATGGTGAAGAACATGTTTTTCGTGTTCTTGACTCAACCTCCATATCTTCTCTTTGATGACTAAATATGAGTATGAGTGTGGACTCACAACTTGAAGTAGTGAATTAGTAAATAATACTTCACTATAGCCTTCTATTTATAGACTTAGACTTACTCTTATGAAAGGGTTAGGAGATAAACCAAATATGTAGCTGAGATAGCATAGGAGTCATAGGAGGAGTTGAACTTTTACTTAAGGCTTTAGAATTAATTACCCCTAAGGCGTAATGCTCATTTACTTTTACTTAAGCCTTTAGAATTAATTCCAAGGGCCCCAGCTCTTTAACTGTTTAAACCCATAGAAATTAATTTCTAAGCTCATAACAATTGAATTACTTAAGCCCATATAAATTAATTCCTAAGTACAATCATCTCTAAGTAATGAGCCACTTAGGAATCTTATTCCTTTGGCCCATGTTTTATTAAATACAATCCAACATAAATAAATACATAACCGAGACTTATAGTAATTGGTCAATTTACATCAGCTCAAAGAGAGACCTAAAGGAAAAAATACAATTAGCTTTAAATAGATCTGTGATAATTTCACACGACCCTATTTAATCGCAATTGATTCCACTAAATAAATTTGATTACACTCTAATATGTATTTTCAAATTAATGAAACAATTCCCACAACATACTTATTTATTACATATTACCCCTCCATAGAATCATTCTGTAGTAGAACCAAAGTCAATACACTGTTACTTAGTTCACTATCTCTTTTCCTTGATACTTCTGATTTAATTACATAATATATCATTTTGTACCTTATGAGTTTTTCATCTCACCTAGTACAAAATAAGGTTTCAGAAAATACCACCGAAACACTCAGGCCCAAGCTTTAGGATAATCAATCTCATTAAATCTACATCAAGGGAAATATTCCTTATCATTTTGTTCCATGATAGAGGATTTGGATTATTTCTTGAAGAAGGTGTTCCCACAATGTTACATGCGATCACCCAACACACAGAAGTGTTGACCAAAAATGAAGACTCACGTAGTCCGTTCGGTGCATGGCGCTACCTTGCACTTACACTAACATATCAACCCAAAACCCTATCTGCTTCTCCTAATCAAGATAGATCTTTAAGGTTGACATGTTTTAGTCTAGATGGATTTCCAAGTTCCATTTACGACTACAAGCAAGATTTTATAAATTACAAGGACTTATGACGATAATCTTCTGTGTGATAATCTCATTTCTCACATCTTCATACAATTGGAGTTTTGGACATTAGTTCCAACAGGACTGCCACAAGAGCACCTTCCCCACCGGGGACAGCATTTCCACTACTATCATCATCAAATGTGATATCCATTAGATTTATGTTCACATCAAGTGAACCTTCATTTGAATCGTCTCTAATGGCTATTAGCTCATCCATGGACAGTTTTTTAGTAGCTGAATATCTACATTAGAGTAATAAACTCAAACATATACAGAGTATTAAATCAAAAGAATGAATAATAAATCAAACTTAAATATTTAAATAGCATCATACTACAAATTAAATGGTAAATGATTAACAACACCAGCATGTATCCTTTTTCTCGATTTTCTTAGAACCCAAACAAAGAGACAGAGAGTTGAAAAAAAAATCACTGTATATATACCATTTACCAAAGAACCCAAACAAAGAGACCAAAATTGTAAAGCCCCAAATTTGTGCCTGCAAATTCGTAAGCAGAAACCTCCGGTTTCCACGTGACATTACTACATCAAAGATAAACTCTCGCAGGGGAATATATATTTTTTTCTAAAGACTTAGGAATTGATAGCATAACACATTAGAGCTGATTGAAATATCTCGGTAGTTTATTAAAAGTTACTTAGGTTTATCTTTACATGCAATATGCACACTAGGTGCATCAAAATTAGTGTCACAGACGGCACATAAGCATATAACATAAAACATGCCAAACATGACATCGTTATAAATATTTACATGCCATAAAACAAGACACACATAAATACAACTAGTAATTTCTAAGCTAGCACATAATAGTTCGATAATGGTTTCAAAAACCATCAAAACTAGCATATGAGTCCATGCCTTCATTCTCCAGATCTGCATCAGTAACTATGCAAATATGATGTCATCATATTTACATAGACAAACAAGTGAGTCATCCATTTTCATAACTAAGTTACCATTAGATTATAACAGTTCATAAATAATATAAATGCAAAGGTTGTATGAATATGCATCGTAGTAACCATTTAGTTTGGTGTTTTATGATCATCTTACTTCAGACCTCTTGTTCTTAGGTATCCGAACCCGTTCATGTCCTTTGCCTTACACTTAAAGTCTTACCTATTTTTACTGGAATCTTACCGGTTCCAGCATTAGTTATATATTAGGACTTCGGACTCCACTGGGTCACTACGAACCCCCTGGATCCACTGATTAGCCTTCCTTCCACTTGCTACTACATCAGCTTGTTGATGGCTATTTCATCAGCCGTTATATTAATTGGACACAACATGCAATGCATGAACAACCACATGCAATGAACACACACCACACAGTCCTAATGAAACATAGAATCATTCCTCAGTAAGTACATCCATACTTACTCTCCTTGGTGTAGTTCCTTAGCTCATTTTCTGCATATAAATCCATCCGCACAATAATATATATATATATATATATATATATATATATATATATATATTATATATATATATATATATATATATATATATATATATATATATATATCAATTATCTATCAAACAAAACATTGTTTATAGACCTTCATCTCTTTATATTTATTATTATCTATCACTTCATTATGTTTGTGACAATTACTTATAACAATCTTAAAAACCTTGGTTCATGATTTGATGACGAGGCTATATGACCAATACCATCAAACATGAACTTGAAGGGTATAAAATATATCATAACTTATAATAATCTAAAAACCTTGGTTCATGATTTGATGACGAGGCTATATGGCCAATACCATCAAACATGAACTTGAAGGGTTTAAAATATATCATAAGGACATAAAAGTAAATACGATCAACTCATGAAAAACATGAGGACAATGAAATGTAAAAGTAAATATAAATACTACTATGATTCATGTTTAAGCACCAGAACACAGCATAGTGCTCTTGGTGACATAACACTTAAACATGAATCCTAACAGGATATATATATATATATATATATATATATATATTATGATGCAAAGGGTAGGGAATTTAGCGGCATAGCCACTTTGTAGAAATGCAAATGTTAAGATAAATATATTATAAATATATTAACAAGAATATATTCACTATTTTACAACATTCATTAAATCCATTAAAGTCATTTCTTTGATTCACGGTTGAGCACCGAAACACGCTGACATAATACTCAAACATGAATCTTAACGATTAATATGGAATACTATACACAATTAATAATAATTACCTATGATGATCCAAGACCATCACAAGGCTAAAATATAATAAGAAAATATATATATATATATATATATATATATTTATATATATGTATATCCACAATTTCATAAAATTCATAATAACATCAAATAAGATCAAAGAGAGGTATATGTGTTCTTTTAGGTAATTTTCTTGAATTCTTTTCTTTTTAACCTTATTTCTTTTGTGTTATATATTTTAGACATCATATTAACATCAAATATATCTAAGAAATCACTTATGGAACACTTGAACACATAGAAAACTTACCAAAAAATTCTTGAAACAAAACTCCTCTTTTAAGCCTAAAGTGGCCGGGTTTGGAGTTGCTTGTGCTGCTTTGGTTTCTGATCTTGGTTCTATAATTCTAGGCCATGAAATAGCAAGGTAAGAGGTATATCTAGCTCCCCTAAGACTGCTGGACCGAAATACAAAAGGGAGGAAACAGAAAGTTTCACTCAATCCTCACCTTGGCCGAGTAGTGGGGTTTTAGGAGCTGATTTGAGTTTTCTGATTTTCTTTATACCTTAGGCCGTGGAAGAGGAGGGAAAGGGATGATCTTAGGTCTTCTAAAGGTGCGGGACAGTAGCTTGAACCAAGGAGACAGTAGCTTAAAGTAAAACAGAAAAGTTTTCACTCTTTTTCTCAAGATGGCCGTGTAGCTCCCCTAGGAATATTTCTCTCTTTTGCTTTGAGTTTCTGAATTAAACTAAAGGCCAGCTTGTTCTCTATTTATAGAAGACTTAAGGGGTGAGGTTTGGTGAAGAGATCACCAAAAGTCTCTTTCACACTCAAAAGTCAATCTTTTTGTCTAACTAGACTTAGCTTTCAACTAGATTTCCTAAACTAACTAAATAAAAGTTTGTCACAGTTTTGGAGATAGTTAGGGCCGACTGGTTTGGAGATTTTAATTAATTTATGCTAAAAAAATCGACAGTTGGGTTAATTAGGCACCGGTTTTGGCCAAAAAGTCAACTGTCGCCAAATTGAATTATGACTTCACAGAATTGAAGTATAACCTTTATATATACTATATTGAGTATTTATAATCCATAAAAACATATTTATTAAGCCTAAATTTAGAGGTCAAAGTTCAACCAAAAGTGTCACTTGGCACCTAAAAAGTCAACTATAAAACCAAAAAGTCAACTGATGGACTTTTCACCAAATTTTACCATCTGATAGATATTTCTACTGTGAGCACAACGGTCTTTGAATCAACTAAATCTGACTCTGTTTGACCTATTTTCGATGCAATCAAAGTTTAAATCTTAAATGTTAACTTTATGTTTTAAGGGTTTTAGAATTTGATCTTTAAGTTTTCAAAACAACTTTAAGTTTGCTTATAAAAATATGTGGATATTGTCTCCTCAACAATATCAATGATTTCTTAAGAGCTTGAAATTACTGGACGTTACAAAAATACTTTTCTCATCATACATCAAACAATGAAAAAGCTTTCTTAAAATATGCGTTCTTCATAAAAAGAGCAAGACTTTTGCGGTGTTAGAGAAATCAAATCACGGGATAAAGGAGAAAAATGTTTTTTTTTTCTTTCTCGATTTTCTCATCATACTCACGCTTGTTTTCGATCCTATGGCCTCATCCTCCTCCACTATTACAACCTATGTTTTCCCCAACCTCACTCCTTTGGTCTCCCTCAAACTTAAGGGGGCCAAACTACAAAACATGGTCTTTTACAGTCATTCCTATACTAAAAAGCCATGACTTAATGGGTATCGTTGATGGAACCGAGCCGTGCCCACCTCAGTTTCTTCCTTCTACTACTGAAAAGGAAGAACCCTCATTGAATCCTGCTTTTTCCCTTTGGGTTAAAAAGGATCAATTTATCCTCGGTTGGATAAACATCACACTTGCTGAAAGTGTTTTGTCTGCAATCTATGGTCTCCAAACCTCTCATCAAGTTTGGAAGTTCCTGGCCACCAAATTTGCATCACCATCCCGTACCCGGATTGTTCAACTCCGTCGCCAACTACAGACCCTCAAACAGGGTTCCAAATCATGTGCAGAATATGTGAACTTTGCCAAGCTTTTGGCACACCAACTGGCTACGGTGGGCAAGGCCATTGATGATGACGAATTGATAACCTACATCCTTGTTGGTTTGAACCCAGCTTTCAACCCCTTTGTAGTCTCTCTCTCGCTTGCCACTCGGGACTTTTCCCTCATGGTTGAAGACTTTAACACCGAACTACTATCCATTGAACAGCTGATTGAGAACCAGCATTCCTCTGTTGGTCTTAACTCTTCTGTTGCACTACTCTCTCACAAGCCCTCTTTCAATTCCTTTCCCAGGAAGAATAGACTTCCCCTCGCACCATCACTACTCGACGCTTTCCTGCCTCAAGCCACACTCCTCCCTGGGTTCCTGCTCCACTATAGCAATTCTCTCCTCGACAGCAGCTCAACCAGCCTTCTTCCCTTGCTCTAAAGTACTCTCCCTGCCAGATATGTGGTAAAACCAGTCACCGTGCCTTGGATTGCTTTCACCGGATGGACTACGCTTTCCAGGGACGCCATCCCTTTGCTCAACTTGCGGCTATGGTTGCCCATAATTTTGTCCAACCCGAGGATTCCACCTGGTATACAGACAGCGGTGCTAATCACCATTTGACTCCTGCAATGGAAAATCTCCACATCCATGAACCATACACCGGTTCGGACACCATTGCTGTTGGCAATGGCTCACATTTGCAAATCACCAACACTGGCTCTTTAACCCTCACTACTCCTAATGCTAATTTACATATGTCTCGAGTTTTTCATTGTCCTCAAGCACTTGCAAATCTTCTATCTATAAATCAATTCTGCAAGGATAATCACTGTTTCTTTATATTGACTAATTCTCGCTACTTTATTAAGGACAAGTTAACGGGTCTAACTCTCTTGGAAGGCAAGAGTGGAGGCGGCCTCTATCCCATCAACACCTCAAAGGTTGTTCTCCCTAAAACTCGGCTGCTTAGTGCCCTACTTGGTGTGAAGACCCTCAGTTCGAGTGTGGCATTCTCACTTTGGTCATCCTTCCTCCTCCATAGTTAATGATCTTTTGAATAAACACCACTTGCCCTTCACCAGGTCTCTCTCCAATAAAGAAGTGTGTGAACCTTGTCAATTAGCTAAGAGTAAACAACTCCCCTTTCCCTCTTCCATTCGTGTATCCACAACACCTTTACAATTAATTCACACTGATGTGCGGTGCTCCCCGGTTGTATCATTGAGTGGCTTTCAGTATTATGTTATTTTTATTGATGATTTTTCTAGATATGCATGGCTATATCCTATATGTCTTAAATCTGATGTCTACACTACTTCTCTGAAATTTAAATCCTTGGTAGAAAATCAATTCTCCACTAACATTTAACAATTGCAATCTGATGAGGGTGGTGAGTTTCTTTCTAAGCAATTCACTTCCCTGTTGGAATCCCATGGTATTTTTCATCGCATTAGCTGCCCCTACACGGCTCAACAGAATGGACTTCTTGAGTGCAAACATCTCCATTGAAAAATAAAAAGACTTCTAATTTACTGTGGGTGTGTGCAACGTGTAACAAAATATCAAAAGTGCGGAATTAAAAGAGACTGATATTTTGTTAACAAAGTGGAAACTCAATTAATAGAAAAATCACTCCGGGACAGCCAAACCCAGAATATCCACTATTCAGAAGACAAAGCTAGTTACAATGCAATAGCACTCACATACCCTTATGCAGTGGCCGTATCTTGAACTCTGACGTGTAACCTAACACGAACGCCTCCCAACCAAGTCACCTACTTGAAAAGGTCTTCAATGGAATCCTTTATCTTAGGGCTAACCCCTAAGATAGACTTCACACGAACAAATCACCACACACCGGCCAACAGCTAGAGAGCTAGCAAATCTTCAATATCTCCCTAAACACCATCTCTAAGCTACAAGGAATTTACTACCGAATTCTATACATAATACATGTGTAGAGCTCTCTTTATCTAGGCTTTACAAATCCTATTTCACCTCAAATTCAAAGTCTCTGGCATGCGTGTCTGGACTGCGGACTTGGGCGTCCGGACGGTCAACTGTTTCTGTGTCTAAAAAGCAATTTTGAAACTTCTCAAATTTTGGCAGGTCGTCCTGATGCTACTCTCTTTTCGGCCGGACGGTTAGCTGTCAGGACATTTCTATTAGCCGTCTAGATAGTTAAGTTGTATTATTTTTTGTTAGCTTTAAAATGACACTGATTTCGTTCCAATCCGATATTTGAACAGAAAGTTATGATCAAAATACTAGAGGGTGTCCGGACTGTGTTGCCCTAGCGTCCGGACGGTTGCACTTCTGCTACACGCAATTTCCATAATAAGGTTTGAGCGTCCGGACCATGGAGTCTAATATCTGGATGGTTGAACTTCTTCTGCATGACTTGCCTTATCAAGGATAGTGTCCGGACAAGAACACACATCGTCCGGACGGTTGCAGCTGTCTTCCCATATTTGTGTCTAAGACAGAAACCCTATTACTTGTCGAAATTGAATGGCGTCCGGACGGTATTGCCACGTTTTTCGGACGGATGCATTTGAACGCTAGATTCTTCTCGAACTCTAAATTGTGGCTGGTCAATTTTCCATTACGTCCGGACGGATGCAATCTTGAACAGTTTGAAGTTTCTAGACACTGATGGGCGTCCAGACGGTATTGCCACCTCGTCCAGACATAAGTTGCTGACTGATGAGAGCGTTCAGACGCTTAGACTAGGTCGTCCGGACGGAATCATGGGATCTAATTTCTCTAAGTTGGAATTTGCACAGAATCTTCCTTGGATACTCAAAATAGCCTTGAACACTGAAGTAGCCTTCTTGCAGCTTGTGACACTCCAACTTTGTCATAAAAGGCTCTTTTCATATCAGAGAAATAAACTCTGAATATCTGAAAACTCTGAAATAAACGGCATCCCTGTGAAAGCAGCAACATTACATAGAAGTGATTTTGTCCGACATAATGCAACCAAGACAAAAACTAACAAACTCTCCCTTTGGCTATTTTAGGAAAAAATCACTTGATCGGGTTAAAAATACATTCTTGGTCCAAAACTAACATATACTCCCCCTTTTTGTCTCAAAGGGGAAAAGGGTAAACAGAGTATAGAAAGACCACAATAATAAAATACTCCCCCTTGATGTCTCAACAGGACAAGGGTAAACAGAGTATATAAAATCCACAGACAAAAAACGTTCTAAAATCTTAAACAATAGGAAAATAGAGAAGAGTCTTGCAAGTGGCCCAAAAGAGAGGAACAAAATCCTCCAAGTACTAAATCTTGCTGATCCACTGAAATCAAGTAACGGAGAGAAAATCGTATAAAAAGCTGGATTTTTACTACTTCGGCTTCTAGCTCCGGAAGCCAGGAACCATGGACTGAAAAACCTTCAGTCGCTTGATTTTGCGAAGCCTGAACCTGGTTATCCGTAGATTGACATCCTCCAAGCAACTGATCTGCAAGATAAATGAAGAGATTCACCACTGAACCTCTAACTGATACAGATCTGAGGGAGATGCTACAGAAGGCTCTGCATGAGCGGGGGGAAGAGCTTATCTAAAACTTAAGACCTTTGGAAATATGAACATATGACTTCAACAAAAGTCTGTGAAAAATGAAAATTGACTTCTAATAAAAAGCAAGTGTGTGCACAAAGTATTAACAAAATAACAATGTGGAAAAATAAATAACACAAGAATTTTTGTTAACAAAGTGGAAAACTCAATATGAGAAAAACCACTCCGGGGCAGCCAAACCCAAGATATCCACTATTTAGAAGACAAGACTAGATACAAAGTAGTAACACTCACATATCCCTGATGCAGTGGTCATACCTTGCTCTCTAACGTGTAACCCAACACGAACGCATCCCAACCAGGTCTCCTACTTGAAGGGGTCTTCAATGGAATCCTTTACCTTAGGGCCAACCCTTAAGATAGACTTCAAGTTAAGCGCAGCAACAGCACATATAGCAACGAATTTAGGGAGATCAACTCAACTCAATAACCTCACAATATAGCTCTATAAGCACTAGTGGAATTCAATACCGAATTCTTGCTGTTCTCAAGCCTAGGGACCTCTGTTTAGAGGCAAACAGTTCAAATGAGCGTCTGGCTTGATAAAACTGGGCGCCGTCCGGACAGTGGTCATAGGCCGTCCCGAGGGACAACTGTGCTACCGAAATTTCAAAAATTTCACTGAAGATCTTTCTTGTTTAATAGCCACATCCGAACGGAGGTGCACTGTCGTCCGGACGTCGCACGTCCGCTGCAAGTAATTTCCATATAAAGGCTTCGCGCATCCAGACCAGGAGGATGGGCGTCCGGACGGTCAATCTGATGCACGTAATTTCCATGTCTAATGCTCGTGCATCTGGACCATGTTGACTGGTATCCGGACGTCTGGATTTGAATTGCGATACTTGCCTTATGGATAAGTGAGTCCGGACAGGATACTACGTTGTCTGGACGGTTGCAGCAATCTTCCCATATCTGTGTTTGGAAAGAAATCCTGAAGATTGATCGAACACTGAGAGTCGTTCGGACGGCCTGCTGAATCATCCGGACGGATGCAAGTTGGAGCATTTCGAAGCTTCTAGACACAGAGGAAGGTCCGGACAGAAATCCACATCGTTTGGACGGATGATGTTTTAGTCTGATGTGCGTCTGGACGGTTTGACACTTCCAGACGGCTGATGCATTGGATAGTTGGGCGTCCAGACGGTATGACACGTCGTCTGGACGGTTGGCAGGGAACCGAATTTTTTGACTTGCAAATTGTGCAAAATCTTCTGGAAACACTTCTGAATAGCGGAATCCCTGTTAAAAAGCATCATTGTTAGTGTTGTAAGCCTCATTCTGTTTGGACAAAATCACTTGTATGTAATGATGCTGTTTTACAAAGGATTCCGCTATTCTGAAGAGTTTTAGAAGATTCTGCAGTAAGAAAAGTCGGTTCCCTGTCAACCTTTCGGACAACGTGTCATCCCGTCCGGACGCTCATCTGTCCACTACTTCATCAGTCCGGACGACGTGCCTTACCGTCCGGATGCTAGAAAGATCAAGCATCATCCGTCCGGATGACGTGCCATACCGTCCGGACCCTTCACTGTATCGAGAAGCTTCTGTTCCAGCTTGCATCCATCCGGACGCCTCTTAGTGATCGATCAGCTTCAGATTCTTTCCAAGTTCAGAATAAGGGAAGATTGATACAACCGTTCGGATGATGTGGATTCCCGTCCGGACGCGCT
This sequence comes from Alnus rubra, assembly GCA_028654335.1. Lineage (NCBI taxonomy): Eukaryota > Viridiplantae > Streptophyta > Magnoliopsida > Fagales > Betulaceae > Alnus > Alnus rubra. The sequence continues at coordinate 944,143 of JAJPGS010001223.1, read as the reverse complement.
CATATATAAGGCAAGAATCGCAATTCAAACATCACCGTCCGGACGTCAATCAGCCTTAGTCTGGATGCGTGTGCAACATATATGGAAATTGCCGATTCCACTTCAACCGCCCGGATGCTTGCCTTTCACGGTCTGGACGCGTGCATAGCAGATATGGAAATTGCGTGTTGAAGTTTAGCCGTCCGAACGTTCATCTCCCATGGTCTGGATGCGCGAATTCTTATAAGGAAATTACTTGCAGCGGACGTGCGACCGTCCGGACGACAGTGTCTCACCGTCCAGACGCGGCTCTTAAACAGGAAAGATTTTCAGCGAAATTCTCAAAAAATCCTGTCGCACAGTTGTTCGTCCGGACTGCCCAGGTTCACCGTCCGGACGGCGTCCGTACATATTACTGCAGTCCCCATTCTGTACCTCGGCCTATAAATAGAGGCCCTTGGGCATTGAGAATTGCAAGAATTCGGTATTGAATTCCACAAGTGCTCAGAGAAGTAGTTTTGAAGAAGATTGTCGAGCTGATCAGTTTCCTCTAAAGCCATTGCAAGTGTGCTGTTGCTGCACTACATCTGAAGTCTATATTAGAGGTCGGCTCTAAGGTAAAGGATTCCATTGAAGACCTCTTCAGGTAGGAGACCTGGTTGGGAAGCGTTCGTGTTGGGTTACACGTTAGAGAACAAGGTACGACCACTGCATCGGGTATATGTGAGTGTTACTATCTTGTATCTAGCTTTGTCTTCTGAATAGTGGATATCCTGGGTTTGGCTGCCCCAGAATGGTTTTTCTCTTAATTGAGTTTCCACTTCATCAACAAAAATCTCTGTGTCATTTAATTTTCGCATTATTATTTTTGTTGACACTTTGTGCACACATTTGCTATTTTATTTTAGAAGTCAATTTCTGTTTTTGAATCATTACAATGAAGTAATTTTGTCCAACAGAATGCGGCCAACTACAAACCAACAAACTCCCCCTTTGGCCATTATGCGACAAAAATCAATTGACCGGTTAAAAATACAATCTCGGTCCAAAAACAAAAATTACTCCCCCTTTTTGTCACAAAGGGACAAAGGGTAAAATAGAATAATAAAAATCAACCACAACAAAAATTACTCCCCCTAAAGGTCTCAGAAGGACTAGGGTAAACAGAGTAAAATAATCCAAGAGTTTAACAGAAGTAGCAAAATATGAAACAAATGTCTCAAAAACAAATAATACAACTACAATACAAAAAGACAACTCAAGCATCCTCGGCCATCGGAGCATTGTCCTCCTCATCATTGCTGGACGGATGGTGGAACTTGAGGCACTCCCTGAGGTCCAACTGGTTTTGCTATACCCGGAGGTTGATGGAGTGAACCTCCTGCTGCATGGTAGAGATAGATTGCTGCATGGATGACATAGACAGCTGCATGGAACTCATGCCCCCCTGGATAGCTGCCAGAGCCTCCATATTCTGTGAATAGCTGACATCCAGCTGAGGGGGCGGTGCAGTCTGGGAAGATGAAGCCACACTCGGTATGCTGACAGGAATAGAAGGAGGCGGGGGCATATCATCGTCATCCGGAGCATCTCTCCGCAGCTGAGCATTTGACTTCATCAGCGTCTGCTTGCTGAATGGATCCTGGATCTTCATCTTTGGCTCGCCAGCAATACTTATGCCTGACTATAGAATAATCTGAGTGAGCAGGCAGCCGAATGGAAGACCGGTATTGCTCTCATCATGGGCCTCCAAGATAACACCCAAAATATGCTTGCACAAGCAGAAGGGCAAGCGAAGATGAATGGCATAGACAAACTGAGCTCTCTTCAAAATTAGGTCATTGCGCCTGACAACGAGCCATACGTTGTGCTGGACCATCTTGGCCAGCATGTGGTGGAGGGCAGATAAGGCACCGATCCTGATGGTGGTGGCGCGCTCCTCTCCCTGTGGAACTGTGTGGAAGAACTCTCGGAGATCTTCCATAGATGGAGGCAGTACCACCTCATTGTAAGGGCTCGCAAATATTTGGAGAATAGGAACTCCAATGACCTGGCTGATGATCTGGGGATCAATAGTGATAATATGCCCAAGAACAGTGGACTGAAGCACCAACCCGCTGTCATCGTCTTGCACCACCTCAAGGTTGGCATAGAAAAGTCTAACCAGCCTGGTGTACACAACACAGGTGCAGCTGTGAAGATATCCCCAGTGATATGTCTGGATAGTGTCATGGATACTATCCAAAGGAGCCACCATAATATCAGAACGGACCACATTCCGCTCAGCAATGATTGGGCGGTCCATAATTTTGGCTCTGAGAGCTGACCTATCTCCCTCTGTCCTCTGGCGAACTCGGTGCTGTGGACTGCTTGTTGACATGGTTTTGCAAAAGAAATCAACAAGATTTGCCAAAAATAATAATCCAAAAGAAATAATCTTGTTAGTGCACAGAGAAAATCCGGCATTATGACAACAGTAAAAAGGATTTTTCCAAAAATAATAGTCCATAATAACAGCAGATATGACAAATATGCATTGGAAAACTCAACAACAGTCCCTAATTAATCAAAATCTAACAGTTTAAAAAAAATTGAAAAGACTAAGGCTAGAAGAATACTTGGAATGAGGGAGTAATGCACAAAAGGACAAGAAAGGGTGTGATAATGCCAAAAACTCGCGAGAAAACACTCATTAGAAGCCAAAAGATGAGATTTTGGTGGGGTAGGGAGAAAATGCGGCGGCCAGGGACTTTTATAGAGCCTGTGGGGTCCCTGTCCGGACGGCTTTTTAACACCGTCCGGACGCACGCTGCCTCGAAAACATGCGAACAAGTCACGCGCGTCAAGACGTCTAACCTTACGGTCCTGCCGTCTGAGCCGCGCGCTTTCGGAAGTACAAGAGTAACGTCTGGCCGTCTGATCAACCCTTGTCCGGATGTAGAGAGAAGCCGTCCAGACGCTCCACACTGAAAATGCAAAAATCTGAGGAAAATTTGCAGAAATTAATTTTCCTAAGGTCAGCTGCAGAACACACATGTATAATCAACTAATAACACAATCAAATAGCATCTCAAAACTAAGCAGAGATATAAGAGAGAGTTCAAATTTCAATCAGCATCAAGATTTTCCCATAGACAAAAAATTTAAATAGGCAACTCAACTCATGCAATGTGTGTGTGTGTGAAGACTTTTCCCACAAGGTATGACTTTCATTGAAATGACAAAATGCAACTAGATTTTCTAGACAAGAGAGAAAATCAGTAAAAGATTAGTCAAAAGTCAAACCTTATAACCTACTAGGGCCTAGCCATCCTCATTTGATACACTCCCGCTAAGATGCAACATCTAATTGTTTTACTTGTACCATGAAGGACAAGGTAAATATTTTACTTGCACCATGAAGGGCAAGTCAATTTAGCACATAAGCAGAAAATATGTATAAATAATACAGAATTCATGATGGTAATTGCTTGATTCTTTTGATGCTACAAGCTAGAGAGAATGCCAGAATTTTTAGGTTCTAGGTTCAACTAGCATTTGGTCAATTTGGCCATCTTATCAAAAACCTCTTCTCTTGTTCAGAATTTCTAGAAACAAAACGTCAGAAAAGGAAGGATGTACCTTTATGGGAGTCTTGGAAAGTGTACATTTTCATTGTATGAGGAAAGAAGCTATCCAACTATTGTATATACAGGAAAATCACTTGGTAGATATAGTCATAAACTCTCAATCATATCTAAGTAAAGTAAATCAATGCATAATGAATTGAAATATAAGGTGAAAACACATGCAATATCTTATATGCCAAGAAAATGAAAAGTTTCTTGCAATTTCTCCCCATTTATTTTTTTATTTTTTTTATTATTATTAAAAAAATGCAATATGGAAATAACATCATATGCAAGGTAAGATCAAACATGTGAAAGCTCGATGATGCCAGTACAGAAAAACAGTCGCTCGACCTGCTTTTTGTCTTCCCCAACAAGTACCTGCAATGCTCTCTCAAGAGAAATAGGGGGCAGAACAAAACTGGTTCCTAGATTGCATAGAATATAACAAGTAAAAGTCAAGCAATCAAACCTGATGCCTTAGGATTAGGAACCAAATCCTAGGCATTGTAATACCCAAAAAAATACTACGCATAGGGTGATAATGCATAGGTATAAGGCATAATAATTATTGGTAGTTAAAATAGAATTGTATCTATATATATATATATATATATATATATATATAAGTAAGGAAATCGGATTAGTAAAGAAATTACTAACCAAAGTCGATCGAGCGACTTTATGGTCGATCGAGCGACTTTGGAAGCGATGTCGATTGATCGAGTAATAAATCGATCGAGCGACAAAATATTTACCGATAAATAGAATCGATCGAGCGATTTTGGCTCGAAGTCGATCGATCGACAGAATCCTCAATCGAGAGACTTAATTATCCAGTGCAGTTCACGTTGAAACAACAATGGACGATTTTACACGTTAGATTCTTGAACCCATTTTGTTAGTTTTTGTGTTGGCTACATTCTGCTGGACCAAAATCACTTCTATGTAATGTTGTTGTTTTCACAAGGATGCTGCTTTATCCAGAGTCTACTCTTCAGCTATGTTTTTCAAGAAGATTCTGTGAAGTTTTCAAGGAAGTTTATTTCGGATCCCTTTCAGCCGTCCGGACGATCGAGCCATCCCGTCCGGACGACCATCTGTCCACTGTTCCATCCGTCGGGACGACGTATCATTCCGTCCAGACGCCCGACAGACCAAGCATCATTCGTCCGGATTCCGTCCAGACCTTCACTGTCTCGAGAAGCTTCTGTTCCAGTTGTATCCGTCCGGAAGTCTCAGCAGCCTGTCCGGACGCCTCTTAGTACTCGACTAGTTTCAGATTCTTTCCAAGTTCAGAATAAGGGAAGATTGATTCAAACGTCCGGACGACATAGATTCCCGTCCGGACGTGCGTCTCCTTAAGGCAAGAATCGCAATTCAAATATTACCGTCCGGACGTCAGTCAGCCTTGGTCCGGACGCGCGTGCAGCTAATATGGAAATTGCCGATTCAACTTCAACCGTCCGGACCATCGTCCGGACACGCGCGTAGCAGATATGGAAATTGTGTGTTGAAGTTCAGCCGTCCGGACGTTCATCCCACATGGTCCGGACGCGGGAAGCCTTATATGGAAATTACTTGCAGCGGACGTGCGACCGTTCGGACGATGTGCCATCCCGTCCGAACGCAGCTCTTAAACGGGAAAGATTTCTCAGCGAAATTTTTGGAAAAACCTGTCGCACAGTTGTCCGTCCAGACGGCCATGACCACCGTCTGGACGGCGCCCGACTATATTTTGCTTGACGCTCATTTGAGCCCCCAGCCTATAAATAGAGTCCCTTGGGCATTGAAAAATGCAAGAATTCGGTATTGAATTCCACAACTGCTCAGAGATGTTACCTTTCCTCTGAAGCTATTACAAGTGTGCTGTTGCTGCGCTACATCTGAAGTTAATCTTAGAGGTTGGCTCTAAGATAAAGGATTCCATTGAAGACCCCTTCAGGTAGGATACCTGGTTGGGAAGCGTTCGTGTTGGGTGACACGTCAGAGAGCAAGGTATGACCACTGCATCGGGTAAATGTGAGTGCTACTATCTTGTATCTAACTTTGTCTTCTGAATAGTGGATATCCTGGGTTTGGCTGCCCTGGAGTGGTTTTTCTCTTAACTGAGTTTTCACTTCGTCAACAAAAATCTCTGTGTCATTTACTTTCCGCTGTGCTTAATTTTTGTTGACACCTTGTGCACACACTTGCCGTTTATTTAGAAGTCAAGTTCAAATTTTCAATTGGTATCAGAGCAGGCACACTCTGTTGAAAGGATTTATTTCCTGAGTGTGATCCTCATCTTTTTGTGACTTCTATTTTTTTGATTACACCTTTTATCATGGATTTCTCTCAGTTATCTGCAGAAAATCATGGTATTGAGCTCTCTAAAGTTTTTGCTAAAATTGATAAAATTGTTTCTCCAAAAGAGCTCAAAAAGGTGAAGCAAGAAAAAGAGTCTTTGATTGTTCAGTTATCTGAATCTCATGCTTTGATTGACTCTTTGAGATCTGAGAATACCATGTTGTTTGACATTATTGATACACTTGAGAATAAATTAAAAGAATCTGAAGATCTCCTGAAAAAAAATCTCAAGTGATAATTTGAAAAGCATGCTTTGTATTCATCAGATATTTCGAACAAGCCTGATTTGACTGCTGATTTAAATACTTCTACTTCACATGCTTCTGATTCTGAATTAGATTCTGTTGGTATTAAGCATGTGATAGTAGATGTAGCTTGTTCTGAAAATTCTTGCTTAGATAACTGTGTGATGCCTAACTCCAAGGATTCAGGAACACAAGGTAAGTTTGTTCCTATCTGTCATAATGGTGGGAAAATTGGTCCTATTAGACCAAATTGTTATGTGTTAAAATCTCACAGACCTTTGAAGAAGCAGGAGGACTCCAAAAAGGGCGTTATTGAGAAAACCTCTTCAGATAAATATGTCCCGCCCCATAGGAGGCATAGATCTCAAAGTGGTAAGGATTTTGTTGTTTGTGAAAATGCGAATCTTAAATTTCCAGAGCCCTTCAAGAAGCATTTTAGCAAACGAAGTCAGCCTACCTGCTATCATTGTGGTGTCTCTGGACACATCAGGCCACACTGTCCTCAGATCCGACATCAGCAGCCTCGGATCAGGAAAACAGAGCAAAAGACAGGTAAGTCTAGCTCTAAACCTTCCAAGCCTCATCATGTTTGTCGGCAACAACAGCATTATCCTCGAAGGGATTCTCCCTCATGCTATCACTGTGGTAAGTATGGCCACATCAAAGCCGAATGCTTCAAAGTGAAGCCTCACAAGCCCAAGAAGAATCAGACCAATGAAGGGCTTGTCAACATGATGAAGAATGTCCTAGTCAGATTGATCAATTGGGACATGGCTCACACCCCTGCCTCACAGGTAAAGAAGGTATGGTTAAGGATGAGACAATTCAGCCCTTATGGGGGAGTGGACTCACCTAGTAGGTGAGGTCTCCCATGCCTAGGATTTTGGTTCCTAAATCCTAGTGCATGTCAGGTATGTTTGCATTGCATTGTTCATCTTGTCATATCTTACTCATGCCTTGCATTCTGTTTGAGGAACCGTTTATTTTATCCCCTATATTTTCTCTTTTTATTGAATACTTAACTCTCATTTATATCTTCGCATATTTTTGCAATGCTATTTGACTGTTTTGTCAGTTGATTATACATGCGTGTTCTGAAGCTGACTTTAGGAAAAATAATTTTTCTACAAATTTTCCTCCAGTTTCAAATTTTTAGTGTGAAGCATCCAGACGAGTACAGTCTTAAGACTTGCGTCTCTTTTTCTGCCATAAACACATCTTTGCATTGATTTATCATGGCTTGTTGTGTGTTTTTCTCGTGAATTTCTCCCGAGATTTTGGCTTTCTTTGCACATCTCTTATCATCCCATGATCTTCATTGTGTCTTTCGTTATTCTTTTAAGTTTTTGTGCTTTTAGAATATTGGAATATTTGTTGGGATATTTTCTTGAGATAGTGTGCATGAAAATCCTATTCTGTCTGTGTGTTGGGTTGATATTGATATATCTGGTCATTTGGATTGCGATCTTTATTTTTGTAATTCTTTGGCATCCATTTAAATACCACATTATTTTTGGAACTAACAGGATCTAATGGTATTTTTGGAGATATTTCTGATTGGTTTTGATTCAGGAATACGACATCCAGCGGCTCCCAGCACAGTGATTGACAGATGCATCCTTTGGAAAACTGACTACTGTTGAAGTCGGATGTTCAATTTCCAAAGGTCATGGGATTTGATACTTGGAGGATTTCTGTTCCTCTCTTTTGGGCCACTTGCAGACTTTTCTCTATTCTCCTATTTTTTGGATTTTAAAAAGTTTTTGTCTGTGGATATTATTACTCTGTTTACCCTTGTACTTCTGAGACATTGAGGGGGAATAATTGTTGTGTGGTTTTTCTCATTACTCTGTTTTACCCTTTGTCCCTTTATGACAAAAAGGGGGAGTAATCGTTGATTTGGACCGGGATTGTATTTTTAACCGGTCAAGTGATTTTTGTTCCAGAATGGCCAAAGGGGGAGTTTGTTAGTTTTTGTGTTGGCTTCATTCTGTTGGACCAAAATCACATCTATGTAATGTTGCTGTTTTCACAGGGATGCTACTTTATCCAGAGTCTACTCTTCAGCTATGTTCTTCAAGAAGATTCTATGAATTTTTCAAGGAAGTTTATTTCGGTTCCCTGTCAGCCATCCGGACGATCGAGCCATTCCGTCCGAACGACCATCTGTCCACTGTTCCATCTGTCCGGACGACGTGTCATTCCGTCCGAACGCCCGACAGACCAAGCATCATTCGTTTGGACGACGTACATTTCCGTCCTGACCTTCACTGTGTCGAGAAGCTTCTGTTCCAGTTATATCCATTCGAACGTCTCAGCAGCCCATCCGGACGCCTCTTAGTACTCGACCAGCTTCAGATTCTTCCCAAGTTCAGAATAATGGAAGATTGATTCAACCGTCCGGACGACGTAGATTCTCGTCCAGACGCGTGTCTCCTTAAGGGAAGAATCGCAATCCAAATATCACTGTCTGGACGTCAGTCAGCCTTGGTCCGGACGCGCGTGCAGCTAATATGGAAATTACTGATTCAACTTCAACCGTCCGGACAACTACCTATCATGGGCCGGACGTGCGCGTAGCAGATATGGAAATTGCATGTTGAAGTTCAGCCGTCCGGACGTTCATCCCCCATGGTCCGGACGCGCGAAGCCTTATATGGAAATTACTTGCAGTGGACGTTCGGCCGTCCGGACGATGTGCCATCCCGTCCAGCGAAAGATTTCTCAGCGAAATTTTCAGAAAATCCTGTCGCACAGTTGTCCGTCCGGACGGCCATGACCACCATCCGGACGGCGCCCGGCTATATTTTGCCTGACGCTCATTTGAGCCCCCAGCCTATAAATAGAGGCCCCTGGGCATTGAGAACTGCAAGAATTCGGTATTGAATTCCACAACTGCTCAGAGACGTTACATTTCCTCTGAAGCTATTACAAGTGTGTTGTTGCTGCGCTACATCTGAAGTCTATCTTAGAGGTTGGCTCTAAGATAAAGGATTCCATTGAAGACCCCTTCAGGTAGGATACCTGGTTGGGTAGCGTTCGTGTTGGGTGACACGTCAGAGAGCTAGGTACGACTACTGCATCGGGTATATGTGAGTGCTACTATCTTGTATCTAGATTTGTCTTCTGAATAGTGAATATCCTGGGTTTGGCTGCCCCGGAGTGGTTTTTCTCTTAACTGAGTTTCAACTTCATCAACAAAAATCTCTGTGTCATTTACTTTCCGCTGTGCTTAATTTTTGTTGACACCTTGTGCACACACTTGCCGTTTATTTAGAAGTCAATTTCAATTTTTCACATTTCGTGTGGCTGACCACAGAGGATTAGAAATCCGTTTAGTTAACTTAGTTAGCTGGTTTGGTTCAAAACCAATGAGATTTGGTATAATTATTACTCAAGATTTGAAAATCCAATCTTTGAAGATATGTGGGATCTTGATACTATTCTCTCAAGTTGAGGTGTCTCAAATCCGACCATTGAAGCACCTAGTTGCTGGCTTGATCTCAACCGTCTAAGATCATTATATATAGCATGCATGGGTCATCTAAATCATCACTTAAAATTCAGCAAGCTCTCTCTCTTCCCCTACCTTTCACGTAAGACCACCATTTCTTCCCCTGTTTTAGTGCAGAAATTTCAGTGGAAGAGCTCTCTCTTTTTCCTATGAATCCAGCACCTAGAAGATCAAGAATAAAGCCTTAAACCACCACTCATTTCCCAACAAAACACTAGATAATAATATCTGAAATTCTTCCCTATTTCTAGTGCAAAAACTAGCAACATTCAACTTACCTTCAATATCCTGTGTTGGACCAGTTCACTTCTCCTCCTCTAGCTGTTTGAGTGCGAATTCCAAGGAACTCCCCATCTTATCACCGGATCTTTTACCTGGTAAATGAAGTGCTTAATAACTGAGTTTAAGAAATGAAATCAGCCCTTATTTTATACAGTAAAGAAGAGTGTGTAGGAATGTGATGCTGAATTATGGTATTGTGTATGATTTTGATTTAAGTATGAGGTAATTTAGAAGGCTTCAAGAAAGTATGTGTGTGCGGATTTGAGTATAAGTGTGTGATGAGTGCCAAATATTGTGTATTTAAACCCCTTAATTTACATTAGTTAATCTTTTAGCTTTGTTATTTTTTAATATTTTTGGTTAGTTTTGATGTCTTGGTGTTTTACAGGTGATTGAGAGAAAATAACAGTTTTTAACAGTATTTGTTAGTTTTGGCTTATTGTGATTAATTTGAACCGATAATAATTTTTATAATAGTTAATCCGATGGCCGAGGTTTGTGGTGCAGCTAGGTAACGATCAAACTAAACAAGGATGAACATGCGGCACCAGCTATTTAATCTTCTTACACGCGTTTTGGAGGGACACGTTAGCACCGAATCAAGGCAAAAATTCTTTCCAGGATAAGCAGCAGATTTTTACACGTTTGAAGCAGTGCATGAGTTGGCTTTTCATGACTCTTTCCGCACTTGGCAGCAAAGAAGATTTCTTCAGTTCAGGATCGTAACACACGTGGACTGCAAATTAAGCATTGACTGAGTCTTACCTAAGCTATTAAAAATGGACGGCAGAGAGAACACCAACTTTCCATAATAAACAGCATACGCGGTTTTCATCCATGCACCAAATCAACACGGGAATCTTTCCAAAAGAATGAGCATGAATCTCTCCAAAAGAACGAGCAACCGACATGCAGCAGACATTCAGTACATGCAATTCTTTCCAAAGCTGGACCAAATAGAAACCTGGACGTGTAGAGTTGGCAGCACCGAAATTAACACAAGGCATCAAATAATTTCTTTCCATAACTGAAGGGACCGAAGAGATACGTTATTTCCAAACTTGGGCAGCAGCTGCGCGTGAATTCCTTGAGGATCAAAAGCTGGACAGCACCGAACATACCTGGACATTCAATGCATGATCTCTTTCCATAATGGGCAGAAAAGAAGACACGCTTTGAGGCACCAAATTAAAGACACATGATTCCTTTCCAAAAAGAGAATCGCCGATTGTTATTCTTTCTTTGCAAAGATGTGAGCGTGACAGGCGTATGAGCAAAACTTGAACGAGGATATACGTAGAGGTGTGAAGCATCAAGTCAGATTTTCTTTCCTTAAAGAGGACAAACAGCACCGACGCACTTTTCTCGATCTCCAATTTGCTTGTGCCTTAGCCCTAGGACTTGGGCTATATATATTCTCTCTTTTCTCTTGTAAAAGGTGTGGAGGGTGAGAGGTAGGGTTGACAATTTTTGACACGACCCGCGAACCCGACACGAACACGACACGGGAAAATAGGGTTAGGGTTTACTGTAATCGGGTTCGGGTCATAATCGGGTCGACCCGATTGTAATCGTGTCTGGCGGGTCAACCCGCGGGTTGACCCGCCAGACACGAATGTGACCCGGTTAAGTTTTTAAAAAAAAAACGGGTTGACCCGCCAGACACGAATGTGACCCGGTTAAGTTTTTTTTTTTTAAAAAAAAAAAAAAAAAAACTAGTCTATTCTAACTCTAACACTAACACGCTAACCCGGCTAACCCGACTAACCTGAAATCAAAAAGTTCAGAAAAGTGAGAAAACTCAAAACTCAAAACTGAATCTCTGGACTCTGATATTCTGATTTCTGATTCGGTGATTCCTGAGAAGTGAGAACTGAGAACAGTGAGAAGTGAGAAGTGAGATTCGAGAAGTGAGAAACAGAGAGAGGGCCGAAAGTTCGAAACGGTGGAACCCTAGCACAGTAGCACTCCCGTCGGCCCGCTCTCCGCCCGCCCGCCCACCGCACTCCGCACGCCCGACCGGCGCGACTGCCAACCACTCGGCCTTTTCCAGTTTTCCCCTTCTGACGGAAGACCCTCTGACCCAGCTGCACTTGATGGTAACAGCGACGAAGACGGAAGACCCAGCGCTTGAGCCTTGATGGTAACAGCGTCAGCGAGTCGGCAACGAAGAAGGAAGACCCAGAGTCCCAGACGGCCAGACCTAGCGGCTGAAAGCCTGAAATTGCTGAATCAGTGAATCGTGTTACCCGGGTCGTGTTCGGGTAACACGAATGTGAAGTGGGTCGTGTTCGGGTTCTGCAACTCAACCCGATTAATAATCGGGTCGGGTTCATGTCGAACCCGATTGTGTAATCGGGTCAGTCGGGTCGACACGAACCCGACCCGCCGACCCGAATTGCCAACCCTAGTGAGAGGTGCAAGCCTGCAGCCACACCAAGACATGTAGAGTTTGTAAGTTTCTTTTATGTTTTTAATAAAATTTAGTATTTTATTTTTATTCATGAGTAGTTAGTTTTTTTTTTTTTTTTTTTTAAACTATGGTTGAGGATGAAATCTCACATTTGAAGAGCAACTATATTTTTATGAGAGTTTATACTATCCGATTTTATTGGGTTTAATATTTTTCATGTTTTACTTTATTTCAATTATTAAGATGAATTCTTGGATATCTATTGTGATTTCCGGATACATATGAAGATTTGAGAATAGTCACATTTAATTGATTGCTTGAATTTTTCATTTATCAAAACATTAGATATTCATTGTGTTTCGTTCTATGAATACATTTGATGATTTGGTTTAAACCGGATATCTTTTGTGATTTGTGCAAAGAACGGATTCAGTGAATGATTTAATTAAATTTTGAAGCATAGTAAAACATACATAAGATTTGTACGGTGAGAACTTCGGATATGTATTAACGAGCATGAGAATATGTTGTTGTGATTTGGTGGGTGTGGATTCTAAAACCTTAGTACATTTTCTTTTGTGTTATTTTATTTTATTTTATTTTTTTTTTTTTTTTTTACAAAACACCAAAATTCGGAACTAGGTTAAGATAAAATTAGTTTATATAGAAATTAATTTTTGCAACGCAATTCCCTGTGGATTCGACCTCGCACTTGCACATACACTATATTACAAACGATTCATGCGCTTGTTCTATAAAAAATAGTATATAATATAGAATATAGAAATAAAAAATATAAAAAAGACAAAACTTTACTAAAAAGACAGTTGAAACTTTATATCTTGTATTTATTCTTTTTTTTGTTTGACAAAAAAAATCTAATTTTAAAAATTAAGTAATGTAATTAAGTATACAAAAGAATTCTTATTTTACATACCATAATGGCAAAACGAATTCAATTTCGCGAGTAATTAAAATTTGCACATCAGTGTGTGTGTGAGTAAACATGTGTGTGTGTACTACTTGATGTAAACGAGTTGTGTTGAGTAAAAATAAGTAAGTGTATGTGTATAAGTTATGTAGAAGTATATGTGTGAATTATATATATATATATATACATTAGATGGAGCTAATGATTAATAAAAGAAGATACTTGACTATAATAGTACCACTTCATTACTCAACAATTTAAAATGGCGTTCAATACCTAAGTTAAAGAGAATAAAACATTAACATCATTATGCCATTCATAGATGGAAGTATTAGAATAATGGTTATATTTAAATCTATAGCTGCAGTAATAGAGGATAATTTCTTGAAAATAAGTATAGTAATAATAAATAAATAAATACTTTCGTGGTGCCTTTTCACTAATTTATTATTATTGCATAGGTTAAATTATGCAGCTTTTAAGGATAACTGTTGAAGCAAACAAGTAAGTATCTCTATACTTACTGAGGACGAAGCTGGTTGACTTTCCCTATAATGTTATGTTTACTGCTTTATTTAATTGTTTGCGCATGTGACTTTGCATGTTTTGGTTATTTTAATAACCGGTTTAATAACAAGTTGTGGATCCAGATCCACAGTGGTACATGATGATTCACTGGTGGCCCAAGTACAGTGAATGTAGAGGTACCGAAAAAGAGAATAATAAATACAAAAACTGGTGTACTCAGGTCACCAAGGAAGACCCAGGTTTCCAGGAGCCCAGGCTCCCAAAGAATATAATTAAAACTTAAGTGAGGAAGCCCAGGCTTCAAATAAGACGTTAACCGTGCCTAGGCCAACAGAGGAGTGGAAAAAAGGAAATACCTAAAACTCTGCGTTTAAAACTGTCATATCATTGCTTTATGATTACATGTTTATATTCAATTTATGTCTATGACTCGCAACCATAGATTATATAATGCATATACATGTAAACATGTAGCCATTGCATTATGTTGCATTTATTTAGTAAAGCAGCGTTCATATTATTATGGGAAACAGTGGACTCACTTTAGTGTTTCTGTGTTGTTGTTTTCTTTTATTATGTGTTAAAACAGGATATGAAGAATATGACTATCAGGACTATCCAGATATATAGGAGGATCCTGATACTAACATTAGAGGCTAGACCACCTCCCTTTTTTTGGAACTACTCCGTTGTAGTTCATTAACCTAGCTCAAGACAATATTTATAATTATGCAGTTATGTAGATATTTTGGCTTGTATGACTATTTTGCCCTGTGAGGCATGACTACCACTATTTTGTATAAGTATGCTGACTGGTTTACTATATCTATTTTGAGGTATTTCAGTAGAAGCTCTAAAGTGTCATTTAATTTCCAAGTCTGTATTATAATTATATAAAATCCGTTACCAATAATTATCTCTGATAGGTTAGTAATGTCACGTGAAAATTAAAAAAATTTCACTTACGCCTTTTTGCAAAGGGTGGGGCGTTACAGACATGAACACCTTCTCCTGCTAGGTGCGTCCATTCCCCCTCATGGGGTTATTCTTCTTCTTGACCCAAGCCTACCTTCCAAAGGGTGGTTGCTGGCAGGACTTCATCTGCTGACCCATCCACTCCATCATGCTCTACATCCAAGTAGGTGGCTCACTGTAGTATTGATCCTCTTCCACCTTCTGTGACCTTTTAGAGTGCTTGGATTTGATCTTGGATTTGCCACTGTGAATAGAAGGTACAAATCGTTGCTGTCACTGATGCTGAGATGCTTGGTGCCAAGGTGCATGAGACCAAGGGGTTTGATATTGAGGAACTTGATGCCTTGGTGCTTGACTCCAGGGAGCTTGATAAGGTGCCTGATACCATGGAGTCTGGTGCTGGGTCAGAGGTCTTGTGCCATGATTAGCTTGTCTGGGCACTTCTTTCTTGGTCTTCACCTTTTGTGCTTTAAGGAGGGAGCACTGGGGTCGGACATGCTCACTCAGACCCCAGTGGTGGGATATAGGAGATCTTCTGATGGAATGAGTCTTCTTAGTGCCTGGAACATCATCATTGATCTTGTCCTTTCCTTTATCTTCAGCAATGGGGGGAGGCTCTGGGACTGCAGGTTTGACAAATACAGTCTTGAAAGTAGAAAGAGTGTCAGTGGGAGGAGCTACATACCTAAGATCAGTCTTGTCAGTTGGGCTCTTCTGAATGGACAACATGCGAGTCAGCTTTTCATCAGTGACTCTTTCTAATTGGAGCTGTGTCTCTAGTAGCTTTTCCTCGAGCTCTTGAATTCTGAGCAGCAATGAACTCTTCTCAGTCTACAAGCTGTTTAGATCATGAAGGTGCTGCTTACGTCCTTCCCTCAGCTTTTCGTACTCTACATAGAGAGTTTTGTATGCCTCCTTGAGTTCATCCATATTATCACTATGCTCCGAGTAATAAGAGTCCTCTTCTTCAACAAGTGGCGCCACAAAGGCTAGAAATTTTTTAGACTCAGGAGCTTCTTCTTCTGACTCATCACTGAGAGTCGCATTGTAAGCCTTCCCCTTGCCCTTCTTGAGGTTCCCACAATCAGCCCGTATGTGCCCAAATCCTGAGCATTCAAAACACCTTGGACCTATGGGATCCTTCTTTTCTTCTTCCTCAGGTTCAGCTTCTCTGGGAGCTTTCTTCATCTTTTCAAAAAACTTCTTCTTGAATCGATCATCTCTCATTAGTCTTCTGAAATTTTTGGCCAGCATAGCCACAGCTTTTTCTTCCTCCTTAGAGTCATCTCCAAATGAGGCTTCTACCTTTTTCTTGAAAGCCTTCAGGGCAATGGTCTTTAGCTTCTTGACCGTGGACAGGGACAGCTCATAAGTTTGAAGAGATCCCATCAACTCTTCAATCTTCATTTCTTCAAGATCTTTGCTCCTCTTCAATAGTAGTTACCTTGATCCTGAAACGCTCAAGTAAAGATCTTAGAATCTTTCGGATGAGTTTTACATCCGAGACAGGCTTCCCGAGACTCACCATGGAGTTTCTCAACTCACTCATCTTGGAGTAAAACTCTCCAAATGTCTCTTCTTCCAACATCTTAATTTCTTGAAATTTGGAAATCAACATTTGAAGTTTGACAGATTTTACAAGTTTAGTGCCTTCATATGTTGTTTCCAAGATTTGCCACGCTTCTTGAGCAGATTCATAGTTTGAAATTTTTGCAAATTCAGACGGTGAAAGTGTTTGACATAGAGCATGGAGGGCTTTTCCATTAGAAAGTCGTGTGTTTTTCTGAGGGACTAGTTCAAGTGTTGTATCCTTTGGTTTAGTCCAACCAGTTTCAACAATACTCCAACAGTCAACAGATTTTAAAAAGAACCGCATGCGAGTTTTCCAATAGCCATAGTTCGTGCCGTCAAAGGCAGGAACAGTAATAAGAGTTTGAGACATATTAATAAGAGAAGTCAAAAATAACACTCAAGAAATTAATCTTCTCAGTGTACCAAGCTCTGATACCAATTGAAAAATGAAAATTAACTTCTAATAAAAATCAAGTGTGTGCACAAAGTGTAAACAAAATAATAATGCGGAAAAAATAAATAACACAAGAATTTTTATTAACGAAGTGGAAAACTTAATATGAGAAAAACCACTCCTTGGCAGCCAAACCCAGGATATCCACTATTCAGAAGACAAGGCTAGATACAAAGTAGTAACACTCACATATCCCTGATGCAGTGGTCGTACCTTGCTCTCTAACGTGTAACCCAACACGAACGCCTCCCAACCAGGTCTCCTACCTGAAGAAGTCTTCAATGGAATCCTTTACCTTAGAGCTAACCCCTAAGATTGACTTCAAGTTAAGCGCAGCAACAGCACACACAACAGCGGCTTTAGAGAGATCAACTCAGCTCAATAACCTCACAATATAGCTCTCTAAGCACTAGTGGAATTCTATATTGAATTCTTGTTGTTCTCAAGCCTAGGGGCCTCTATTTATAGGCTAACAATTCAAATGAGCATCTGGCTTGATAAAACTGGGCGTCGTCCGAACGGTGGTCATAAGCCATCCGGACAGACAACTGTGTGACCGAAATTCTAAAAATTTCACTGAAGATCTTTCCTGTTTAAGAGCCGCGTCCGGACGGAGGTGCACTGTTGTCCGAACGGTCGTACGTCCGCTACAAGTAATTTCCATATAAAGGCTTCGCGCATCCGGACGATGAATCTGATGCATGCAATTTCCATATCTGATGCTCACGTGTCCAGACCATGCTGACTGGCGTCCGGACGTCTAGATTTGAATTGTGAAACTTGCCTTATGGATAAGTGCGTCCGAATGAGATACTACGTCATCCGGACGGTTGCAGCAATCTTCCCATAACATATTCCAAAACCAAGATTAAACCGAAATATCTCCAAAAATACCATTACCAAGAAAAATCAGATCCTATTAGTTCCAAAAATAATGTGGTATTTATGATTACTGTCAAATGGATGCCAAAGAAAAATATAAGCAATGCAACAATTTGTAAGGCATAAATATATCAAGATCAGCCCAGCACACAGACGGAATAGGTTTTTCATGCACAATATCTCAAGACAATATCCCAATCAACAAATATTCCACTATTCTAAAAGCACATAAACTTAAAAGAATAAAGGAAGACACAAAGAAGATCATGGAATGAGAAGAAATGTGTAGAGAATGCCAAAATCTCGAGAGAAATCTTGCGGGAAAAACACACAACATGAGATGATAAATCAATAAAAATGCAGAGATGTGTGTATGGCAGAGAAAGAGACCCAAGTCGTAACCCTGTAGAGATCCCGTCCGGACGGCTACTGCTAGGACAGCGTACGGCAAGACTGCTCTCGTCCGGACATAAGAATAGGTTTGTCCGGACGCTTCACACTAAAGATCTGAAACTGGAGAAAAATTTACAGAAATACTAAGGCAGAAAAGCATCCGCCTGACGTGCTTTTAACTGTCATCCCCAAAAAAATATCTGCAGAAGTTTCTCAAGATAACAAGAGAAAATATGGGGGATAAAATAAATGGTTCCTCAAACAGTATGCAAGGCATGAATCAGATATGACATGATAAACTATGCAATGAAAACATTCCTGACATGCACTAGGATTTAGGAATCAAAATCCTAAGCATGGTGAGACTGCACCTCTACTAGGTGAGTCCACTCCCCCTCAAGGGGTGAATGGCCTCATCATTCCTAACCCATACCTGCTTGACCCGTGGCGGTGGTTTGCGGGTCTTGTCCATGTTGTCCATTCTTCTTAGCATACCTTGCATTAGGCTCAGAAACCCTTCATAGCCATGGTTGCTAATGGGCTTCTACAGCTTTCTCTTGTAGCGCCTTGATTTGTTCTTCTTTGATTTGCCACTCTGATTGGCAGGAACAAACTGCTGCTGATGCCGTGGAGCCTGAGTGCCTGATGTAGCTCTTGCTGGCAGCTCCCTCTGAACCTTCAACTTTTGAGCCTAGAGATGTGGACATTTGGGTCGGATGTGAACGGTGATGACAGGTGGGCAGGCTTCTTTTGCTGGAATGCTGCTTGACTTTCTTTGTACAAATATGGTTAGCATTCTTACAAACAATATTGCCCTTACCTTTTATATGTCTCCTATGCGGATGGACATATTGTGATGAGGAAGAATCTTCAATTTCACTTTTCCTCAGAGCATTCTGCTTAATCCAAGATCTGTGGGTTTTTAACAGAAAACAATTTAGTCTAACATGACCAACCTTTCCACAACTATGACAAGTAGGGACAAACTTACCATGAGCTTGTGTACATATATCTTTGAATTTTGGCTTCACACAATTATTAAGCAAGAATTTTCAGAAATATCCAAACAAGCAGTGTCTTTTATCACAGGCTAAATAACAATAGAATCTAATTCAGAATCAGAAGCATGTGAAGTAGAAGTACTCAAATCATCAACAATTAAATTAGGCTTGTTAGAAATATCTGAATGAATATAAAACATGCTCTTTAATTTATTTTCAAGTGTATCAATAATGTCAAATAGCATGGTATTCTCAGATTTCAAAGAGTCAATCAAAGCATGTGATTCAGATAACTAAACAATCAATGACTCTTTTTCTTGCTTCACCTTTTTGAGCTCTTTATTGGAGTTTATAGAAGTTTTACTCAATTTATCAAAAACCTTAGAGAGCTCAATATCAAAATTCTCTTCAGATAACTGAGAGAAATCCATGATAAAAGATGTAATCAAAAAATAGAAGTCACAAAGAGATCAGGATCACACTCAGGAATTAAATCCTTTAAACGGAGTATACCCGATCTGATACCAATTGAAAAATAAAGAGACTTCTAATTTACCGTGGGTGTGTGCAACGTTTAACAAAATATCAAAAGTGGAGAATTAAAAGAGACAGATATTTTGTTGACAAAGTGGAAACTCAATTAAGAGAAAAAACACTCTGGGGCAGCCAAACCCAAGATATCCACTATTCAGAAGACAATGCTAGTTATAAAGCAGAAGCACTCACATACCCTTATGCAGTGGTCCTACCTTGAACTCTAACGTGTAACCTAACATGAACGCGTCCCAACCAAGTCTCCTACTTGAAGGGGTCTGCAATGGAATCCTTTATCTTAGGGCGAACCCCTAAGATAGACTTCACATGAACAAATCACCACACACCGGCAATAGCTAGAGAGCTAGCAGATCTTCAATATCTTGCAAAACACCATCTTTAAGCTACAAGGAATTCACTACCGAATTCTATACATAATACATGCCTAGAGCCTCTTTATATAGGCTTTACAAATCTTATTTCAACTCAAATTCGGAGTTTATGGCATTCGCATCTGGATGTCAGACTTGGGCGTCCGGACGGTCAACTGTTTCTGTCTCAAAAAAGCAATTCTGAAACTTCTCGAATTCCGGTGGGCTATCCGGACGCTACTCTCTTTCCGTCTGGACGGTGGGCCACCTAGTCATTTTTCTATTGGCCATCTAGATAGTCAAGTTGTAGCATCTTTTGTTAGCTTTCCAATGACACCAATTTTGTCCCAATCTGATATTTTAACAGAAAGTTATGATCAAAATATTGGAGGGTGTCTGGATGGTGTTGCCCTAGCATCCAGACGGTTGCACTTCTGCTACACGCAATTTCCAAAATAAGGTCTGAGCGTCTGGCCCATAGAGTCTAATGTCCGGACGGTTAAAATTCTTCTGCACGACTTGCCTTATCAAGGATAGCGTCCGGACGGGAACGCATATTTTCCGGACGGTTGCAGCTGTCTTCCCATATCTGTGTCTGAGATAGAAACCCTATTACTTGTCGAACACTGAATGGCGTCCAGATGGTATTGCCACATTGTTCGGATGGATGCACTTGAATGCTGGATTCTTCTTGAACTCTGAATACCAGCTAGACGTTTTACCATTACGTCCGGACGGATGTAATCTTGAACAGTTCGAAGTTTCTAGACACTGATGGGCGTCAGGACGGTATTGCCACCTCGTCCTGATGTAAGTTGCTAACAGATGAGCGTTCGGACGCTTAGACTAGGTTGTCTAGACGGAATCATGTGATCCGATTTCTCTGAGTTGGAATCTGCATCAAATCTTCCTTGGATACTCAAAATAGCCTTGAACACTGAAGTAGCCTTCTTGCAGCTTGTGACACTCCAACTTTGTCATAAAAGGCTCTTTCCATATCAGAGAAATAACTCTGAATATCTCAAGACTCTGAAATAAACGGCATCCCTGTGAAAGCAGCAACATTACATAGAAGTGATTTTGTCCAACAGAAGGGGCTCTCGCTTCTTGTACAATTTGGCCTTCCTCAAACTTATTGGGTAGAATCCTTCCTTACTACTGTATTTCTTATTAATTGGCTGCCTACACCCCTATTGTAGAATTGTTCTCCATATTTTATGCTATTTCAACAAAGCCCTGATTACTCTTTGCTTCGCTCATTTGGCTGCTTATGTTGTCCCCTTTTATGCCCTTATACTTCTCATAAGTTAATGTTTCGCAGCAAACGGTGCATCTTCTTGGGCTATGGTATGAAATACAAGGGGTACCGGTGCCTTGACCCCCTCTCCAACAAGGTCTTCATCACTCAACATGTGGTCTTCGATGAAACCACCTATCCTGCCAAGCTCAACCCTACCATTCCCCATGCTGCCAATTCCCCTAAACCAGGCCCTATACTCATTCCCAAAGATTCTATTCCTCCTACTCTCCATGGCAGCCTTCCTTCCCCCCCATCCGATCCTACTCCCCCCTCCACACTGGCTATTCTGCCTTCCTATCCCTCCCTCCCTTACCATTCCACTTTCCCTTAGTCCTCCCTCTCTTTCCCCATTCTCAACTGTGCCTGTACCCCTCTCCCTTGCCCCTTTAACTACACCTCTGGCCCCCTTCTTCCTACCTTACCTGACCCTCTCCCAGCCCCTGCCCTTCTTCCTATGATCACCCGCTCTCACACCGGCTCCTTGCGACCAAAAGATTTCTCTGATTACAAAATGTTCTACTCCACCCGTCACCCCCTTCGAGCCTTATCCATTGTGGTTACCCCTCTGGAACCCACTTGCTATTCTCAAGCCGTTTTGTCCCCTGAATGGTGTGCTGCTATGGGCTCAGAATTTGATGCCCTCCTCGCTAGTGGCACTTGGACTCTCTGCCCCCGACCACGGAACCATGACATTGTTCGCAACAAGTTGGTTTACAAAGTGAAACGCAAGCAAGACGGTACTATTGAGAGGTTCAAGGCACGCCTGGTCGCCAAAGGCTTCAATCTATGTAGTGGTATCGACTTCACAGAGACTTTCAGTCCTGTCATCAAATCCACCACCATCCGTGTTGTGCTCACCATTGCTGTCCACTTCAACTAGGGCATCCGTCAGCTGGACGTATCGAACGCCTTCCTCCATGGTCACTTAATGAAACAGCCTTCATGGAGCAGCCTCATGGCTTTGTTGACACCATGTATCCTTACCATGTTTGCAAATTGAACAAGACCATCTATGGCCTCAAACAGGCCCCCAGGGCCTGGTTTACCCGCCTCTCTCAAGCTCTCTTTGAACTTGGTTTTCACTCTTCCTCAGTTGACACCTCTTTATTTATTTACTATCATTCTAATGTTACCCTTTACCTTTTAGTGTATGTAGATGATATCCTCATCATCGGGACCGACACCACTGTCCTCCACTCCATCATTGCACAGCTTCAATCTGTCTTCGCCATAAAGGACCTGGGCGACCTTGGCTTTTTCCTTGGCATGCAGGCTCATTGAGACTCCAATGGCCTCCACATTCGGCAATCCAAGTACATTATCGACCTTCTTCACAGATCCTCCATGGCAGGTGCCAAGCCCTACGCTTCTCTGATTGTCTCTGGGTCCAAACTCTCGGTCTCTTTAGGTGATCCCCCTGTATAAGTCTGATACTTCCACTTGCCACCAAGTCGTGGGCGCCTTATAGTACTGCTCCATCACCAGACCAGACATTGCCTATTCCGTCAACCAACTTTGCCAGTTCATGCACTCTCTTACCTCAGTACAATGGATTGCTGCCAAACAGGTGTTGTGCTATACCTCAAGGGCAGCGTTGATCATGGCCTCTTGTTCCACTCCGGTTCCCTCACTCTTGCAGCCTACTGTGACTCGGATTGGGCCGCCTACTGTGACTCGGATTGGGCCGGTTATCCAGATGATCGTCGTTCCACTACCGGCTTTGGTGTTTTTCTTGGCCCCTGCCTTGTCTCTTGGTGAACCAAGAAATAACTCATCGTCGC
Source organism: Alnus rubra (assembly GCA_028654335.1). Classification (NCBI taxonomy): domain Eukaryota; kingdom Viridiplantae; phylum Streptophyta; class Magnoliopsida; order Fagales; family Betulaceae; genus Alnus; species Alnus rubra. Next base: position 921,031 of record JAJPGS010001223.1, on the reverse strand, counting down.
TCATTCCAGTATTGAGGCCAAATACCATGCATTGGCCACCATCACCACTGAAGTCTACTGGCTCCATATGCTATTGAAGGACCTCCGCATCTCTCTCCCTGTCCCACCTACGATCTGGTGTGACAACATTGGTGCCCTCGCTCTCGCCTCCAACCTTGTTTATCATGCTCATACCAAGCACATCGAAGCCGACTACCATTTTGTTCGAGAAAAAGTTGACAACAAAGATGTTCTCGTCAAATTTGTTTCCACTCATGATCAACTCGTCGATGTCTTCATCAAAGGATTGGCCTCTGCTCGTTTTTGCTTCCTCCAAACCAAGCTAAAGGTTGTCCCTGTACCCCCTTCAGGTTGCGGGGGGCTGTTAGACTATTCTCCCTCAATCTCTCCTACAGCTCATCCAATCCCACAAATCTCTCATGCAGACACGCTACCCCCATCTCAGGACCAAGACCACCCAAACTAGGAAAGTATCTCACCCACCTTATGTCATGCGCTCCTCAAAGGAAACTCCTAGCAAGGATTGCAGCTACCTCAAGTCACGCAGACCAACATGGCAACAGACCTCCACAAGGAAACTCAATCCTCCAACGTTCATATTCTTTGTAAATAGACAGCACATTATGTGCATGCCTTTAACATCACACTCGTGTATAAATGTAACCAATATTACTGTGAATAACATGAAGACTTTCCGCATTACATTACAAGTGTTTACAAGATTCACCAAACAAATCGTAACGCCTATGAGATTTTTGGAGAAAGGACTCAAAACTCAAAGTTCTTTCTACAAGAGAGTAACCGAGTAACAAAGAACAAGTAACAAAAAAAAATATATATATATTTTAGACAAAACATATATGCCCATAAGATGAAGAAGCGTGCGATTCGTATAGGTGAGCCCAAGAAACAGGTTGTCGTCATGCTCAAGATTTGATTGCCAAATCTTAGAGGTGAAGCGTTGAGATCTAATTGTACAGAGAGAAGATGAGAGAGGTAGAGAGAGGGGTTGAGAAAAAGCCTGCTGCCGATGAGGCTTAGAGATGTTAGTGAGAGAGACGCATATCAAATCTCACATTGAATGTAGGGTGTGGGTAGTTGAGAGCATTAACTATTTGAGTCTGTCGAGGTGAGAAACCGAAGACAAAGAGGCAACTAAAGAGTAAAGACTCGAAGAGTCTAAGTATGTGAAAAAAATATATATATTAGAAAAGCATCAAACCATCTGGCCGTTGGATCTTCATCAATGTGATCCAAGCCATACGATCAAGAGATTGGCTTTCAAATTTTGATACATCTTCATCTTGAGTTCTATTGGACAAACCAAAGAGGCAACTAAGTTCTAAGGACTAAGTCTAATAGTTTAAGCATGAAAAACAAAATCTGAAAAGCCTCAAAGTTTCAAACCATTTAGGCTATTTAACCGTTGTTTAACTTGGATCTTCATCACAATTCACTACCATTTGATTTGTCTTTTAAAGTTAGATTTCTTGTCTTTTATCTCCAAGGTTGCATCCTTAAGTTCCAATCATCAAGATTCTAAGTTCTAACTATATATATTAACATGAATAAGATTCTAACTTCTAAATATATACTTATTATAGTTATTACTTATACTTTTTAATTTACTATATAAATTAACGTGTATTTACACACACACACAGATATGAACGAGTCCATTGAGCCAAGTCGTGCTTCCACAAGCTTTGTTCACGAGCCTATTCCGAGCCGAGCAGAGTATTGACATGTTGAGCTCGTTTATTAAACGAGCTTAATAAAAAGTTCAAGCTCTATTTCTTTAATAAATAAACCGATCCCGAGCCAAACCTGAACATATTCACGAGTAGTTTTGCTCGCTTACAACCTTATCGTCCACAACACATAAGCGCGTGAAGCCTTTATATACACATACACTGATACAAGCCTTTTCCTCATCAGTGATCACTGCAAAACTCTCTCTCTCACGCTCATGGTGTCTGTTTTCCATCACCCGACTCCCCAACCCAACGGCAACCCATAAATCAACATCGCAGTAGAAAAGGAAGCAATGAATTCGGTTCCAAAAAAAAGAGAAGTAGATGCTTTTAAGATGATGACGATTCGGGCTCAGTCGGAGGATGGTGTTTTCCTGACATGGGAGGATCTGTATGTCACCTCGCCGTTATATTTCTTTGTCATCAACAATCTTACGAAAAAAAAAAAAAGTTATGTAAGGGTGCCTCAGAAAATTCAAATTTATTTTCACTTTTATATCACATCAATAACTTCTTATTACTATTTAAACAAAAAAATTATAACAAAATTCTTTACAAAACGAGTCCATATAAGATTCACCCGTTCAAGTAGATGGCCGGGCAGCCCAACGTTTACTTGGACAGATGGATTTTATATGGGTTCTCTCACAATGTACTGTCCGAATTGCTAATAATCTGGGTAATTAATTGTTCGAGGTTTCAATCTGTCTCGTGATATAATATGAATGAAAAAATTAAAATTTTAATTTAACAAATATATTTAATTATTTAGTATCCTTTTTTCCCCTTCGTATGTATTGCCCATAAAAAGAAAATTAATTATTTAGTAATTGACATCACTCTCGTGTATAAATGTAACCAATATTACTGTGAATAACATGAAGCCTTTCCGCATTACATTAGAAGTGTTTACAAGATTCACCAACCAAATCGTAATGCCTATGAGATTTTTGGAGAAAGGACTCAAAACTCAAAGTTCTTTCTACAAGAGAGTAACCGAGTAACAAAAAACAAGTACAAAAAAAAATGAAATATTTTAGACAAAACGTATATGCCCATAAGATGAAGAAGTGTGCGATTCGTGCATTTGAGCCCAAGAAACAGGTTTTCGTCATGCTCAATATTTTATTGCCAAATCTTAGAGGTGAAGCGTCGAGATCTAATTGTACAAAGAGAAGATGAGAGAGGCTAAGAGAGGGGTTGAGCAAAAGACTGTTGCCAATGAGGCTTAGAGACGTTAGTGAGAGAGAGACGCATATCAAATCTCACATTGAATGTTGGCTGTGGGTAGTTGAGAGCATTAACTATTTGAGCCTGTCGAGGTGAGAAACCGAAGACGAAGAGGCAACTAAAGAGTAAAGACTCGAAGAGTCTAAGCACGTTGTAATACCCCGTATTTTAAGATATTAAATAAAATATCTTAAAATATGATTTATGGCCTAATAATATAAGGCAAAAGAATAAATATGAATATTTATGAAGATAAATATTCATTTATTAAGAAGTGTTTATAGTTTTAGTTTAATAAAAGTTCAAACGAACCTTAAACTTTAGAATGACGGAAACAAGGTTAAACAAACTCCGTTTTGGTCGATTCAAAAGCCAGAATGCTCGTCTCAGAGTCCACTATCTACATATAAAATTTCATAAAAATCAGAGTTTTGTAGGTTTACCAAAATTGTCCGTAAACCTACTGCCCCTGGACTGGACAGCATGCATGTGGCAGTCCAAAATTCTGCCACGTCACCGCCACGTCACCCTATTGATTTTGTGATATTTTGTAACCAATTAGTCCTATTTGCAACTTAGTTTCATTTCTTAGTAAAGACAAATGCCAAATCTAGTTAGGATGGAATTTGTTATGATTAGATTGGATATTATTTGATTTTATTTGATTTTGTGATGATTAAGATTTTAGGATATTTCGTGGGGTGCCAAATTTATTTAGAATGGAATTTATTAGATTAGATATTATTTGATATTATTTGATTTAAGTAATGATGAAACCCATGTGCCAAAATACACATGAAATGTAAATTCATATGAAATGCAAATGCATGTAGATATTTACCTTAATAATGATGACACCCATGTGCCTTGGAGGATAAGGCTAACTCCCATCCATTAGATCAAAATGTGTCTACTCGATCCTAGCCATTCATTCTCTTATAAATAGAACTAAAGGGGAATGATGCAAAAATCCATCAAGCTTCACACACACACCCACGGCCAAGAGAGAGAAAAGTGTGGTTTTGTGTCCTTTTGTGTGGTCCAAGGCTTGGAGTGTGTGCTAGGAAGTATTTTGGTAAGCTTCCAATTATTAGCTTCATTGATTTTATGGTTTAGGTTTTGATTTCATTAGTTTAAGCTTGATTATGTTCATTATGTGTTTATGTTCAAAAGTTGATCACTTATTTACCAAATACGCCATTATGATGACCAAATTCAATTGGGTAATCCATAAATGCACGGTTACGCTGTCAAAAGTTTTGAAAGGTTTTGTAAGCATTGGTTATAAAAGCGTCGTTCTGCCAAATTTTATAAAGGGTATAATAGGAATTATCCATGATTATGTCGTTATGCCATCCAATATTCTAAAAGTATTTTTAGACATTACTAATACTAATGTTGGTACTCAGTTCAATTGGAATTTGTTATGTTATATAAATATATAGCTTTTATGATTAAAAGTGTTGGTAAAACGACCCTTATGTAAATAAGTATTTTAAAATGAAAAAGGGTATTTTGGTCATTATTTATAAATGTTGTTATAATGCCCATATAGAATATGTGGCGTTATAATTAAACCATTTTATATGTCGTTATTATGTTTAAATGATATTAGCAATTATGTTAAGGTTTAAAAGGTTAAAAATAAAAATAGTGTTAATATGAGTTTATTAGTGAATTGTACTAATTTACTATTATTGGTATTAAATTATACTGCAGTTAATATTTATGTGAACACTTTTCTAAAGCAAAGAAAGAACTATGAGTATTTCTTACTCACTGAGGGTGATGCTGAATTTTCATAATGTTATGATTTCTGCTTTATTTAATTGTTTGTGCCTGTGGAATTTGCATATTTTGTTATTTGAATTAATGAATTTAATTATAGCAAAGTTGGGAGTGACGTCTGCCAACGGATCAGTGAGTTTTGTCTTCCTGAGCCAAAGATATTAATAAATAAAATAGTAGGGAGTTACGTCTGCCTACGGAACAGGGAGTTACATCTGCCTATGGAACAAGGAGTGACGTCTGCCTGTGCCAAAAAGATAATAAATTGTTAGAGGAGTGGCATCTCATTGGAACTCGCTAAATGGGAGTTACGTCTCCTATCATTCGCTAAACGGGAGTTACGTCTCCTATAACACGTTAGACTGGAGTTACGTCTCCTAGATTTTATATACTGGAGTTACGTCTCCAGATGATGAATGCAAGAAGAAAATGGTTATTTAAATAAATAAGACTGTGCATATAAAACTGTCATTTTATTATGTCATTGCATTGTGTTTTTTATTTCTAATAAATTAGCAATCATATTATTATGGAAAACAGTGAACTCACTAGGTATTTTTGTATTATTATTTCTCTATGTATTATATATTAATACAGGTTATGAAGAGGAGGAGTATCAGGATTGTCCAGACCCTTAGGTGATCTTGATGGCAATATTTGTGGCTAGGATGCCCCCCATTTTTGTGGACTACTATGATTAGTCCATTATTATAATATTCAGAGAACAATATTTATATATTTATTTCGAGTACTTTGATTGTAAATTATCTGTGTCATACATAGTACAAATACTATTTTAATGTGTAATTACTCAATTACACTCTTTATATATATTTTGAAGTATTTTCGTTAGAAGCTCTGATGTGTTATCATTAAAAAATATATTCCGCAGCCAATTTATAACTCTGATGTTATCGTAATGTCACGTAAAAATTGAAATTTTTACTTACGCATTTTTATAAAAGGCGGGGTGTTACACACGTGAAATATATATATATATTTGAAAAGCATCAAACCATCTGGCCGTTGGATCTTCATCAATGTGATCCAAGCCATACGATCAAGAGATGGGCTTTTCAAATTTTGATACATCTTCATCTCTAGGTCTATATAAATTTTGATACTTTTTAATTTACTATATAAATTAATGTGTTTTTGCACACACACACACACATATATATGAACGAGTCCATTGAGCCAAGTTGAGCTTCTACAAACTTTATTCACGAGCCTATTCTGAGCCAAGCCTAGTATTGACATGTTCAGCTGGTTTATTAAACAAGCTTAAAAAAATGTTCCAGCTCTATTCGTTTAATAAACAAACCGATCCCGAGATAAACCTGAACTTGTTCACGAGTAGTTCTGCTCACTTATAACCCTATCGTCCACAACACATAAGCGCGTGAAGCCTTTATATACACATACATTGATACAAGCCTTTTCCTCATCAGTGACCACTGTAAAACTCTCTCTCGCACGCTCTTGACGTCTCTTTTCCATCACTCTACTCCCCAACCCAATGGCAACCCAAAAATCAACATCAAAGTAGAAAAGGAAGCAATGAATCCGGTTCCAAAAAAAAAAAAAGAGAAGTAGATGCTTTTAAGATGACTACGGTTTGGGCTCAGTCGAAGGATGGTGTTTTCCTGACATGGGAAGATTTGTATGTCACGTCGCCGATATATTTCTTTGTCATTGTTAGTATTTTATGTTGGCTACATTCTGGATGACAAAAACACTTTATGTAAGGTTGCTATTTCAACAGGATTTTCGGTCTTATAAAGAATCTTCATGTATTATGGTCAAGTATTTTATTCAAGCTATGTCACAAGTTTCTAAAAGATGTCTATGAAGATCCCTTGCTTTTTACAAGTTAGTTGAAGCCGGCTCTTGTGCAACCGTCCGGACAGATCTTTGAAGGCGTCTGAACGCCCCGCAGTGTCTAGAAACTTCAGCGTTGAAGACGTTCGGACGTCAGGGCAACACCGTCCGGACGCTAGGTCAAGCTTCTCCAATTTCTACACGAAGTTGGATTTCAGTCGACACTATTTGGGAAGTTTTTGCAAGACGTTCGGACGACGTGGCAACACGTCCGGACGATGTCCAGCATTCCAAAATATTCAAGATTTCCTTTATAAGTGCGGAAAGGAGTTACAGCGAAGACCATCTGGACGCTCGGCCAAGTCGTCCGAACGTTGACCTGATATGGGAAGAAATTGCGCTAATCTAGAAGGCGGTCGCAGAAGACCGTTGGGATGGGGCAATCTTCCGTTCGGATGCTCCACAGCTAGAGTCCGATTCTGAGCAGAATTAGGTTTTCTTTAAGCCTATATATTGTAACACCCCGTATTTTAAGATATTGAATAAAATATCTTAAAATATAATTTATGACCTAATAATAAGACAAAAGAATAAATATGAATATTTATGAAAATAAATATTCATTTATTAAGGAGCCCTTATAGTTTTAGTTTAATAAATTTTTAAATGGACCTTAAACTTTGGAATATTGGAAACAGGATCAAACGAACTCCGTTTTGGTTGAATCAAAAGCCAGAACGCTCGTCTCAAAGTCTTCTAGCTACCCTCCAAATTTCATAATTTTTGGACTCCATTTAGTACCTGAAAACATCCACGAAAAATTACACCTCTGAATAGGACGAAAATTAATATATAATCTTGTGTGCCCATTTTACTTATCCATAAACCCAGCCCATGACCCAACGCCCAGCTGCCCAGTACACATTGATGATCCAGTTCACATGCACTTTCAGTTTCAGTTAGAAATTTATCAAGTTAGAAACCAAGTAAAAGCCAACTAATAGTTAGTTAGAGATATCAGATTTTTTAGCATGGTCATGAGTCATCGCCCAGTTCATCTACCACCTGCCATCTTCCCAACTCTTGATCACTCAATCCCAAAATGCATCCGACCGTCCAAAATTCTCCAAGGCCAGGTGCAGCTCCCTTTCCACGTTCTTCTCCTCTCCTTTTGATTCTTATCTAAAGTAATCATTATATATATATGATTTTCATATCCAGCTTCTGCCACGTCTAAGATTTCCAAATAATATCTCATCTCTAAGCTTGCTGCCCAAGTTTGATTTGCAGCTCTTGGATCAGTTTTGATCCAAGTCATCCTAGCCACCCATTTCACTATAAATATAGGTACATCCCACCATTCAATTCGCACACTTCTCCTCTTTTCTTTCTTCTTTCATCCGTTTTTCTATTGCCGCAAAGAGATGCAGAATTTCCCTTGCCGAAACTGCTCTCTCTTGCTGTCCCTCTCTGCTTCGTAACAGAGGAAAAATCCTCTCCAGCCCTCTCCCTCATCACACGGCCAGCAACAAGAAAGAAACAAGAAGAAGTGAAAAAGATAAGGATAAAAGAGAAGATAAGAAACTAAAGGTGGAGAGAGCTTCTAGAAACTTTTCTTTTGTAAGTCTTCTCCCTTCACTCTCTCGGTCAACACACACACACACATATATATATATATATATATATATATATATATATAAAAGAAAAAGAGGAAAAAGGCAAAAAGTAGAGAAAAAGAAAAATATAGAAAGTAATATAATAAAGACACTCTTTAATATCTCAAAATACTATTTTGAGATATTTGGTGAGGTTTTAATTTATTTTATAAATTTCTAATTTATAAGTTTAGTTTTAATGTTTTGTGATTTTACAGTTTTTATTATTTTAAGTATCTAACATTTTAATGTTGGTTTTAAATCAGGTTCAAGCAAAGTATTTAATTAATAAATACATCGTTATAATGCCCGAAGAAAAAGTCACTATTTTTTAAAAGCGTCATTACGCCGTCCAAATATTTTAAAGTATTTTAGGCGTTATTAATACCAATGCCGTTATTCTGTTTGGATAAATAGATATTTAAAAGTCTTAATAAATGCCGTAATAAATTCTGCATAAAAGATTAGTAATAAAATGTAATTGGACAAATTGTATATGTGGAGATCATTTTTAAATAGGAAAACTTATTTAGGATTAAAGGTCAGAAATTAGAATAGGATTAAAATGCATTTTTAGTGAATTATACTAATTCGCTATTTACTTGTATTATATATATGTATATTGCAGTAATTATATCTGCGAACGCTTTCCTGAAGCCAGAAGAATTACTGTGAGTATTTCTTACTCACTGAGGATGATACGTGTGGTGGTTTTTGATTATGTCTTGAAGTCTGCTTTATTTAATTGTATGCGTATGGTTTGACATTTTATATGTTTAACATGCTCTGGTTGGAATTATGCATATGATGTTTGCATAATCTGAGTTATAAATGGGTTAATAAAAAGACTGGAGGTTTAGGTACCAAGGCGTCAGTGAATTGAGGAGACCAACGGATGAACTGAGGTTTACGTACCAAGGCGTCAAGCAATTGACTAGACCAACGGGTAAACCGAAAGTTTAGGTACCAAGGCATCAATACACTGATAAGACCAACGGATAAACCAAAGGTTAAAGAATTAATAACAAAGCTGGTGAGCATAGACCACCAATGGGAGCATAGGCCCCCTGAGAGATTTAATGAAGCATAGGCTTCCATTAATAAGCATTGAGCATAGGTTCATAATGAAAGAAGCATAGGCTTAAATCTAACGGAGCATAGGCTCATAATAGGTAAACCATAGGCTTCAAATTGATAGAACATAGGTTCTTATTAAGGTTAATGCAAGAAGTATATAAGGATGTGCACGTATTTATATAACTATCATCATTTGATTGCTTAGTGTACTTTTAAATAATGCAATATTTCACTGTGGTCAAGGACTGTTGACTCACTTGACCACAACATGAGATTGTGGTGATAACCGCAATCTCATGCGAGTTTTTGCAGGGTGGATCGAAGGTCAAGACTACTGGAATAATTATTTTAATATGTAATATTTGTTATGTTGGAAAAGACAATAGTCATGTATTTATTAAGTGTCACTTGTGGCACATATGTTATTATTTTGGATGTAATTATTATATCAGAATAAAATGCTATTATTTTTATATATTGAGGTTATTCAGTCAGCTCTGATGTGTCATTGTTAAAGAAAAATTATATTCCGCTGCTAATTTATAACTCTGATGACTTAGTAATGTCACATGGAAATCGAAAAATTTTCACTTACGCTTTTTGTAAAAGCGGGGCGTTACATATATAGAGGGCTCTAAGCTTGTTAATTGTAAGAATTCAGTATAGAATTCAGTAGTGCTTAGAGAGGGTGTTTAGAGAGAATTGAAGATTCGCTAACTCTCAAGCCGTTGCTGGTGTGTGCTCAACAGTTCGTGTGAAGTTTATCTTAGGGGTCGGCCCTAAGGTAAAGGAATCCATCAAAGACCTCTTCAAGTAGGAGGCTTGGTTGGGAAGCGTTCACGATGGGCTTCGTGTTATAATTAAAGGTATAACTACTGCAATGGGTTTTGTGAGTACGAGTGCTTTGTAACTTGCTTTGTCTTTGGATAATAGAATTCCTCGGTTTGGCTGCCCCGGTGTGGTTTTTCTCTTCATAGAGTTTCCACTTCATCAACAAATATCTTGTCTTTTTTATTTTCTGCATGTAAGATATTTTGTTGCACACAAACACACACTTGATTATGTAGAAGTCAATATTTATTTTCAATTGGTATCAGAGCGGGTACACTTGTGTTTGGATTTATTTCCTAAGTGTGATCTATGACTTCTTTTAACATAAATCTTCATGAGTTCTTTGAAGATGATTTTTATGATTTCTCTAAAGATATCCTTTTGATAGGTAAACTCTTTAAGAAATCCAATAGAGAGCTTAAGAAAATTAAGCAAGAAAAATGGTCTTTGATTTTACAGTTATCTGAATCACATGCCTTGATTGACTATTTAACATCTGAGAATACCATGCTTTTTGATACTGTTGATGCACTAGAAAATAAATTGAAAGAATCAGAAGGTCTCTTGGACAAACTCTCTTGTAATAATTTGAAAAGCATGCTTTGTATTCATATAGATATTTCCAACAAGCTTGATTTAATTGTGTTAGTTTTTGTGTTGGCTACATTCTGTTGGACAAAATTACTTCTATGTAATGTTTCTGCTTTCACAAGGATGTTGTTTTATTTAGAGTCTACACTTCAGTTATGAGCCACTAGAAGACTCTGTGCAGAATTCAAATCAATTAGTTCAATTCCCTTGCATCCGTCTGGAAGACGTGGTATTCCGTCCAAAAGCTCATCAGTCAGCAACATCCATCCAGACGACGAGAACTTTCCGTCCGGACGCCCATCAGTGTCTAGAAGCTTCGAACAGTTCAAGTTTGCATCCGTCCAGACGTAATGGCAAATCGTCCGGCCGCTATTCAGAATTCGAGAAGAATCCAGCGTTCAAGTGCATCCGTCCGGACGACGTGGCAATACCGTCCAGACGTCATTCAGTGTTTGACAAACATTAGGGTTTCTGCCTCAAGATACAGTTATGGGAAGACAACTGCAACCGTTCTGACGATGTGTGATCCCGTTCGGACGATGTGTGATCCCGTTCGGACGATGTCCTCCATAAGGCAAGTCGTGCATACAAAGTTCAACCGTCCGGACGTCATTCTTCATGGTCCGAACGATGGAGCATCATATATGGAAATTGCGTGCACCAGTTCAATCGTCCGGACATCAGCCTTCAGGGTCCGGACGCTTAAAGCCTTATTATGGTAATTACGTGCAGCCAAAGTGCAACCGTCCGGACGCTAGGGCAACACCGTCCGAACGCAGCCTTGTTATGGAAGCTTTCAGTGCTATTTTGGAAAGGCGGTTGCAGTTGACCGTCCGGACGCTCGGTCAAGCTGTCTGGACACCCTCCGGTATTTTGGTCATAACATTTTACTCAAATATTGGATTGGGACGAAATTAGCGTCGTTGGAAAGCTAACAAAAAATTATGTAAATTAATGGTCTGGACAGCCAATAGAAACGTCCGGACGGCCCCCATACGGACAGAAACATCAAGGGTCCGGACGGCCCAGCCAAAATTCTAGAATTTATCAGAATTTCTTTTCGGACACGGAAACAGTTGCTCGTCTGGACGCCCAAGGCTACTGTCCGAACGTGCGTGCCAGAGACTTCAATTCTGACCTGATTTAGGACTTCTAAAGCCTATAAATACGAGGTTCTAGGCATGCGTTTGACATAGAATTCGGTGGTGAATTCCTTATAACTTAGAGAGGGTGTTTAGGGAGATATTGAAGATCTGCTAACTCTCTAGCTTTTGCCAGTGTGTGATTTGATCAGCTGTGAAGTCTATCTTAGGGGTTGGCCCTAAGGTAAAGGATTCCATTGAAGACCCCTTCAGGTAGAAGACCTGGTTGGAGGCATTCGTGTTGGGTTAAACATCAGAGTTCAAGGTACGACCACTGCATCAGGGGTATGTGAGTGCTACTACTTTGAAACTAGCTTTGTCTTCTAAATAGTGGATATCCTAGGTTCGGCTGCCCCGTAGTGGTTTTTCTCTTAATTGAGTTTCCACTTCGTCAACAAAATATTTGTCTCCTTTAATTCCGTATTTAATATTTTGTTGCACACTATTCACACACTTGTTAAAATTAGAAGTCCATTTAATTTTCAAATTGTTAATGATTTAAGTACTTCTACTTCACATGCTTCTGATTCCGAATAAGATTCTGTTGATATTAAGCATGTGATAGTAGATGCAGCTTGTTCTGAAAATTCTTGCTTAAATAACTGTGTAAAGCCTAACTCTAAGGATTCGGGAACACAAGGTAAGTTGGTTCCTTTTTGTCATCATTGTGGGAAGGTTGGTCATATTAGACCAAATTGTTATGTGTTAAAATCCCACAGACCTTGGAAGGAGCAGGAGGATTCCAAAAAGGGCTTTATTGAGAAAACCTCTTCAGATAAATATTTCCCGTCCCATAGGAGGCATATATCTCAAAGAGGTAAGGACTTTGTTATTTGTGAAAATGCTAATCTTAAATTTGCATAGTCTTTCAAGAAGCATTTCAGCAAACGAAGTCAGCCTACCTGCTATCATTGTGGTGTCTCTGGACACATCAAGCCACGCTGTCCTCAGATCCAACATCAGCAGCCTCGGATCAGGAAAACAAAGCAAAAGACAAGTAAGTCTAGCTCTAAACCCTCCAAACCTCATCATGCTTTTCGGCAACAACGACATTATCCTTGAAGGGGTTCTCCCTCATGCCGTCAATGTGGTTAGTATGGCCACACCAAGGTCGAATGCTTCAGAATAAAGCCTCACAAGCCCAAGAAGAATCAGACAAATGAAGGGCTTGTCAATATGATGAAGAGTGTCCTAGTCAGATTGATCAATTTGGACATGGCTCACACCCCTGCCTCACAGGTAGAAAAGGTATAGGTAAGGAATGATGAGGTCATTTACCCCATGAGGGGGAGTGGACTCACCTAGTAGGTGAGGTCTCCCATGCCTAGGATTGTGGTTCCAAAATTCTAGTTCATGTCAGGTACACTTGCATTACATCTTTTATATTGTCATATCTTGTGCATGCAATGGAACCATTTTTTTTTTTTTTTTATCCCTATATAGTTTTTCTTGTTGTCTTGAGAAAATTCTGTAGGTATTTCATAGGGATGACAGACAAAGCATGTCGGGTGACTGATTTTCTGTCTTGGTACAGGTAAACCTCTCTCCATGAGGTCAAGTTTGCCCTTACCTTACATGCTTGGACTAGATTTTTCTTTTCCTGTGTATCATGTTTTTGTTGTTTTTCTATTTTTATTTTCAATAAAAAAAAAATGGGGGTGGGGGGGGATTTGATGCAAGGTTTCTTCTAAAGGTTTCAGCTTCTCATATATATTTATCTGTTTTGACAGTTCTCTATGCTTTGATAGAACATGCATTCATATGGTTAAGATTCTAAGTCTGATATGAGCTAAGTTTTTCCTGCTACATTTTTACTAGATAATTGATTTTCTCATGCAATGAAAATGTGCACTATCTAAGGCTCCCCTAAGGTTTTTTTTTTTTTTTTTTTTTTTTTTTTTTTTTTTTATCTCTGATTTTCTGCTTCTGGAAATTCTTTTAGAGAGATTTTTTATGTACTAAAATTGTCAAATTGACCAATTCGCTAGTTGAACCTAGCCCCAGAAATTCTGGCTTCCTCTCTAGGTTGCAGCACCAAAAAGAAACAAGCAGTTATACTTCTGAGCTTATTGTTACATGAATAAACTCACTACTTCTGTACTGATACAACTATATATCTTGTCTTTCATGGTGCAAGTAAAATAAAAATTAGTGCTACTTCTTAGGGGGAAAGTATCAGATGAGGGTGACTAGGCCCTAGTAAGATAAGGTTCGACTTTTGACTGATCTAACTGTGAATTTCTCTCTTTTTTAAAAATTCAGTTGCTTTAAATCATATCAGCAAAGATCATACCTTATTGAGAAAATCTTCACACACACACACATTGCATGAGTTAAGTTGACTATTGAAAAATTTCTTTTGCATGAAAATTTATGCTCATTGGTTACTTGACTCTTCTTTATATGTTTGCGTATTTTTACGAGCTATCTGATTGTTTTCTCAGGTTTAGATACATGTGTGTGCCGATTTCTTATTGAAGACCTAACCTTGTTCTATTCTCATGTTTTTGTTTTGATTTTTGGTTATGGCTTTTCTCTTATACTCTGTTTACCCTTTGTCCTTTTGTGACAAAAATGGAGACTATTTTTTTTTTTGGACTGGGAATGTATTTTCAAACCGGTCAAGTGTTTTTTTGTCACGGAATGGCCAAAGGGGGAGTTTGTTAGTATTTTATGTTGGCTACATTCTAGATGACAAAAACACTTTATGTAAGGTTGCTATTTAAACAGGATTATCGGTCTTATAAAGAATCTTCATGTATTATGGTCAAGTATTTTATTCAAGCTATGTCACAAGTTTCTAGAACATGTCCATGAAGATCCCTTGCTTTTTACAAGTCAGTTGAAGCCAGTTCCTGTGCAACCATCCGGACGGACCTTTGAAGGCGTTCGAACGCCCCGTGGTGTCTAGAAGCTTCAGCGTTGAAGACGTCCGGACGTTAGGGCAACACCGTCTGGACATTAGGTCAAGCTTCTCCAATTTCTACACGAAGTTGGATTTCAGTCGACACTATTATCTCCAATTTCAAAGAGTAATGCTATAAATTATATTTTTATGTCACAACTATCTCATAATACGGACGTGGCAATCTAAACCAATCATTGGATCAGTCCACAAAAACCAAAGGGTTGTTTGTTTCAAAAGAATAAGAGTACATACCACACAAACATCCTACAGCTACTGAATCAACCCTTGTTAATAATTTTTTTTTTTTACAAAAAAAAAAAAAAAAAAAAAAAAAGAGAGAGAAAAAGTCCTACAAACCTTAGCAACTTGTGAGGAAGATTGTCCAGCATAAACGACACAAGAACTTGTAGAAAAATTTGCTTCAACCCTGTAGTCACAAACATCTTCTTTTGTGTTATTTTTCAAGAACACATGTAACTTTGTCCTTAGTTGGACCATTGAAGTTCGCTTAACGCAAAAAATTAGATCACTTCCTCCACGCTCTCACCCGTGTAAACTCTCCATCTATCATGGACACTCGCAATCTACACGAACCAAACAACATTTCTGGTACGTCAGCATTCGTATGGACGTGGAAACTTATAACAACACTATCTTTTGCAATTAACTAATAACATCATTAAAGAGAATTGTTATATATGTACCATATTTTTATCCAACTTATTTGATATGATATTATCAATTTGTCTTAATTGATAAGAAATAGTAAATTTAATCATTTAATTAATATATATAAAAAAATAAATAAAAAAAAAAGAAGAAGAAGAAGTAAGAATAGAAACCACATTTTTATTCTACAGTGATAATTAATGTGCCAGTTTCATCCAACCTTTGATTTTTTTTATTTTTTATTTTTCATTTTTTAACAAAACTGATTTAAGGGTGGTTAGTTGGAACTGCTACGTTGGTATTGTAGAATGTGATAATAATTCCAACATATGCAGTGGAAGACTAAAGTCAATGTTCTAGGAGAAATCCATCTTCAAGACCAAGTGTGTATAGTAGTGAGATTCTACATAGTTAACGTTGTGAGATTCTACATATCTTCAAGACCAAAATGGTTGTAAAATAAAAATATAATTTAACCTTGCTATAAGAAATATAAAAAGATCAAGGCATAGCAATTAACCGATAATACAAGAAAGTTAAAACAATAAGACATTAAAATATGTTAGAGCTTCACGTCTTATAGAATTCCTAGATTCCTATTTCTGCCAACAAAATAGGACATAGAATGTCATGTTTATGGTGAAATTGTCCAAGCCTTCTCTCGAATAGTGACAACGGGATTTCCGGCACCATCAAGTAGTACTCGACAGCCACGAAAGGATAGAACTTTTTCAGTGACTTTGAAAATGACGGTGCCGTTGACGTCTGTGACAACAAAGTTGCAGTCTATAATGTTGAAAACCTTCTCACAATTGCAAGATTTACCTCATAAGGAGCACAATACTAAGGGCCTATGATCGGAACAGGAACGTCAAACTTTGCACTTGGGGCTAGTTGAGACATGATTACGAGGGAGAAAAGCTGAAGAGGAATAACACACACCTATCTAGTTGAGTCTTTGGTGAGACCATGGGCTTATTTTAGACTCTAGCTTTGTGTGAGACTTCCTTTTATAATTGTCACGCTCCCGTTTGGGATATAAGGGAAACGCGAACTTGAGCTATAAAACATCCATATAATTTAAAGCATGCACACATTTTTTCAAGAATAGCACATGGCTATATTTCATTATATATATATATATATAATAGTTCTTTAGTTATTACATCATATTTCCAAGAATTCAAAAAAAATATATATGCACAATACAAAAGTTAGGCCATTCTTTATCGATCTATTGCTCTTAAGAGTGGGGTCTATGACATCCATAAAGAAAAGACTCTGGTCTATAGTGTCATCTGAAAAGATTGGGGGGAAAAAGGGGTGAGTTTGACAACTCAGTAAGGAAAACACAATAATAAAAGTGTAATTTTATTTTCAGGAATTCTAAATAGAGTTCAAATACTTCTACAAATAAAGAAACAGTTAAATAAAATATAATTAGATCAAATGCATATATCATTTATATAGCTTGTAAGTTTTAACCTCCCTTGGCTCAATTCCGCTTTTAGCCATGAGCGACGCACGTTTGGATCGTCCCAAAGGACAACTATAGGCTCATCCTGTCGTCACAGGGGAGAGCTGTATCGGGTTGGGAACTTCCCTAGGTGAAGGCCACCTAGCCGATAGCCCTCACTTTCGTCATTCCGTGTGGTTGCCATGCTACCCACATAACACATAACACATATATGATCTGAATCGTCTATGACATGGTACCGCGGGGGTAAAACTGTGTGCACATGTAACATATACTATGATATCATCAACCTTTGCTCATATGGTGCACATGTAACACATATACTATGATATCATCAACTTTATTCATATGGTGCACATACTTTGGGAACTATGATTTCACCAACTTTATTCAAATGGTGCACATGTATCAAAAATAAACCAAGTATGATTACATAAGATTTTAATCACATCATATGACAAGAGCATTATTATAATGATAATATAAAAAGACAAGTAATATTAAAAGAGTTGAAAGAGTTTAGAAAATCCCCGACTTTTTCTTTTGAAATAAAAATTCTATTAAAACTTCACCGGGGTTTTGAGAGAGTGTTTCCCTTACATGATATTTTCTTAGCAGTATTTTAGCTACTTTCTACCTAAATAAATTGCAATAGAGAAATATTCTGAGATTTGAAGCCTAAAACTTAAACTAAGGTATCCTATAACATATAACCATAGATCTCCAAATTATATTACCTATCAACATTACTACTTAGTAGACTAAATCGTCAACATTCTAGGAATTTCAATAAGAACTCATTCGGCCTAAACCACATAAAATCCCCCCCAAAAACAGTAACTCCCTTGAATTAGTCCAACACTCCATACCCCAAACAAACCAATTTTAGTTAAAATGACATTATAAAAGCTTTAACATTAAAAAACAATATATATATCAGATAAACATAATAGCTTACCAAATATAAATAATTAGTTTTATGTTTCAAAACAAGTTAATAAAATAATAACCATATTTTATTCTTATAAAATCCGGACAGAATAACGATATTAGTATCAATAACGCCTAAAATACTTTAAAATATTAGGGCGGCGTAACAGCGCATTTGTAAAATAATAACTTTTTACTCAAGCATTATAACGGCGCTTTTATAAAAATATTTATTTTTACTCGGGCATCACAACGGCGTGATTTATTACTTAAATACGCCATTTGAAATACTCTATTAAAACACGACTTAAAAACATTAAATTCTTAAAATAATAAAAACTATAAAATTACAAAATATTAAAACAAAGCTAATTAAAGCCTTAAAAAGACTTACCAAATATCACAAATGGTATTTTTGCAAAAACTAGTTATCTATCTTTATTTTTATTTTATCTTTTCTTTTTGTTTATATCTCTCTTTCTAGCTTTTGTCCTTTTCTTTTATTCTTTGTTCTTGTCTCTTCCCTTTTTCTTTGTTTCTTCTTTATCCTTTTCCTTTTATCTAATCTGTCCCTTTTCTCTTTCCTTATCCGGTCCTTTTCTTTCTCTTTTCTCCTTCTTTTATCTTTCTTTCTTTCCTGTTTCTTTCTTCTTCTATTTTCTTTTTATTTTCTCTAACTCACCGCAGGTGAACCGAGAAAGTGAGAAACAGAGAGGTGAAGAGAAAGAGAGAGAGACAGTGAAAGAGAGATGCATATATATATATATATGAAAAGAAGAGGGAAGAAGAGTCCTTCTTTCCTGCAGAAAACCGAGAGGTAGAGGGAGAGATGAGAGAATTTACCCGTTGAAGCAACACCACCAAAAGATATGAAGAACTGCTGAAATCCAATGGAAACAGAGAGAGTGCTTGCTGTAAGGGAGAAACAGTGAAGAAGAAGAAAGGAATTTTTGTGCGTGAAACTAAGGGGTGCTCTTCTCCTTTTATAGAATCTATGGATGGTTCGGATCTATTTAGGTTAAATTCGATCCAACGCTTGAGGAAGCCGACGTGGGTAGCAAGTTGGATGAATCATTGCTGATTGGGAGAGCTGCACATGGTGTTGGGTGACCACAGCAAAGGAATAAGGCAACGTCATATGCTGAGGTCCTCTTTGTGTTAAGTTAAGGCGTGTAAACTGTTTTAACATGCATGTGTGGGCTGGGCATCTCGTGAAGGTGAAGGCTGGCTGGGTTTTTAAACATGTGGGCTGATGTATATTATTTCATATGGGCTGGGCCGGGTTCATGGACTGGATTTATAAAGAAATAAAATGGGCCCACAAATGTTAGAAATTAGTTTTCGTCCATAACAGGGGTAGTATTTTTTGTGGGTGTTTTCATGCCCTTAACAGAGTCTAAAAATTATGAAATTCGGAGGGTAGTTAAAGGACTTTAAGACGAGTTCTGGTTTTTGAATCGACCAAAACGAAGTTCGTTTGACCTACTTTCGTTATTCTAAAGTTTAAGGTCCGTTTGAACTTTTATTAAACTAAAACTATAAACGATTCTTAATAAATGAATATTTATTTTCATAAATATTCATATTTATTCTTTTGTTTTATTATTAGGTCTTAAATCATATTTTAAGATATTTTATTCAATATCTTAAAATACAGGATGTTACAATAATGCTTTGAGGGGCCCCATTAAGGGAGTTTCCGTCCATTTTGGACAAATATGAGAAAAAATTTTATTGGTTTAATTGTTCCAACATGTTTCGTGTAGCCGGTCTCCGCTATAAAGATAAGTTCTATAAAGACTTTCTCATATTTGTTATTTAAATTGCTTCAGACAGCAAATTACTAGAATTTCATATGCTTAAAATATGCACCATAGGGATGCTTAATTTATCAAATACTTTTCATTTCAAGTGAAAATTGAAAGTATCTATTTTACATTCAAAATTTTGTTTTATTTTATTTAACGATATACATGATAGAGAAATGATATTTTTATATCTCTTATACATCTCCCATACATTTTTTTTTTTTTTTTGTAAATCAACTATTGAATCTATAAGACTCGCAGATTTAATGGTTGATTTATAAAAGAAATGCATGGAAGATGTACAGACAATGTACATGTAACATGTCTCTTTATGATAACATACTATATATATATATATATATATTGTTACTTGAGAATGAGAAATGATTCTCTTACATCTTTCATACACCTCTCTCCCACACTTTATCCTACATGGCAACCTTAGGAGCTCGTCTACTTGACGATCCACCAGCTCCATCTCACCTCCGATCATTGTGATTGTAATTTTCGCTTTACCCCCTCTCTTTTTTCCCCTCTTACTTCATGTTACATTTTTGTCAACAAAAACATAAATAGATCAACTGTGTCGTTGTGCCTCCCAATTGTTGGATAAACTTGAAGAAATCCTTAAACAATCAAAAAGAAATTGCTAGAAATTTATGTTTTTGTTGATAATAAAATTGTTTAGCATAAAAAAATAGTATTATATCTTTTTGTCAACGAAAACTTAAATTAATAGGCTAATACTAAGCATATAAAATGATACTAGGAAATTGCTATGTTGTATATAATTAGTCAATGGTTACTAATTATTAAGAAATTTTGTTTTTGCTTACGTAGGTTGAGAGAATTAGATGATCTTCTTATAAAGTGAAGCTAAATAGTCTTTGTTAAATTAGGTTCTGTTCTTCTTTTATTATAATTTTATACCATAGATGATGATTCTTTTATTTATACATATTTTTCGTTATAAATGTTTCGAAATATGCATTTGGATATATAAAAACCTTTAAAAAAGAGAAGAATAAAAGATTAATTGAAACTCAAAAAAAATAGATTTGTTATTAGCAATATAACATTAATTGACTCTCAAAGGCGATAAGAGTAATTTTAAAATTTAAATATAATATAGATTTGTTATTAGCAATATAATATTTAAGCTGCTGATTTTTGAGTTTTTTTTGCAGTTTTATTTTGCCTTTATAACTTTATGTTGCATGGATTATTGTACCGAAATCTGGAGTGATCTACCTATT
This sequence comes from Alnus rubra, assembly GCA_028654335.1. Classification (NCBI taxonomy): domain Eukaryota; kingdom Viridiplantae; phylum Streptophyta; class Magnoliopsida; order Fagales; family Betulaceae; genus Alnus; species Alnus rubra. The sequence goes on along the minus strand of JAJPGS010001223.1, from coordinate 900,094 downwards.
TTAGATCCTAATGATTTTATAGTGCTTTTTCTTCCACATTCTCCTTCCTATAGTTGTTGTTACCTTGCAGGAGTTTAGATATGGTTAAAGCTATCCGTATTTTCTGTTTTGGTATTTGAACCACTTTTTACTGCCCTTAGTGATAGGACTGAATCATTTTATAACCCATTTCTTCCTTGTTGCTTCTTTTTTTTTTTTTCTTTTTTTTTTTTTGGCACTATAATTTTTTATTTTTTTATTTATTTTTTTGTCTCTTATGGGAGAGTTCACCCATTTTTTAGTATTTTAATCCCGGTAATCCTTTCTTTATTTGCCTAAAGAAAAGACCAAAAAAAAAAATAGGGAATGAAATGAAAAGGCATGTCACCATCAATTAATGAAAAGAAGGACCATTCTAATCCCTTGGAGTTTTGACATAGCCAAGTTCACAGTCTCTTCACTCGTCAAGTCTTCACTCAAGTTTGTATGGATTCCCCTCTGATTCTCTCACGCTCATTTAATTTAGACAAATGTACTATAATTATTTGTTCAAATTTAAAAAAATTTGTGCAAGTAATTATGAGAGACTACTTACGAAATTCACCTGATTGAATAAATGGTTGGGCAATCCAATTTTTATTTGGTCAGGTAGATTTCATAAGTGATCTCTCACAATCACCTGCTCGAATTCTTTTAAATTAGGACAAATAATTGTATAGAATCATAATCCTTAAGCAGTAGTACAGTACTGTCCCAAAAACAAATTAAATGACAATTCTGCCCCCCTTTTTATAAGAGACTGGCAGAAATGGAGAGGATCTGCTTTCCTAAATTTTGTTATTATTATTTTTTAATGAGGGTGGCTGGATAAATACTAGTGAAGTGAAATAACAGTTGAGATTTGAAGAACTATACACGCTTAAGAATCATGTTAGAGCACTAGTAGCAGATGCCATATAAGTGGTTCTGTTCCCTAAAATAGGGAAAATTTGAAAAAAAAAATTACAAAATACAGGCCACAGCAGTCTCCTTATTATCCATGGACTTGCTTGGGTAGCTACAGTGCTACCCAACACATTTTTTTAATGAAATAAAAGAACACGTCTCTCTCCTCTCTCCTTCACGCCCTTGTCCTCGTACATCTGTGTTTCCTGTTCTTCTCCTTCACGCCCTTGTAGACCATTTCTACAGAATTTCTCCCTCTTCTCCAAGGATATACGAGAGAAGTTGTGAATGAATGGCCATTTCTCATAAAAACAAAGAAATCCACAAATAAGCAACAAGCCAACAAGATATCCAACCCAGGACTGTAAAAGCGTATTTCTAGAGAGAGAAAGTAAGAGAGAGGGATTGGTACCAATGGTGGCTGGGAAGGTGAGAATGGCAATGGGGCTGTAAAATTCGCCGGTGCGTTTGAAGCAGGAAACGCCGCCTCCAAAACCATCGTTGCCGTCGCCGAGCTCGATCAAGGTACCCCAGAAAGGCGGTGGTCTCACATCCATTCGGCGTGTACTTCCCACGCTCCTCCGCATAGGTCCAGCCCCGCCCGCTCGACGTCACGGAGCTGCTTCGTCTGGTGGAAGAGCTCCGCCAGAGAGAGTCGCTGTTGAAGATCAAGCGAGCTGCAAAGCAAATCGACGGCTTGGAGGTGGAGAACCAGAGTTTGAGAACGGATGGAGGAGATGAAGGAGAAGACGGGAGAGAAAGAGAGAGAAGAAAATAAATGAATAAAAAAAATAAAAGAAAAAATTAAAAATATTATTTTAATATATAGGGAAAGATAAAGGAAAGCTGTTGTGAAGTGTTTTTGTATAGGGAAAGAAAAAGTGGTTTGGTTCCCTAAATTTTTCCTAAATTAGGGAAAATAGTTGGGAAGCTGCTGCTAGTGCTCTTAGGGAATTTGTTATTCATATTTCACTACAAAAAATTTTGTTTTTAGCCACTTGCAGTTAACCACGTGTATGGGGGTCATACACATGGCTAACTGTTGGCCACGTGCATTTAGCTACGTGGGTTACACACAGTGAATCCGGTTGTAACTAAATGCAATTTTAGCCACGTGTCATTTTATATAAGTGGCTATTTAACCATGTGACGTTTAGCAACGTGCCACCCCAAGTGGCTAAATACAATTTCATTTTCTAAAAAAATAGGCGATTATAGCCACGTGTAATTAAAGACACGTGACTAAAATTTTGGTTCTTTTTTTAAAAAAAAAAAAAAAAAAAAAAACAAAACAGAAATTTCTGTTCTGTTTTTCTTTTTTCTTCTCCCAATCCGGCGTACATCCAGGCTGGGACCGGCAATCACCCAGTCCCCGGATTCGAACCCATCAAACCAAAACTACAAAAACCCAAAATGGAAAAAAATTCAATAAACCAAAACAACAACAATCCAGTCGCCGTAAATCAAACCAGAAAAAAAAAAAAAAAAAAAAAAAAAAAAAAAAAAAAACCAATTCGCCTGCCATTAAACCTAAACAACAAAAACCCAGTCGCCCACTCAACCACTCGCCGGAAATCATCAAACCAAAACAAGAAAAACCCAAAATCAGATTGAAAATCCGGCCAGCGAGCGTGAGTCGGCCGGATCTCCTCCATCTCTGAGAATCGGTCGATCTCGATCTCTACCTCTCCGGCCGTGATCCCCCGGACACCAGCTCCGTCGTCGACCACGGATCTATCTCAGAATCGCTCAAGCTCTCCAATCGGTCTCCGTCTTCCATCTCCCTCTGTGTGAAAAAAAAAAAAAAAAAAAAAAAAAAAAAAAAGGAGAAGAAGGAACGGCGAGTGTGGGAAATGGGAAAGAAGGAAAAGAAAAACCGAACACCAAAAAACCAAAAACTGGCCGACTCACGCTCGTCGGCCGGATCTCCTCCATCTCTGAGAGTCGGTCGACCACAAGCTCTACCTCTCGGGCCATGACCCTCCGGACCCCAGCTCCGTCGTCGACCACGGATCTATCTCATAATCTCTCTCTCCAATCCTCTTGGTCTCCCTCTTCCATCTCCCTCTCTGTGACTATGTGAAGAAAATGAAGAAAAAAATGAGAAGAATGAACGGCGAGCGTGGGAAAAAGGGAAAGAAGGAAGAAAAAATAACAAAATGAAAAAAGAACAGTTAAAAAAAGGGGCAGGGGAACTGATTAAAAAAATGGGAAAAATTGAAAGAAAAAAAAAAAGTAAGAAGGAGGAAAATTAGAAATGTGTTGGAGGGAAGTTTTAGCAATTAATGATAGATTAGTCACGTGGCCAATAAATAAGTGGCTAAAATTTTAAATCTTAAAATAAATTAAAATAATTTTAATAAATTAGTCATGTGGCTTATGTGACACGTGGCCAATTGGCCACGTGCATACAAGCCACATGGCTAAAATTTTAAATATAAATATAAAAAAAAATAATTAAAAAATAATATTAATTAAAATTTTAAATATAAAAAATAAATAAATAAAAAAATAAAATAATTTAAATAAATTGGCCACGTGGCTTCTCAGACACGTGGCCAATTGGCGACTTAGTAAAAATCCAATTGGCTAATTACCTACACAAATCATTTAGCCATGTGGTATATTATCCACATGGCTAAATTGCCATGTGGCTACAGTACCGGGTACTGTAGCCACGTGGCTAAAAGTAATGTTTTTTGTAGTGTTTAAGCACGACTAATTTCAAACTATCATTTTAAATATAATCAAAGTTTTTGTATGATTCAAAATGATAATGATGAGACAATGTCATTTCTAATCTACGACAAGATAAGATTGAACTAATTTTGTTATAACTTTGCACATCATTGATTATAATTTGAATGAAATTAACAAATTTCATTCAAATTATTGTGTAATTCAAATAAAAGTGGTTGATCTTGATTCCTTTTAGTGTATGAAAGAAAATGAGCAAGTATAATTATTCTTATTGTAATTAACACGAGTGGAATCCTTTCATTTCATTACACAGAAATATTGGTCCAACTCTCATCCTGTAAGAGTATATCAGAAGTTTAAGAATCTAAGCGACAGTTGAAGACTGTGACCTAACTACAATTAAAGTTTTTCATGTTGTGACAGTTTAAAACTATTATTTAGTTGTAGCTAAAGTCTATCTATATTATAACTATGTGATAGACTTCAATAATAATAATAATAAACCCTTGTTAATATATAATAATAATAATAATAAAATAACAATGATTACTAGACCTTGCCACATTATTTTTATGAGATATTTGTGTGGTATGCATAGCATTATTCATTTTAAAAGCTTAAGTTAATAATATATATATATATATATATATATATATATATATATATATATATATATATATATATAAAATTTTATTAATATTTTTAAATAAGCAAGCTCAATCATTTCATTAGAAGCAAAAACGTCGACACGTCTTGATATTTCGTAATTACGTACTTTGATATTTCGTTAATCTTACTAAAAAATCAAGTACTTCTATAATGTCAATCATTAATATTCACATGCATGGTACATACGCTCATGTCCAATTAACTGAACCTTGGAAACTTGTGAGGAATATTGTCCAGCACAAACGACACAAGAATTGTCATAAAAATTTGCTTCAACATTGAAGTCACAAACATCTTCGTTTGTGTTATTTTTCAATAACACATGTAACTTGATCCTTTTTATGACCCATTTCCTCCTTGTTGCTTGGTTATTTTGCACTATAATTTTATTGTTTTTTTTATCTGTTATGGGAGAGTTCACCCATTTTTTAGTGTTTTAATCCCGGTAACCTTTTCTTTATTTGCCTAGAAAAAAGACAAAAAAAAAAAAAGAAAAAAAAAAGCATGTCACCATCAATTAATGAAAAGAAGGACCATTCTTGTTGGTACAGTTTCCGGTACGGTGACGTGTCGCCTGGTGATTTGCCTCCTTCCTCAATAGAACTACATTTGATCCCTGCAAAATAACAAACGACTAGTCGGGGGTGCCGACTACGCCCACTCCGATGCCTAAGTCAGTTCAAATCAATTTTCTGAAGAATATCTGTAATCTCAAAAGCTCAGAGAGAATGTCCGTTTTATACCTGGCGTAGTGGTCTTATTTATAGGCTTGTAGTTGCAGTTCTACTGGGATTCTTGAAGCCCATATAAACTAGGAGTTTGAGTCCTAATTTGTTCGAATCTTAACCTTATCTTCAGGAATTTGAATAAGGCGACAGAGTTCAAATTGGATAGCACTCCTGCCTCTTCAATCTTTATTCCACGTTATTAGCAATCATATCCCGTTGATTATGGGATAGAGGCTTATCCCTGGTCTTCCGGGATATTTGCCTTATCTTACTCTAAGACAATTGTAGTATACTTTTACCAACCCCCCGAGGTGATGATATCCGAGACATGTTCGCTCCAATCAGACTAGGAGATCTCGGAATATCATCGCATCGTAACAGGGTTGTAGAAAGTCCGAGATATTACCATACCGAGGCAATCTTTTTATACCGGGTTGTGATGAAAACTTCCTCCGAGGCGTAAATATCCGAGATATTTTCGCTCCGATCGGACTAGGAGATCTCGGGATATTTATTATCATTACTGAGTTCAATAGGACCGAGGTGTCATCATACCTAGACGATCTTTTTTCTTACTGGGTCGTAACAAATGTCCGAGATGTAACTCTGAGATGTAGCACCGAGATGTTTCAAGATTAGGATCCACGTGTCCTCGGGGTTAATTTTATCCCCAACAATTCTAATCCCTTTGAGTCTTTGAGAGAGCCAAGTTGACTGTCAATTCTTTGCTCGTCAAGTCTTTGCTCAAGTTTGTCTAGATTCGCCTTCGGTTCTCTTACGCTCATTTAATTCAGGTGGATGTTCTATAATTATTTGTTCGAATTTAAAAAATTTTGTGCAGGTAATTATGAGAGACTACTTACAAAATTCATCTGATTGAATAAGTGGTGGGCAGTCCAATTTTTATTTAGTCAGGTGAATTACATAAGTAATCTTTCACAACCACCTGCGCGAATTCTTTTAAATTCGGACAAATAATTGTAGAGGATCTTAATCCTTAGGCACTAGTATAGTAATGTCCCAAAAATAAATTAAATGAAAATTCTACCCCACCCCCCCCCCCTCCCCCCCTTTTTTATAAGAGACCGGCATAAATGGAGAGGATCCGTTTTCCTATATATATATCTGAATTAACATTTCATTCAAAAACACAAAGAAAATAAAACCACTACCATACAACCAAGCAACGTGCTACACTTACAAAGCTCAACCCCATCAAAAAGGAAAAACCCTAACAAACACACACAAACAAACAACAGAACCACGAAATACAGAAACTGAACCCAATTATCCATTCCCTGCCAACACATTCAACGGAATGCCCCAATTTCTACAAAGCTCGACATTCACTAAGTTGTAAGTTGTAACTGAATTTCCCTTTCTCCCTTCCCATGATTCTTGACCCAATCTTCCAACAAATGGTTTGCAGAATTTGTTCTTCAGATTTCACATTATTGCAAAATTTAAGACTATTCCGATGCTTTCAAATATTGTACACGGTAGCTCCAAAAGCCAACTTGCAAAGAATGCTTTTCAACTTTTTCCCCTTTCATTTTTTTTTCACAATCTCATCCCAACCATATCTTATGAGAATTTCAAGGCATTTGAGTTTCTACAAGACGTCCGGACGACGTGGCAACACGTCCGGTCGCTGTCCAGCATTCCAAAATATTCCATATTTCCTTTACAAGCGCGTAAAGGAGTTACAGCAAAGACCGTTCGGACACTCGGCCAAGTTGTCCGGACGTGGACCTGATATTGGAAGAAATTGCATTAATCTAGAAGGCGGTCGCAAAAGACCGTCTGGACAAGGCAATCTTCCGCCCGGACGCTCCACAGCCAGAGTCCAATTCTGAGTAGAATTAGGTTTTCTTTAAGCCTATATATAGAGGGCTCTAGGCTTGTTAATTGTAAGAATTCAGTATAGAATTCCATAGTGCTTAAAGAGGTTGTTTAGGGAGAATTGAAGACTCGCAAGCTCTCAAGCCGTTGCCGTTACCGGTGTGTGCTCAACAGTTAGTGTGAAGTCTATTTTAGGAGTCGGCCCTAAGGTAAATGAATTCATCAAATACCCCTTCAAGTAAGAGACTTGGTTGAGCGTTCACGATGGGCTTCGTGTTATAGTTAAAGGTATGACTACTGCAATAGGTTTTATGAGTACGAGTGCTTTGTAACTTGCTTTGTCTTTAGATAGTGGAATTCCTGGGTTTGGTTGCCCCGGAGTGGTTTTTCTCTTCACAAAGTTTCCACTTCGTCAACAAATATCTTGTCTTTTTTATTTTCCGCATTTAAGATATTTTGTTGCACACAAACACACACTTGGTTATTTAGAAGTCAATATTTATTTTCAGTCATCAACAATCTTACAAAAAAAAAAAAAAAAACCAGTTATGTAAGGGTGCCTCAAAAAATTCAAATTTATTTTCACTTTTATATCACATCAATTACTTCTTATTACTATTCAAACAAAAAAATTATAACAAAATTCTTTACCAAACGAGTCCATATGAGATTCACCCGTTCAAGTAGATGGACGGGCAGCCCAACGTTTACTTGGACAGATGGATTTTATATGGGTTCTCTCACAATGTACTGTCCGAATTGCTAATAATCTGGGTAATTAATTGCTCGAGATTTCAATCCGTCTCGTGATATCATATGAATAAAAAATTTTAATTTTAATTTAAAAAATATATTTAATTATTTAGTATCATTTTTTTCCCCTTCGTATGTATTGCTCATAAAAAGAAAATTAATTCTTTAGTAATTGACATCACTCTCGTGTATAAATGTAACCAATATTACTGTGAATAATATGAAGCCTTTCCGCATTACATTACAAGTGTTTACAAGATTCACCAAACAAATCGTAATGCCTATGAGATTTTGGAGAAAGGACTCAAAACTCAAAGTTCTTTCTACAAAAGAGTAACCGAGTAACAAAGAACAAGTAACAAAAACAAAATGAAATATCTTAGACAAAACATATATGCCCATAAGATGAAGAAGCGTGCGATTCGTGCAGGTCAGCCCAAGAAACTGGTTGTCGTCATGCTCAAGATTTGATTGCCAAATCTTAGAGGTGAAGTATCGAGATCTAATTGTACAAAGAGAAGATGAGAGAGGCTGAGAGAGGGGTTGAGAAAAGACTGCTGCCAATGAGGCTTAGAGACGTTAGTGAGAGAGACGCATATCAAATCTCAAATTGAATGTTGGGCGTGGGTAGTTGAGAGTATGAACTATTTGAGAGAGAAACCGAAGACGAAGAGGCAACTAAAGAGTAAAGACTCGAAGAGTCTAAGCGTGTGAAAAAAATATATATATTTGAAAAGCATCAAACCATCTGGCTGTTGGATCTTTATTAATGTGATCCAAGCCATACGATCAAGAGATTGGCTTTTCGAATTTTGATACATCTTCATCTCGAGGTCTATTGGACAAACCGAAGAGCCAACTAAGTTCTAAGGACTAAGTCTAATAGTCTAAGCATGAAAAACAAAATCTTAAAAGCCTCAAAGTCTCAAACCATTTAGGCTATTTAACCGTTGTTTAACTTGGATCTTCATCACAATTCACTACTGTTTGATTTGTATTTTAAAGTTATATTTCTTGTCTTTTATTTCCAAGGTTGGATCCTTAAGTTCAACCCATCAAGATTCTAAGTTCTAACTATATATATTAACATGAATAAGATTCTAACTTCTAAATATATGCTTATTACAGTTATTACTTATACTTTTTAATTTACTATATAAATTAACGTGTATTTATACACACACGTGTGTGTATATATATATATATATATATATGAACGAGTCCATTAAGCCAAGTCGAGCTTCCACAAGCTTTGTTCACGAGCCTATACCGAGCTGAGTCAAGTATTGACATGTTCAGCTCGTTTATTAAACGAGCTTAAAAAAATGTTCAAGCTCTATTTATTTAATAAACAAACTGATCCCGAGCCAAACCTGAACATGCTTACGAGTAGTTCTGCTCGTTTACAGCCCTATCATCTACAACACATAAGCGCATGAAGCCTTTATATACACATACACTGATACAAGCCTTTCCTCATCAGTGATCACTGCAAAACTCTCTCTCGCACGCTCATGGCGTCTCTTTTCCATCACTGGACTCCCCAACCCAACGGCAACCCAGAAATCAACATCGCAGTAGAAAAGGAAGCAATGCATCCGGTTCCAAAAAAAAGAGAAGTAGATGCTTTTAAGATGAAGACGGTTCTGGCTCGGTCGGAGGATGGTGTTTTTCTGACATGGGAGGATCTGTACGTCATTGTTTCCAACGGAAAAAGTGGCACGAAACCGATCCTTCAGGGTCTAACGGGTCATGCCCGACCTGGGGAGCTTCTCGCCATAATGGGTCCTTCTGGTTGTGGCAAGTCCACCCTTCTTGATGCATTAGCGGGTACGTAATAACATACTCCAAAGCTTTATTTGTGTGCTTTTGCCTCAACTCTTGCTCTTTTTTCTTTTTTCTTTTTCCTTAAAGTACATGAGTAACAAACCAGAAAGAAGAACTTTTCCACTTACAATTGGTATGGAGGGAACAGTGACACCGACGGGAGCGGAACCAAAAAAATATAATGTGAAGGGGTAAATTAAATAAATTAAAAATAACTTTCATTACATTTACAATTATTTTCTTAAACTTGAGAAACTCTAAATTTAGTATATTTGATCTTTCTTTTTTAATTTTATCATCCGTTAAGATTTAATGGTAATCGTAACGAAGATGTGTTAAAATTCTTAAAGCACTCACGCTCAATCTTAACGTGAATTTAATGAAATTTGTAAAAATATTCACGGTTAATCTTTGCAAAGATTTAGGCGTCGATTATGATTTAATGAAATCTGTAAAAATACTCACACTTAATTTTTGTAATTTTTTTATATATTTATTTTTAAAAAAATAAGTATTTTAAAAATTTTGAACGGATTTAACGGAAAATTTAAATGTATAAGTGAATTTGAAAAAAATTAAAAGATAAATGCCATAAATTGAGAGTAAAAAAATGAAGGGTAAAATAATACATTTTTAGAAATTTACCTTATAAAAAATAAATTTTAAGAAAATTTTTAACTTCTGAGGTTTTAGGGGTGTAGAAGTGAATTGACCTCCTAAACGCCTTCTCAACTTTTCGATAGGAGGAGGCCGGCTAGAATAGGGTCAAAGATACGTGAGATTTTCAAGCTGTGTTGGATGATATTGGAATGATTTCATATACAGTGCCTGAAATCTCTGGCTTTAGGCGTGAATGAAAAGGGACTATATATATATATATATATGAATTGATATGATAATTGGATGGAATTTCAAATATAGTGGTTATAGGTAGTGTAGGGTATGAAACTAAAAAAGTTGCATTAATTGTTGATATTGCAGGGAGGTTGGGTTCAAACATAAGGCAAACAGGAGACATTCTTATCAACGGTCGTAAGCAGGTCCTCGCTTATGGAACATCGGTATGGAAATATCAAATATATATAAAAATTACGCTTGCTTCGTTAAGTCAATTAATATTACGTGTACGGTATGCGCTGCTCCATACATTTTTTTTTTTTTTTTTTTGCAAATAAATGTTGGGTTTTATCTCTTGTCGATCTATTTCTATTAAAGCAATGAACAAATTCATGTAAAAAAAAAAACATGAAGACGAGATGAATCTGTAAGAGTCTTTTTTTTTTCTTTTCTTTTCTTTTTTTCTTTTGGAAAAACTTAATTTACAACTCTTGATCTTTCATTATTTTTGTACGTAATTAAGACATCATATTTTAAAAAGTTTTAATTTAGTATATTCATTTTTCAATTTTTTTTAATTTTAGCCATTTGTTAGAATTTTTTGTAAAATCTTGTCAAATTTTCTAAAATATCCGTCTTTTTTTAGAAAAAAAAAAATTTTAAGGATTTAGGTATTGGTTAAAATTTTACAGAATTTGTAAAAATATTTATGACTGAATTTTTATTTTTATTTTTTTAAAATAAAAAGAAGAAGAAGAAGAATATATATATATATATATTTAAAATTTTGACAAGATTTAATAAAAAATTGCAAGGGTTTAAGCTGTAAGTGGAGTGTTTTTTCCTTTTTGTTTTTACTTCTTTTTCAAGTGGATAGACATTTTATCTATTCTTACAAAGATTTAGTTTTTTTATAAAAAATAAAAATAAAAAAACAGTTGCCTCATGATATGCTCATATGAATCAAGAAACCTTCCGATCGATCGACCTTTCCAACGATCAAGTATTACTATATAAAACCGTTTAATATGATTTGGCTTTTCTAGACTTGGAAAACAATCTTACTGAGGTATGGAAAGCTCTTCAATTTTCTACGTCAATCCATTATTTTTTTCAGCTAACCAAAGTAGTAGTCACTATATTATATTAGAGAAAGAGATAGGTTAACTGCATAACAATTTTGCACAATAATTGTATAATAATGTTGATGTGTCTAATATTTTTTTTTTTTTTTTAAAAAAATGTTGGACACATCAACATTATTGTGCAATTGTTGTGTACGTAAGAGTTGTGCAAATAACATATCTCTTAGAGAAATACTAGGAGCGTCTTCTAGTGTCCTCCTATGCTGACAGAGAAATGATCCCTACACTCATTTCTCACAACAGCCCCACAACAAGCTGATGTGGCTGGTAATATTTTATGAGAAATGATTCTTACACTCATTTTTCACAACAGCCTCACAACAAGCTGATGTGGCTGGTAATATTTTATTATTATTTTACAAAAAGAAAACAAAACAAAACAAAAATAAAATAAAATATTACAAGCCACATCAGCTTGTTGTGGGGTTGTGAGAAATGAGTGTAGGGATCATTTCTCATATTTTATTATTTTTTTACAAAAACAAAACAAAACAAAACAAAAAAAATAATAAAATATTACCAGCCACGTCAGCTTGTTGTGGAGCTGTTGTGAGAAATGAGTGTAAGGATCATTTCTCATGCTGACATGCCACCCTATTTTCAATAAAAATAGGGTGACATGTCAGCATAGAAGGATCCCAGAATGACACTAGAAGGAGCTCTAGCATTTCTCATTATATTAACAATCGTATACTTTCTTTCTTTTTTTATTAAATTAGGTTTTCTTGTTTAATTCAGTTTATTAACTCATCATGTTAGTTTTTAATATATGAAATTAAAAGAAATTTTCTCAAACTCAAATTCTTGCACAAAAAGAAAGACTAGTATGGAAATAAGACCAACAAGACAAATTAGAGTAACGATAGAAGTCACTTTTGTGTCCCTCTAAAAATGAGGTAACTTTGAAAATCACTATTTAATCAAAATTTATTAGTGATTAATTACAAGTCAATAGTAATTTTAAAAGCCATCTCATTTTTAAAGAGACACAACTCACAAGAATGACAGAAGAGAAATTTTTAGCAAGAGTCTTAATATACATACGTAGTCTTGTAATCTCTATTTAAGAACAATTTGGAATAGATATTGTCAAAGATGAATTAATTTAAATCAACCTTGTGTTATGAGGTTTAAGTTCCCTCTAGGAACCCAAACTATCCCGTTGCAAACTTAAGTTCGTAACATAAAAAATGGTAGGTTGAATAAGTTTTTCATTAGAGAGAGAGGGATTAAATCCGGTCCTCAATCTAAAACCCCACGCAAATAAAAATAAAAAGGCACCTACCTTTAAATACAGCTGATCCAAAACGGAACCAATACCCTTGGTGCATCGTTCAATGGTGCGTTTGGGTATCGAATATTTCGAATATGAATAATATTCTGAATCTGATCACGGATTTCAAGGCAATGAAAATGTGTTTGGATGTTGAATATAATTTAGATTCTTTTGAATATGTGTTTGGGTGTTGAATTTGGAAGATTGAAAAAAAGTGTTTTATAATAGTATAAAGTGATTGGAAATGATTGGATTGTATGAAAAGTTGTGTATAATGATTGGTATGGTAAAAAATAAAAAATAAAAATATATGATGGGTTTTAAAAAAGTGTTTTATAATAGTATAAAATGATTGGAAATGATTTGATTGTATGAAAAGTTGTGTATAATAATTGGTATGGTAAAAAATAATAATAATAAATATATGATGGGTTTATTCAAACTATCCAAACTTTATTCAAGTGACTCATGGGTTTTATTCAACTTGGATCCGGGTATGGGTTTTTGAATAAAAACCCGGTTCGAATACTGAATACTCATTCGAACCAAACGAGTCGTCTTTCAAAAAAAATTGGTCATGTTTTAATTCAAAAACATATAAGAATTAGTATTAATCAGAATTGAATATCTATTACATAGTCATACAAGAATTATTTACTAGCCTTCTTAGGAATATTAAAAATAAATAATCAGTAAAGACTATCACAAGAACTATTTGAACAGGGTATACTGACTTTAGTCCGAAAGTATTAATCATGGTTTGACATCCATAACAATTATTTTCTTGAATTGCTAGCAAAATTGGGCAGGTAATGTGAGAGACCTCATAAAATCTACTTGTCCTGATAGGTAGCTGCGCAGCCCAAATATTTGGGCATACGAGTCTCAAATGAGATCTCTCACGTTATCTGTTTTAATTGTCATTCCTACGCGGCGCATGCTACTAGTAGGATTAGGTAGGTTGGGTCAAATTTGTTATTTCTCCTAAAAGCAGTTAAAATTGAACGTAAACATTGTGTGAGACACAAGATGATATTCTAATAATCTTCAATTTTGTCGAATTTAGGCATATGTAACACAAGATGATACCTTAATGATGACTCTGACAGTCAGAGAAGCCGTGTACTACTCAGCTCAGCTGCAGTTACCGGACTCCATGTCAAAATCCGAGAAGAAGGAGAGAGCAGATATGACGATGAGAGAGATGGGTTTGCAGGAATCAGTGGACACAAGAATCGGCGGGTGGGGAGTCAAAGGCATCAGCGGCGGGCAAAAGAGGAGAGTCAGCATTTGCATAGAGATCTTGACACGCCCGAAGCTTCTCTTTCTGGACGAGCCGACAAGCGGGCTCGACAGCGCAGCATCATATTATGTCATGAGCAGAATTGCACGCCTTGGTCAAAGAGATGGAGTTGGAAGAACCATTGTCGCCTCCATTCATCAGCCCAGCAGTGAAGTCTTTCAGCTCTTCCACAATCTTTGTCTCCTGTCTTCAGGTAGAACCGTCTATTTTGGTCCTGCTTCTGCAGCAAATGAGGTAAACAAAACAAACTTTTTCTTTAAGAAAACTTCGCCAGCTTCTAAAAGTATAACCGTTTTGCAATCATAATCTTGAATTATTAATTTTTTTTTAGTATTTTTGGAGCATATTCGATATGGAATACATAACTAATTAACCACTCTTCCAATTCTATGTACGTAGTTTTTCGCTTTAAGTGGTTTCCCCTGCCCTACTCTCCAAAATCCATCCGATCACTTCCTAAAAACCATCAACAAGGATTTCAAAAGGGTAAGGTTTCCTCTGTCTTAGTAGAAAACCATAAACAAGTAATCAAAATAATGTTTGTGATGATTCTAAATTTTGTTTGTTTAATTAGGATCTCGAAGGAGTTGCAATTGAAATACTGATAAGGTCGTATGAATTATCAGGCAGGCGCCAACAAGTAGCAAAGCAAGTAGCTGAAATACGTAAACAAGTAAGCAAGTAATTTACAGTTCGACAAAATCTATTCAATAGACTGTTATACGTCTCACATGCGGTTAGGATGACGTTACAGCAAAAATTAGTTGTTAAATGCAGTTCAAGTAATTGTAGTAAAGGGTTAGCTCACCCTTACGGGATCGCGACCCTTTGTCCCGGCCACTGTAGCATGTGTGTCGCCCAGGGCATAAGGGGCCTGATGACTTGAATTAGACTATATATTCTTAATGTAAACCGGTTGATTTTCAACGTTACGTCATTCTAATTATATAGCAGTTATATAAAAATCTATTAAATTGCGTTTTCTTTATAGTTTTATGCTATTTATACAAGTTGATGATTGATATTTTTTGGGGTTTCAGAACTATGGAGAATTGGAGAGGAAGAGAAGTCGAGCAAGCTTCCTTAGTCAATGTCTTGTTCTAACAGGAAGATCTTTTGTGAACATGTATCGTGATCTGGGCTACTATTGGCTGCGCCTAGTAATATATATAGCATTGGCTATAGGCCTTGGTACAGTGTTTTACAAAATTGAGGATGGTGATGGTTCAGTTCAGGTATGAGAGAGCGAAAATGAAGCAGTATAATTTGATTTTGTTCTAGCAAATTAACATTACATTAGGATTGAAATTGAACCACATTTTGTGCTTTTGATCGATTCTTTCAGGCTAGAGGTTCACTAGTCACGTTTATAGCTTCATTTATAACATTCATGGCCATTGGTGGATTTCCATCCTTTGTGGAGGATATGAAGGTATTTTCAGCTTCCTTTTTGATTGTCAGCTATTCCCAAGGATAGCAAAAAAATAAAAAATTACTAGAAGAAAACACATTGTTACAAACAGTCCAGTTTAACCAGCTGGATCAAAGCTGCAACCAGAAACTTACAAACCCAAACCATAGCTCACATCAAAACCTAAACACAAACTGATGCAACCCCACAACTAATAATAGAAATATAATGATAATATTGAACTCCCTTCGGATAGGAGAGACCACAAGTGAATCTGATTAGGGCCGTAGACAAACTGCAAACAAGATTTTGCTTAATAATTCTCTTCTTTACTTGTTAAGAACAAGATGACCTTTAAATAGAGTACAATAAAATGAAACCTAAATCGATAAGAACTCTTAAGTAATCCTAATACTAAATAATTTAATCATAATTTAAATAATCTAATCCTAAGAGTTGGAATTCTATTCCAACTTAACTACTAACTCTAATCTCATCTCTATCACAAACCAAAACAACAAATCCTCTTTCCTTCATATACATCAACATCTACAGAACTCCTATATACAAATCAAGAATACAACCAGCAACTGAACATCCTATAAAATCTAAGTACTCTTTTTGGAATCCCCCCATCTCCTGCATAACTTCTCATTCTCTTCTGTTCTTTTAAATTCTTTTTGCCATAACACGTGTTCTTACCTCCCATCTAATATGATATGGTTTTCATGTTCAATATCATTTCTCTATTTCTAAATATTATAAACTGCAGCACTCCAGCTCAATCCGCATAGTGTTGCTTTCAATTTTCTTCCTCTCAACATTCTTAAACCCTAACTCTTTATGTCCTCCCAAACCGTATTCTGATCATCAACTAAACAAGTACTCAAAATCTCCCTCAATATCCTTTCGCTAAACCTACATTGAAAAAACAAGTGGTCTCTCCCCCCATCTATGCAACTTCTGTAGAAGCAGCACATTATATCCGCATTTTAACATCCCTTCTCCTGTTGATAAGCTATCTCTAGCAGCCAAGCAAAGCACAAATGCTTGTCTTGGAATAGCCATAGGAAACTAGATAATATTCCACCAATTGACTTGTGGGAGCTTCACTAGGATAGCATTGCAAGTTTTTGTACAAGTATACAAGCCTTTCTTGGAGATGACTCATTAGGTCTACGGTTCGAATCCCCTTGGGTGCAAACAATTCCTTAGGATCACGTCCACCAATGAAGCTAGAGTCTTACCCAATCTGTGTGGGTCAAGCGCTTTGCACGGGTTCAAGGTTTGCCCGACAGGGGTGGATGTACAAAATGACCCTGCCTTGGAGGGGTTCCCGGTCATAATAATAATAAAAATAAAAAATAAAAAAAAGGGAGGGTGGGGGACTTACTTTGAATATTGACCAGATCATTTGACCTCGCCTGTTGGCAACACCAAGTTTTATCTCTTAAAGCACTCGACAATTTAGCTCTTACCTTGCTGCCAGCATCATAGACAATTATGTGGCCAAACTTTTCCTATAGAACACCATCTGGATGCCACCAATCAAGCTATAGATGAAATACCACTTCCATCCCCAACCTTAAATTGAATAAAGTTCCTAGCTATGTCATAGAGTTTCAAAATTTTCCTCCAACTCCATTAACACAACTGAGGTTTCTTAACTTGCCAAAACTCCTTCCTTTTAAGATAGCAAATTACCCTCTCTCTCTTTCAGCTACTAAGATATCCACAAAAAAGAACGTACGATAGAGTAGAATATCATTCAGTCCATTGAATATTTAGGATACTTCCCTGTTTGCTTGTACATCAGCAATTTCGTACTTCCACTTACTGAGAAATTAAACTTGCACAAACAAGATGCTCCAAATTATTTGAATATCATGCTAGGCAATATATATAATTTCTCCTAACCTTTTCTTCAACCTTAATCCAGATATTCGAACGAGAAAGATTAAACGGGCATTATGGTGCTGCTGCATTTGTTATTAGCAACACGCTTTCCGCTCTGCCATACCTGTTACTGGTTTCATTAATTCCTGGAGCAATAGCCTATTTCCTACCTGGACTACGCAGCGGCCTACAATACTTTCTCTACTTTGCTCTTGTGTTATTTGCTTGCATGATGTTGGTTGAGAGCTTGATGATGATTGTGGCAAGCATTGTGCCCAACTACCTGATGGGTATAATAACAGGCGCAGGAATTCAAGGCCTGATGATTTTAGTCGGCGGATTCTTCAGATTGCCAAATGATATTCCTAAGACATTGTGGAAATACCCTTTACATGAGATCGCTTTTCACAAGTATGCCTACCAAGGAATGTTCAAGAATGAGTTTGGAGGAGCAACGTTTCGTAATTACCAACCTGGAGGGCCACCCACCATTTCTGGAGATGAGATTCTGAGAAATACATGGCATGTTGAAATGGGTTACTCCAAGTGGGGTGATCTTGCTGTTTTGCTGGGGATGATAGCTTTTTATCGACTTCTTTTTCTGGGCATCATAAAGGGTACTGAAAAGATCAAGCCTTTGATTACGGCGGCTTTCATGTCAAAGCCTTCCAAAACACCTGTGCAGGTTATTGGAAAACAGAGTATCTTGATGAATCAAACGGAATAAGCGCAGAAGAACAGAGAAATATGGGAGAACTAAACTGCCTCTCATTTAATGAATTGAATAAATACAAGGCTTCCGTATTTATACATATGAATATACGCATAACTATCTAACAGATTACATAACAAACTATCTAACTAATCAACAGCTAATCAACATGTGATCTAAAGATTTGCCAGCTCATGTAACTGACTAACCATTTCATACAGTATTAGACTAACCAACGTATACAACACGTGTAATAAAATTAAACTGTAAACCCCCCCCAACCCCACCCCCCCCCCCCCCCCCCCCCCCCCCCCTTCAAGATGAAGCATAACAAATTCATCTTGGACAAAATATTAGAAAATAGAGTAAAACAAAGGGCTTTAGTAAACACATCGGCTAATTGATTCTTGGAAGTAATTCTTTTTGAATTTTCTCTCGAACACGGTGATAATCTATTTCGATGGGCTTTGTCCGCTCATGATAAACTGGATTTCCTGATATACAAAGAGCTGCCTGACTATCACAAAAAAGTAATCCAGGCTAAGAATGATTAACTTGTAAAGTCTGCAGCAATGAAGATGTAATGAGCCAAGGAAAAGCGCTAACCAGATCTGCGCTATCACCCTAAAAGAACTAGTCAATTTTGGGCTTTCCTAGAATCCCTTATAAAGCCTAGTTCCACCTAGCAACTAAGTAATGTGGGACTTAACACCCATGAGTATCTTTATAAACTACTCACTCTGTATGAGTTATTCATCTCTTCTCAATACCAGGGTGTTAAAAACTCCCCCCTTAAACCCCTGAAGTCCTCGTCAGGGCCATGTCATGCGGTGCTCCTATACCATATGACTTGATATTACTAGGTGGTTCTGATACCATTTGTAACGACTCAAGAAAAAACGCTAGCTAGATTTGTGCCAACACCCCAAAAGGATTACTCAATTTGGACATTTCCTAGAATCTCTTACAAAGCCCAATTTTACCTAATAACTAGGCAATGTGAGACTTAGCATCTATGAGTATCTTTATAAACCACTCACTCTTATGACTTATTCATCTCTTCCCAATATGGGACCGAGGTGTTACAGAAAGCCACATCAATTCATAGTAAGTAGATGCTATAGAATGATATTCAGCTTCAGCCGAAGATAGAGAAACTGTTTGTTGTTTCTTGGATTTCCTAGAGATCAACGAATCTCCAAGGAAGACACAAAAATTAGTGACCGATCGACAAGTATCGGGACAAGCAACTCAATCTGAATCACAAAAGGCTTTCAATTGAAGATCGGATGCAAAAGAATAGAATAATCCCTGAACAGGATTATTTTGAGGTATCTAAGCACTCGATGACCAGCATCCATATGTGGTTGACGAGGTTGGTCCATGAATTGACTTAATGTCTGTACAGAATATGTGAGGACTCGTTTTTTTTTTTTTATATATATACAAACATAAAGGAGTCATCGCAGTGGCACGACTAATGTCGCTCAGCCAACATAAACACATGTCCCATAACATGTACCTAATATACAAAGTAACATCTACAGCAAAATAAATCATGATACCAATACTCATAGCGGAAAAGCATAACTATAAATGAACCTACTCTATACATAAGTGAGCCATAACACAAATCTATATGTTTAAAGTTTAACTACATATTACCATTACAAAAGAATGGCTTATACAAAATAATGTGTGACACACACGTCACAAGCCATATACAAAAGTACCCAAAATGAGGACACCTCAGTCCTATCCCACTACGACTGTTGCTACGGGCTTCAATCGTAGTATCCCAAGTAGTGAGCTACCGGATCATCATCTGCCTCAAGAGTACCTGCAACCACAGGAATATCATCTACACGGTTGTGGTGGTATCCACATCCGCATAAGTGAAAGAATGAGTTCACCGCCTTAGCATGAAACATACTAAGATCTCAGTGATATAAGACTAACTGAGTTTTCACAAAGAACCAACATTTATTTTATTTTTAGTCGTGCGAGCACTATATTAGCCACAAATTACCAATAGCTAATGCAGTGAACACGGACTATTCAGAAATCATTTAAAACATACTAAATAGCTGAGAAAATATGTAGAAGTCTCAGTCATCCCTCCTTGGAAGTTTTCACATACAAACCCTTTCTATAATAATACTTTTCATTGATCGCTCAGACATATGTGCACACGATCACTCCATCACAGATATCACGTATACACATAAGACTTAAGCAAGGAACATGGCATCTTACTCTTCCATACTAGGATAACATCCGTCAACAAAATACTCGCAACACCATCTCTAATCGTATTTCAGCTTCGTGCCTTAAACGTCAGTAGATCATGAGAGCACTAGAATTAAACTCAATCATGCTAACACGTCTTTCCTGAAGAACAAGAACAGTCAACCTTTTTACTCATAGACATGCCATTACTTGCACTTGGGCAATCATGTATCCATGTACTTTCAAGTTCAATGTATGCTATTAACACATGACTATCCGATAGAAATATACATAAGCTCTTTTCCATTAAAACTCTTATGCATACTAATACGTTTAGCAAAACTACTCATACCATAAAAACATCACTCATAAAACAATGTTATACGTGATATGCATGAACTGGGGCTAATAATGCTGCTAATACTGATATACTGCTGATACTATAATGCTGTTGATACTGATACTGCTGATACTGTTATGCTGCTGATACTGATACTGCTGGTACTGATACTGCTGGGGTATGTATGCTCTGTACTACATGCTCTATGTTCTGCGCTTGACCAGTATATATTCCACTATTGTATCATGCTGAAATCATGCAATTGCTAAATCACGCTCCCGTAAAATTAAACAAATCCAACATTTTATGCAACACTTTGAAATCATTCAAAACATAATTTCTTCATAAAACATAAACAGTTTCAACATGACATGTTCTCAAACAATTGGCATAATTTAAATCCCAACCGCAGCACACACTCAAACACTTTAAAGCAATTCAACACCTTTCACTCATGCATCAATTCTTAAACATCATTTATATAATTTGAACGTAATCGAAACTAATCAAATCATCTCAAAACATATACATTTCATCATATGGTTGGTTCGGTTTCATAAACAATATATATATATATTTATCAATCCAATACATATAAAAATATATATTTTCTCAGTGAGTGGAATACCCACCTCAAGTCGCTTGTACTCCCAAATATCCAAACGACTCCAAGCTCAACCGTAAAGTGCCGCTAAAAATACAATACATTGTATTAATTAGCATTTTAACTAACAATCACACTAGGTGGCATTTTGAATCGCTCAAAAAGCCACATTGCTAATTTACCCATAAAACTCTAAAATTCCTAAACATTTATCTAAAATTTCTATTCACTATATTAAACTCAATATTGCTAACCCATAAGCATTACTTAGGGTTAATCACAATAAATAGCATTTTAACAACATACCCAAAAACTAAGGTCTATGAAAAACTTACCAAAAATTCACCACACCAAGACCCAATGCTCGGGAAGCTCCTAGCAACACCAAACCACACAAAATCTAGAGAAAACGCCAAGTTAAACTCATTTCTACAAGATTTATAAAAATCTCCAAAAATGCGAGTTTAGCGATTTACCTCAAAACGTTCGGTCAAAACGTAGATCGGCCTTTAAGGATTGTGTTGCTAAAATCGGATCTAAGATTGGACCGTTGGATCTTCGTATATCGTAATATTTCAATGAAAATCCAAAAGAAGAAAACTGAAGAAGAGCTCTCTGTGGTTCTAAAAAAATTGAACAAAGAGGCACTGCCTCTTTTATTAAAGAGGCCACTCAGCCATTTAATGAAAAATGGCCACCTGGCCGTTTGAGTGAAGGGCTTGATATTCTTTGTTGGACGTGGGGCGCAGATGATCCATTATACATATACACTTTATTTTATTTATTTCATTTTATATTTTTCTTTTGGCTTTTCTTGACCTTATTCTTTCTTTCATTGACCGGGTCTTCTCCTTTTTTTTCTTTAAGGCACGCATATGTGCATTCCCATTTCATTTGCCTTTCACTACTTTTTTTTTTTTGTCTTTTAGTTCTATCCTTCTTACTTTTGTCTTTTAGTTTTATTCTACACTTTTCCTTTCTTCTTTATTATTGCCGACAATCCATCATTTGTCTTTAGATCTATTTTGTTTAATCTTCTTCTATTATATTTGACTCTCTTTTCTTCTTTATTTCATTTATCCTTATTTCTTTTCTAACTCTTCTACCTTTCCATTTATTGTCTTCTATATTTTTTTATATATATTTCATTAGACCTAAAATATCACTTATATATATTTGTTCTTTTCTTTTCTTTGGACTTTAAAATATCATTTGTGAGTCCTATTGTATTTTCTAGTTGTTAAATTAATCTTAGTCATTTATCCCATTAAATTTACTCTAAAAATGACAAATAATATTCGGGACATCACATCCCTCCCTCCTTATAAAAATTTCATCCTTGAAATTTGAACATAAATCGCTAAACACTCATACAATTATGCATTCCCCATCTAATTTTATTTCACATAGGTATGAATCAAAAGCATACCTAGGTTTACTCGAATAGGTGTGGATACTTATCCCGCATTTGCTGCTTCAGTTCCCATGATGCTTTCTCAATCCCATGATTTCTCCATAGGATCTTCACAAGAGGAATGGTTCTGGTTCTCAACTGTTGCTCCTTGCGATCTAGAATTTGCACCGGCAACTCTTCATATGTCAGATTGGGCTGAATATCGAGAGGCTCATGACGTATTTCCTGTGATGGATCGTGAACACACTTCCGTAGCTGTGAGACGTGAAATACATCGTGAACTCCCGCCAAATTAGGAGGCATCACGACCTTGTACGCTAAAGGGCTTACTTGTTTCACCACTTGGAATGGTCCAACATACATTGGACTAAGCTTCCCCTTGTTGCCAAAATGATACACATTCCGCATTGGCGACAACTTGAGATATACAAGGTCACCAACTGCAAACTCAAGCTTACGACGACGCTTATCCGCATAACTTTTCTGTCGACTCTGAGCGGTGAGCATCCGCTTACGGATAAGTGCAATCTTCTCTTTCATTTCTTGTACCAACTCTGGCCCCAATAACTGATTATCGCCAACCTCATCCCAATAAAGAGGCGATCTACATTTGCGTCCATACAATGCCTCATATGGTGCCATGCTAATAGTTGCCTGAAAGCTGTTATTGTAGGCAAACTCAACCAATGATAAATGGCGTATCCAGCTCCCTTTGAAGTCCAACACACACAACCTAAGCATATCCTCGAGGGTATGAATGGTTCTCTCAGATTGGCCCTCGGTTTGCGGATGGTAAGCTGTGCTAAAGTTCAACTTTGTACCCATAGCACTCTGTAGCTTCTCCCAAAACCTTGAAGTAAACAGTGGATCACGGTCTGACACAATGGAGACTGGCACTCCATGTAGTCTCACAATCTCCCGCACATACAAATCTGCTAACTTTTCCATCGAGTCTGTGATCTTGATGGGAAGAAAGTGGGCACTCTTCGTCAACCTGTCCACAACAACCCATATGGCATCCTGTCCGCTTGGTGCCTTTGGAAGACCCACCACAAAATCCATAGAGATCTGATCCCACTTCCACATCGGAACCGCAAGTAGTAGTCCTACAGGTCTCTGGTGTTCAACTTTAACAAGCTGGCAAGACTGACACTATGCAACATACTCTGCAATGTCCTTTTTCATACCATGCCACCAAAATTTCTTCTTCAAGTCTTGATACATCATATTATTACCAGGGTGGACAGTGTATCGTGTCTGATGAGCTTCATTAAGGATGTCTCTCCTCAACTCAACATTGCTAGGAATCACCGCTCTTCCGTTACTTGTCTTCAACGTCCCTCCTTCTGCAAGATAGAACCCCTCAGCTTCTCCACGTCTGGCCCTATCCATAAGATTATGTAACTCCAGATCATCTTCCTGTGCCATTCTGATTCTATCATCACTCATAGATTCAACTACAAGTGCTGCCATAATAGGAGATCCTCCTGTCATCACCTCATCAATCTGTACCATGGCAAACTGCTGAGATAGCTGGCTCATAATTTCTTCTGGATCTTCCTCATCTTCCTTGTACTTTCTACTCAAAGCATCAGCTACAACATTTGCCTTGGCAGGATGATAGAACATCTGGCTATCATAATCCTTCAAGACCTCGAGCCATCTCCTTTGTCTCATATTTAAATCCCTCTGTGTAAAAATATATTTGAGACTCTGATGATCTGTATGAATCTCGCACTTCTCGCCATAGAGGTAGTGTCTCCATATTTTCAACGCATGTACTACTGCTGCCAACTCCAAATCATGAGTAGGGTAGTTTTTCTCATGTTCCTTCAGCTGTCTCGAAGCATAAGCCACAACTTGGCCTTGCTGCATAAGAACACCTCCCAGTCCTTTCTTCAATGCATCAGTATAAACAACATACCCAATGGACTCCATGGGCAATGTCAATACGGGGGCAGTAACCAATCTGTGCTTCAATTACTGGAAGCTGGCTTCGCACTTATCACACCACACAAAAGGAGCATTCTTCCTTGTAAGGGCAGTGAGCGGCCCTGACAAAGAGGAGAATCCCTCAATGATTCTCCAGTAATAACCTGCTAAGCCCAAGAAGCTACGAATCTCCCGTACGATTGTTGGCCTTTCCCAATCAACCACAGCTTGCACTTTTACTGGATCCACAGCCAGTCCATCCTTGTTCACAATATGGCCTAAGAATGACACTTCTTCAAGCCAGAATTCACACTTCTTAAACTTGGCAAACAGTCTCTCATCACGTAGTTTCTCCATTACAATCTTTAAGTGTCTCTCGTGCTTGGCATAATCAGCCAAGTAGACCAATATGTCATCAATGAATACTACTACAAAGGAATCCAAGTATTCGTGGAACACCAGGTTCATTAAGTCCATGAACACTGACAGAGCATTAGTTAACCCAAAAGGCAACACTAAAAACTCAAAGTGGCCATACCTTGTTCGGATCGCAGTCTTTGGAATGTCCTCTTCTCGTACTCTCAGCTGGTGGTACCCTGAAAGAAGATCTATCTTCGAGAATACCGCAGCTCCCTTGAGTTGATCGAACAGGTCGTCGGTCCTAGGCAAGGGGTACTTGTTCTTGATAGTGACCCTGTCCAACTCACAGTAATCTATGCACATCAGCATAGACCCATCCTTCTTCTTCACAAATAACACCGGTGCTCCCCACGGTGATACACTTGGGCGAATGAAGCCCCGGTCTAGTAGCTCCTGTAGCTGTTCCTTCAATTCCCTTAACTCAGTCGGTGCCATATGATAGGGTGCCTTGTGGATAGGCTGAGTCCCTGGTACCAGGTCGATGGAGAACTCCACATCACGATCAGGTGGCGAACCCGTGATTTCGGAGAAAACATCCGAGTAATGACACACAATCAGAATGTCTTCCAGTTTCGCTCGAGTCTCTGGCTTGGCCTGAACATACACTAAGTAGGCTTGTGCTTCATCTTTAACATTCTTGATAGCTTGTACGGGGGAAAGGAGTGGCAGAGTGGACCGCACATTGGATCCGCAAAATGTAAACTCATACATGCCATGAGGTCGGAAAGTGATTTCCTTCCTGCGACAATTAATACTAGCATCGTACTTTGCTAACCAATCCATGCCCAGAATAACGTCAAAGCCTAGCATGCCAAATACCGCAAGCTTTGCTGGCAAAATTCTTCCTTCAATCACTATAGGGCAATTTTTCACACCTTTTCTACAAGTAATAGTGTCTCCAACCGGAGTAGTCACACACATATTCAACTCTAGTGGTTCAACGGTCAGTCTACATAACTTTACATATGACGCTGAGATAAATGAATGGGTAGCACCCGAATCAAATAACACGCAAGCTATGCTACCAAACAATGGAATTGTACCTGTGACTACATCGGTAGCATTCTCCCCAGCATGCATGCTATCTGGAGTGAGAGAATAAACTCGTGCTGATGCAACATGCCTTGGTTGATTAATGATGGCCTGTGATCCCTGCCCCCTATATGCTCCCATCTGTGTGTACTCCCTAGCAAAGTGGCCCGACTTGCCACATCGGTAACAGGCATTCGACCTGGTCCTGCACTCACCCGAATGCAACTTCCCACACATGCTGCATCGTGGTCTGCTACCACTGCCCTGGCTAGAATTTGTGCTCGTCCTTCCCTGAGACCCTGCACTACTACTCCCAAATTGCCTCTTGGATGGCGGTGGAGGAGGTGCTCCAGTAGATGCCGACCGTTTTCTGCTAACAAAATCTGCAGCCGCAATCCTGATCCCCTTTTCGGCTATGGTGGTCGTATGCACCATATCAGTAAAGTTCGTCACCTTGAGAAAGATGATCACCTCCAGTATGTGCGGCGTCAGGCCATCGCGGAACCTCTCCACTTTTGTCTCTTCATCAGGAACGAGGGATAAGGCATACCTTGACAACTTCTGAAATTCTGCTGCATAGCGTTCAACCGACATTGTCCTCTGCTTCAAATCCTGAAAATCCCTTGCACATTGTTGTCTCTGTGCCCGCGGAAAGAAGCGATCATTAAATTCCTGCTTGAAACGCTCCCAGGGAATAGGGACACCCTGCCCATACTCTTTAGTCAGGTCAAGCTTTTTAGACTTCCACCAATAATTAGCTTCACCTTTGAGCTTCAGGCTTGCATAAGCCACTTTCTGATTTTCTGTGCAGCCCAACATTTCCGTCAAGTCCTCATGTGAGGTAATCCAGTCATCCGCCATCATAGGTCCCTCTTCACCAAAGAACTCAGGTGAGTTCTGTCGACTGAAAAGTGCTGAGGAACACCCTACAGTGTCTATACGCTCTCTCGATGCAGGTATAGCAGCCATCAAGGCGGCCACAAACTGACCCATGTCCGGCATGGGCGGAGGAGGTGGTGGTGGTGGTGGAGGAGGAGGTGGAGGTGGTGGTGGATTACCGCCACTCCGATGAACAAACTCTTCATCCCGATAGCGTTGTGGAGCTCGGTGTCGTCTAGGCGACATATTCTTGTCTGCACAATGTCATGCCACTTAAACAACACAGAACAAGAGGTTAAATGCATCACAATATCCATGTAATGCATACAAGAATCCTAAAATTTCTTTTTAACTATATATAAGCTTTCGGAATCCTACGGCTCTTTTATTAGACTTAGAGTCTAACTCAACCCTAGGTTTTCGCTTTCAGCTTTTCCTAACATACCCTAGAACTAACTGCTCTGATACCATTTGTTGTGACAACCCGTTTGAATTTTTTTTTATACAAACATAAACGAGTCATCGCAGTGGCACAACTAATGTCGCTCAGCCAACATAGACACATGTCCCATAACATGTACCTGATGTACAGAGTTACATCTACAGCGGAATAAATCATGATACCAATACACATAGCGGAAAAGCATAACTATAAATGAACCTGTTATCTATACATAAGTGAGCCATAACACAAATCTATCTGTTTAAAGTTTAACTACATATTACTATTACAAAAGAATGGCTTATACAAAATAATGTGTGACACACACGTCACAAGCCATATACAAAAGTACCCAAAATGAGTACACCTCAGTCCTATCCCACTACGACTGTCGCTACGGGCTTCAATCGTAGTATCCCAAGTAGTGAGCTACCGGATCATCATCCGCCTCAAGAGTACCTGCAACCACAGAAATATCATCTACACGGTTGTGGTGGTATCCACATCCGCATAGGTGAAAGAATGAGTTCACCGCCTTAGCATGAAACATACTAAGATCTCAGTGGTATAAGACTAACTGAGTTTTCACAAAGAACCAACATTTATTTTATTTTTAGTTGTGCGAGCACTTTATTAGCCACAAATTACCAATAGCTAATGCAGTGAACACCGACTATTCAAAAATCATTTAAAACATACTAAATAGCTGAGAAAATATGTAGAAGTTCCGGTCATCCCTCCTTGGAAGTTTCCACATACAAACCCTTCTATAATAATACTTTTCATTGGTCGCTCAGACATATGTGCACACGATCACTCCATCACAGATATCACGTATACACATAAGACTTAAGCAATGAACATGACATCTTACTCTTCCATACTAGGATAACATCCGTCAACAAAATACTCGCAACACCATCTCTAATCGTATTTCAGCTTCGTGCCTTGAACGTCAGTAGATCATGAGAGCACTAGAGTTAAACTCAATCATGCTAACACGTCTTTCCTGAAAAACAAGAACAGTTAACCTTTTTACTCATAGACATGCCATTACTCGCACCTGGGCAATCATGTATCCATGTACTTTCAAGTTCAATGTATGCTATTAACACATGACTATCCGATAAAAATATGCATAAGTTCTTTTTCATTAAAACTCTTATGCATACTAATACGTTTAGCAAAACTACTCATAGCATAAAAACATCACTAATAAAACAATGCTATACATGGTATGCATGAACTGGGGCTAATAATGCTGCTAATACTGATATACTGCTGATACTGTAATGGTGCTGATACTGATACTGCTGATACTGTTATGCTGCTGATACTGATACTGCTGGTACTGATACTGCTGGGGTATGTATGCTCTATGTTCTGTGCTTGACCAGTATATATTTCACTACTGTATCATGCTGAAATCATGCAATTGCTAAATCACGCTACCCTAAAACTAAACAAATCCAACATTTTATGCAACACTTTGAAATCATTCAAAACATAATTTCTTCATAAAACATAAACAGTTTCAACATGACATGTTCTCAAACAATTGGCATAATTTAAATCCCAACCGCAGCACACACTCAAACACTTTAAAGCAATTCAACACTTTTCACTCATGCATCAATTCTTAAACATCATTTATATAATTTGAACGTAATCGAAACTAATCAAATCATCTCAAAACATATACATTTCATCATATGGTTGGCTCGGTTTCATAATATATATATATATATATATATATATATATATATATATATATATATATATATATATATATATTTTATCAATCCAATACATATAAAAATATATATTTTCTCAATGAGTGGAATACCCATCTCAAGTCGCTTGTACTCCCAAATATCCAAACGACTCCAAGCTCAACCGTAAAGTGCTGCTAAAAATACAATACATTGTATTAATTAGCATTTTAACTAACAATCACACTAGGTGGCATTTTGAATCGCTCAAAAAACCACATTGCTAATTTACCCATAAAACTCTAAAATTCCTAAACATTTATCTAAAATGTCTATTCACTATATTAAACTCAATATTGCTAACCCATAAGCATTACTTAGGGTTAATCACAATAAATAGCATTTTAACAACATACCCAAAAACTAAGGTCTATGAAAAACTTACCAAAAATTCACCACACCAAGACCCAATGCTCGAGAAGCTCCTAGCAACACCAAACCACACAAAATCTAGAGAAAACACCAAGTTAAACTCATTTCTACAAGATTTATAAAAATCTCCAAAAATGCGAGTTTAGCGATTTACCTCAAAACGTTCAGTCAAAACGTAGATCGGCCTTTAAGGATTGTGTTGCTAAAATCGGATCTAAGATTGGACCGTTGGATCTTCGTATATCTTAATATTTCAATAAAAATCCAAAAGAAGAAAACTGAAGAAGAGCTCTCTGTGGTTCTAAAAAAATTGTACGAAGAGGCACTGCCTCTTTTATTAAAGAGGCCACTCGGCCATTTAATGGAAAATGGCCACCTGGCCGTTTGAGTGAAGGGCTTGATATTCTTTGTTGGACGTGGGGCGCAGATGATCCATTATACATATACACTTTATTTTATTTATTTCATTTTATATTTTTCTTTTGACTTTTCTTGACCTTATTCTTTCTTTCATTGACCGGGTCTGCTCCTCTTTTTCTTTAAGGCACGCATATGTGCATTCCCATTTCATTTGCCTTTCACTACTCTTTTTTTTTGTCTTTTAGTTCTATCCTTCTTACTTTTGTCTTTTAGTTTTATTCTACACTTTTCCTTTCTTCTTTATTATTGCCGACAATCCATCATTTGTCTTTAGATCTATTTTGTTTAATCTTCTTCTATTATATTTGACTCTCCTTTCTTCTTTATTTTATTTATCCTTATTTCTTTTCTAACTCTTCTACCTTTCCATTTATTGTCTTCTATATTTTTTTATATATATTTCATTAGACCTAAAATATCACTTTTATATATATATATATATATATATATATATATTTGTTCTTTTCTTTTCTTTGGACTTTAAAATATCATTTGTGTGTCCTATTGTATTTTCTAGTTGTTAAATTAATCTTAGTCATTTATCCCATTAAATTTACTCTAAAAATGACAAATAATATTTTGGACATCACAAAATAGGCTAAATCAGGCCTAGTGATGGTGAGATACAAGAGACGACCAACTAGTCAGAGGTAGCTAGTAGGATTTGAGAGCAAAGGCCCATCAAGCCGAGAAAATTTTACATTGGTTTCCATGGGAAATTTTACTGGTTTTATTGCTAATAAACCAGAATCTTCTAAAATCTCTAAATCATATTTTCTTTGACAGAGTGAAATACCCTGAGATGCCCTTGCAATTTCAAGTCCAAGGAAGTATTTAAGAGTTCCAAAATCCTTAAGCTTAAACTGCTCATTAAGAAGCTGAGTGATATCTGAGATAGCATTGGAATCATTGCTTGCCAACACAATGTCATCTACATATACCAGTAATGCAATATAAGATGAATCAACTTTCCTTGTAAACAAAGAATAGTCAGATTTTGATTGAAGAAAACTTTGATTGATCAAGGCACTAGAAAATTTGGAGAGCCACTGTCTGGATGCCTACTTTAGACCATATAACAATTTTTTCAAATGACATACTTGAGACCCTACTTTGCTGGAATAACCAAGTGGTAAAGACATGTAGACTTCCTCATCCAAATCACCATGTAAAAAAACATTATTGATATCAAGTTGATTTAGATACCATCCCTTGACAACATCAATGGCTAGAGGACATCGCACTGTAGTAAGTTTTACCACAGGTGAGAATGTCTCATAATAATCAACCCCTTTCAGATTGTGTATATCATTTTGCTATTAGACATGCTTTATACCTTTCGATAGTCCCATCAGCCTTGTGTTTGATTTTAAACACCCATTTGCAACCAATGGCATGTTTGTGAGGAGGTAAATCAGTAAGCACTCAAGTGTTATTATGTTCAAGGGCTGAAATTTCAGCTTGCATAGCATCTCTTTAGAGAGGATCTTTAATGGCTTGGTGATAATATTTTGGTTCAACATGAGATGATACGTTTAAACTGAAATGCTTATGATTGGATGAGAGTTTATCATAGGATAAAGGATAAGGAATACCTAAAGAATTATCTATCATTGGAATATAAGTGGATGGGAGAGACGAGGCAGCCAGTTGACAATGATACTCTTGCAAATAACCTGCTTTGTGTCAAATAAGTGAAGATCTACGAAGAGGAGACACACTAGGAGAAAATGATGTCCTATGTGAAGAAGGTATATGAGGAGAAGAGATATCACGAGGTGAAGATGATGTACTAGATGGAGTTATATTAGAGGTTGTATTTTATGTTGATGAAATGATAAGATTAATGTCATTATAGAATGGAATGACAGAATGAGGTAAAACAACAGTTTTACTTGATAGTGAAGATTGTATAGAATTTTGAGAAAATGGAAATGTGGTTTCATGAAATATGAAATCTCAGGATACAGAAATAGATTTAATGTGTAAATCATATAATTTGTAACCTTTGATGCCATACAGATACCCAATTAAAATACATGCACGATCTCTAGGATCAAATTAAGAGCGATGTCTAGTAATGGTAAATGCATAGCATAAACATCTGAAGACACGGAGATGAGTATAATAAGGAGGAATAGAATGTAAGAGTTCATATGGAGTTTTCTTTGAAAGAAGAGGAGTAGGAATGCAGGAATATTGAATTGAGTAAAATCAATTCAAAAAAAGCTTGTATGACAGGTCTAGCTTGAGATTTACTTTGCATCAAATACACCCATATAAAACGAGTATAATCATCAACAATAGTAAGAAAGTAAGATGAACTATTGGTGGATTTAACAGAAAATGGTCTCCAAATGTCACAATGAATGAGATCAAAAGATCGTTTAGAAATAGAAGTACTAACATGAAAAGGTAATCGATGTTGCTTAGCTATAGGAAATATTGAGCAACACTTACTTGAAACAAGATTACAATCGGGAAACAAGAGTTTAAGTTGAATATCAAATAAATGACCTAAACAAAAATACCAAAGACTATCAGAATTAGCAGAAAAAACTTGAGCAGCTTTAGGAGAAACAAAGGCAGATGACTGCAGATTACGCATAAAAAAGAAGGTGCCTCCTTGTTCTCTACCCATACCAATCATCCTCCAACTTTAAAGATGTTGGATGAAACAGAAACCAGCCAAAAAAATATACAGCAATGCAAAACTTTGATTAGTTTGCTTGCTGAAATCAGGTTAAAAGAAAATGAACGAACACAGACAACATCTGTTAGAATAAAATTTTATGTTATCTTAATAGTGCCAATGTGTGTAACAGAAGCAAATTTGTTATTTCGTAATCGAACAGATTTTGATACAATTGAAGTAATAGATGTTAGACAAGATATAGAGCAAACCATGTGATTGGTTGCCCCAGTGTCTATAATCCATTAATTATTGGAAGAAATTTTTGAAGCAATTTCAAAAGATGTGGAAGAACAAAAAATTGAGCGTTTATGGTACGTTTGGATGTTCTATTTTTTAAATCAAAATTTAATTTTTATTTGGTGTGCGAATTTCAATGCAAAGAAAATGTGTTTGGATGATGAGTAGAATTTAAATTCTTTTTGAAATTGTGTTTGGGTGCTCGATTTTTGAAATTAAAAAGTAGTATTTTTTAATGGTAGGAAATGATTAGAAATGATTGGAGATATGAAAAGTTGTGTATAATGATTGGTGTTATGAAAAGTAGAGTGAAATAATGATTAAAATAATAATAATTTATTATAAAATAATATTAAAAATTATTATTTAATTTAAATAATTATTATTTGTGATTAGTGGGTGAATGACGTGTGGGACCCACAAGAAAAACATGCATTTTTGATAACTTAATGAATTCTGGGTTCTTTTTCGAGTTGAATCCGAGTTGGATTCAACCACCCAAAAAACAGGAAAATACCCAAAGATAATCAGTATTCTCTTCAGTTCCTGAACATACCATTAATATCTAAAGAGATAGAGGTAGAATTACTACCTGCCATGTCAAAAAGATGGTCTTGATTGACAACATTGTGAATGGAGGCTGGGACTTCATTTGGAGGTTGCTGCTACAGCATAGACACTAATTGGTCATATTGCTCATTAGTGATAGGTAGATGAGGAATATTAAAATCTGACACTTGATTCGTAAATGGAGTGGATTTTTCTCTGTTGAACTTGAAACTAGGAGGATAGCCATGAATTTTATAGCATTTGTCCACTGTATGACCTAAAATGCCACAATGAGTGTGTTTAGGTCTTTCTTTGCAAGTGAGCATTAGCTTATATCCCTGTGATTAACTCTGAGATGCAGTGGATGACTTATATCGTTGAGATTAATTCTGAGATGCAGTGGTTAGCATGGCAATAATGTAGTGATTCAAAGAACCAACATATCAAATGACCTGTATTTGGCATTTCTCTTGGATAATGAGAGAAAAAACTTTTTTTTATAGTAGGCAGTGGATCAATCAATTATATTTGCCCCCGAATTGAGAGAATGTTTCATTTAGTCCCATTAGGAACTAGAAGATACATTCTTCATCACCAAGAGTGGAGCTAGGATTTGAGATTTGGGGGTGGGGGGGGGGGGGGCTAAAACTAAAAAATTAAAAAAAAAAAAAAAAAAATTATGAGTACAATTTTTTTTTTTTGGGGGGGGGGACCACCTTGTGCCTTGGGTGGGCCCTCCGCCCCTATTCATCACGGTAATCAATCAATTTCTTCATAGCACCACATAAGCGAGATGGAAGAGGTCGAAAATTGTTAATCTCATCCCATAAACCTTTGAGATTAGTGAAATAACATCACCGAGAGATTTTCTTGAGTCAAGGCAAAAATCACCTTCTGAATTTGAAAGATCCTTGGTCCATTGCATAGAGAGAAACAATCTTTGAGATCGTTTCCCATTTCTTCAATTGTATCAATATAAATGATACTCCTAATAAAATGCTCTGGCCAAAAACTTAAAATAATTAATTCCCACGAATCTATATTAATGGGGTTTTTTCATCTCACTTTGATAAATCAAAGTATTATGAATTCCTTTTTAAGAAGTAGTGTTCCCATAATGCTATATGTGATCACCCAATACAATGTTTTAACCATGAAAGATATCACTTCTAAATGTATGTAAGTGGCCTCTACTTCACATTTGATTTCACATTCATTTCAAGATTGAGAGTCAATAATATGAGTAGTCGTGAGTTTAAGTTATTCATACTAACAGTAGTATAATAGAATACCGACTATGTGGTTCATTTGGTGCATTGTAACCGCATCAACATATCAATCAGAAGTCTCCACTTCACACAATCAAGATATATCATCATGATTGATATGTTATAGTCTTATTAAATGTAATGTCCAATTTCATTAGTGGCTACAAACAATAACTTATAAATTACAAGGTTTATGGTTTAAGATCTTCTTTGTAATAATCTCATTAACACACCTTAAACCATATTCAATAATATAATAAATAATATGCACATGTATAATAATATGCCTAATGTTCTTTGAAAAATAAAGAGTCATTTTTTTTGTGTGTGTGATCAACCAATCAACCAAAATATAAAGTACGGAAAGTAAATAACACAGATATTTTGGTAACGAAGTGGAAAATCTTTGTACCAAAGGGACAAACCACTCCGGGGCAGGCAAACCCAAGAAATCTACTATTCAGAAGAAAAGCAGTCGTACTCACATACCCCTAATGCAATAGTCGTGCCTTTAATTCTGACACGTACACATACGTGAACGCCTCTCAACCAGACCTTTTGTCTGAAGAGTTCTTCAATTGACTCCTTTAGCTTAAAAGCTCATCTCTAAGTTAGACTTCAAAAGGTTGATCAAATCACACAAATAAAAACTCTAAGAGAGCTAACACATCTAACAATATCTGCCTAAACACCCTCTCTTAGCATACAGGAACTCTATACTGAATTCACTTACAAAATACAGCCTCCAAGCCTCTTTAAACAGGCTTCAAAAATTCTAATTCTATTCAAACTCGAATTTCCATAGGCGGCGTCCATACGAAGCTTGTGGCATCCGGACTTGTAACCCTAGCGTTCAAACTGGTAACCCTAGTGTCTGGACGAGTGCATGAAAACCCTTTCTTCATCCACAGTCATCGCATTTTTGTTCGGACCCTGTGCAAACGAAGACTTACAGACTTTAGCGTCTGCTAGGCCGTTCAGAACTTGAGCTACCGACTCCACCGTCTGCTGTAGCGTTCGGACCTTGATCGGACACTGAGTTTCTGACTTAGGCGTCCGGACCTTGGCAATCGGTCGTCTGGACGGTCTGGAGGAAAAACCGACTTTCTGAGCTGTAAATCTTCTAGATTCTTTCCTTTACTTGGATATTTCCTTCTTAGTGAAATTCTATGCAGATTACTTCCTTGTTCAGCCTTGAAAATTAAAAGACTCATAATTTACCGTGTGTGTGTGTGATCAATTTGTAACAAAATATCTAAATGCGAAATTTAAAGAAGACAGATATTTTGTTAACGAAGTGAAAACTCAATTAAGAGAAAACCCACTCTGGGGCAGCCAAACCCAGGATATCCACTATTCAGAAAACAAAACTAGTAACAAAGCAGTAACACTCACATACCCCGATGCAGCCATCATACCTTGCACTCTAACACGTACCTATATGTAAACGCTTTCTAACTAGGTCTCCTACCTTAAGGGTTTTCAATGAAATCCTTTAGCTAAGGGCTCCTCCCTAAGCTAGACTTCAAAACAAATCAAATCACACAACGACCCTTAAAGAGCTAGCTAATTAATCTCACAATATCTGCCTAAACACCCTCTCTAAATACAAAGGAATTCAATACTGAATTCTGTAAATAATACATGCCTAGAGGCCTCTATTTATAGGCTTAGAAAACCTAAATCGCCACTGATTCAGATTTTTCTAGGCAGCGTCCGGACAGAGTCAAAGAGTGTCCGGACAGTGAATTGTGCAACTGCCTTTCTATAACGTGCTTCACACGTTTTCATATGAAGGCCGCGTCCAAACAGTATTGCCCTAGCGTCCGGACGGTTGCAAGCTGTCTTTCCTGATCCGTGTCTACAAAGGAAAACTAGATTCTTCATGAACATTGAAGAGCGTACGGATGTGTTGCCCTAACGTCCGGATGGATGCAACGTTGAGCTTGTCAGAATCTTCTAGACACAAGAAGGAGTCTGGACTCATCACTGGGCCGTCTGGACAGAAACAAGGGATCTGACTTTTGATGAGTTGTCAATTGCTTAGAATCTTCCTGGAACTTTTGAAATTGCATTCTTAATGCTTGCGACACTGAACTTGTCATAATAAGGCTCTTTCCATCTTTAGAGAAATAAACTTTGATAAACTGGAGATTCTGAATAATACGGTAACCCTGTTTATGACAACAACATTACATGATAATGATTTTGTCAACAGAATGAAGCCAATAAAACTAACAATCATTTTCCATCTTGAAATTAAATATTCTGCAACAATTCTTCTGGAATCCTCTGGAATTACGATGCCCCTATTATGGAAGTCCCAGATATGGAGGCATTTTTGTCAACAAAAATGTAGCCAATTAAAATAAACTAACATTCTTGAAATAATTTAGCAAATAAACAACTTTATTTAATAAACTAAAATTTCATACAATAGAAATTGGCTTTTTGGGCATAAAACTTAACAAATATATATATATATATATATATATATATATATGAAGTCATAATTGTTAGTTTTTATTGGCTACTGCTGAAACAGAGATGCCATATTTTATCCAGAGTTTTCCAGATTATTCAGAGTTTAAATCTCAACTATGGAAATGTTTTAATATGACAAATATCAGTGTCACAAGCATCAAGAAAGCAATTTCTAGACTCTTGGGAGATTTTGTGCAGTTTACAACTTAGCAAAAGTTGGATCCCCAGTTGACTGTTCGAACGGCCCAGGGAAGTGTCCGGACGCCCACCAGTTCGAGAAGATTCTAAACAGCTCAGCATAGACAGCATGATCCGTCCAGATGATAAGGCAACATCGTCCGGATGTAGTCCTTAATATGGAAGTACGTTTCAATTTGCAGTCCAAACGCTTTATGCCTACATCTGGATGCCGCCAAGAGAACTCCGAATCAGTGTTGAATTAGGTTTTCAAGCTAGTATTATAAATAGAGGTCTCTAGGCATGTATTATTGACAGTATTATAAATAGAGGTCTCTAGGCCAAGCCGAGCTTTAAGATTTCAAGACTGGCTCGTTAATGAGTCCAACTTAAATAGTTGAGCTCGAACTCGAGTCAAGCTATGAAATGTGTGTTCAAGCTCGGCTCATTTAAAACTCGAGGCAGCTCAAGCACAAGGTTGTTGAGAATGCCGTTTGAGCCGATCTAGGTTACTCGACAAGCTCGGCTCAACTAGAGCTCTAGTTAGGCTATTAAATTTTTCAATGTGTAATCAAAGTAAAGTTCAAGTCCAAGTTTGTGAACAACCTCTATACATTTATTAATAACATAAATATATAATATGTAACTATATAAGACATATTATAAAATATAGTACATAACTATAGTATCTAAGTAACAAATTAACAATATGTTATTATATATAATTAGAGAGTATAAACTATAGTATATGTATGATGTGAGGAAGTAATAAATCAAATATATTCTATATAACTAAATAACTATAATATAAGTACAATATATAACTATTGTTACCATGTTTGATGTGATATATGTGTTTATATATATATATATATATATATATATATATATATATACACACACTATTCAATATAGTTATATTGTTATATACTAACTATTAAGAACTATAAATTCTAAACTTTAAATTCTTCTTCCTTAATAAGAGTAAATTTTA
Organism: Alnus rubra; assembly: GCA_028654335.1. Classification (NCBI taxonomy): domain Eukaryota; kingdom Viridiplantae; phylum Streptophyta; class Magnoliopsida; order Fagales; family Betulaceae; genus Alnus; species Alnus rubra. Next base: position 861,811 of record JAJPGS010001223.1, on the reverse strand, counting down.
TAAGCAAGTACGAAATTTTTGTAGAACAACATTTATATAGGAAATATGTTTTGATTTTCTTTTTAACTTGTTATGATGGGGTTCAAGTGTATAAAGTGACTCCTACCAATATTTCGTACCAAAAAGCAATGATCAAACTCTTTGTAGACAAAACTTATAAAAATTTTGGTGTTGGAAATACTCGCCATAGAGGTAAACAAAAGCAGATTTTTTTTAAAGTATAAACAATATCATGTCTAAACTAGGGATGGGTGTAAAAATATAGCTTGCTAAAACAAGGTTTTAAACCAAAATAAAACAATGGCTTCTTTGTCAAGGACAAGGACTTTAAATATCCAAGATAATGGCTATAAAGGCTACGACAATTTGTTCAAGTGTTAGGAATAAAGGCTTAAGAGATTTAAAACAATGTTCTTTAACTATTATAAACCATGCCTGGCTATCATACGGCTAAGACGCTAAGTACAAAAAGAGCACTACTAAAGGACAACATTAGACAATCATAATAAAGGACAAAAGAAAGTATATTATACCACCTCATCAATATCCGAACCAAGAATTTGGGTTGCCTTTGTTTTACAAAAAAGAAGAAGAAGAAGAAGAAGAAGAAGAAGAAAAGATATGATGGGAGAGATTGACATATCGGTCTGCAGTCTACCGTGAGAGATAGAGGTGGAGAAACCGAGATTTTTGCAAGAGAGAGATGTGGCTATATAGGAAAATATGAGAGTGTGACGGTAGTTATGCCAAAACTTGTCAATTTATAAAGTTAGGTTTATGAGTTCTAACATGTTGTAGGGAAAAATAAATTATAGTGGATTTAATTCCATAAGCGGACAGGTTTTTATGGCGGCTAGGGTTGGGATTTAGTGAAGTAAAATATAATTTTTTTGCTTAAGACACTTAAAAATGTATATTAAAGTAGTGTTCTAGAATTCTCTTTTAGCAATTATTATTATTATATGTATTTTATTATTTTATTTATGTCTATATAACTATATTATGCATGTAATGATCCATTCTCATTACTAGATTGAACCTACCATTTCCTATAGTCTTAGTTATCAATTGAAAATTACTATTCTTTCCCTGAAAGAAAATCAAGATTATTACATCTCTAGTAATCGAGTTTTTTGGAGTCCCCAGGAACACCAACTGTTAGCACGTCCTGGTGACATCTCTAGTAACGAAGCTCTCTGGAAGTCCAGAGTCAGCATGTACAAGTAACAGAGCTCTTGAGTTGATCCTCAAAGTCTTTATCACGAAATCCATTAGCATGGCTTGGTGACGAGCATGTGATGGATTTACACTAAACATAAAAAGGTTTAACTTTTTACACGAAATAACTTAGGTGTTCAAAAGTTTAACAACCCAAGTTTTGATCACCGAATAAGGCTAATTTCTAAGACCTAACAACATGTAAATCAAGAAGTAACAATTACACAATCATTCATTTGTATAAATCGTATCATCATGCTTATAAAATTAGGGTTCATATCATTGAATCATAATTATTCAAGGCACTATAAAAATGCATAGTTCATATCAAAATATTCATGCTCGAAAATCTTAGTCTTAGAGTCCACGTGAAAGTTTACTCACCAAGTACGTAATAATCCTCAAAGAAGTTGTTTTGGTACGAGTCAACTCCCTCGTCTACAAGGTATTCTACCATTAGCCACACTTATAGACGCAAATTCTAACTTAAAACCTAAAACTTAAACTATATGTATTATGCTTGAACAGGCCGTTAGGATGATCTCAACGTTAGGATGATCTCGCTATTAGGACAATCATCTAATGTTGGAACGATTTGATCGTCAAAACGGTTTTTAAACAAAGACTTCTAACTCTAAGAAATAATTTTTTTTTTCCATTTAACAAATTCTAAGGCTTAAAAAGGCTTCATTTTACTAATTTAGACACTAAACACAATTATATATGAAGCTCAAACACTAAAGTCTCATGCTTTATCCAAAAAATCAAACTTTTGTTTTTTACCAAAAACCAAAACTTTCTTTAACAATACTCCAAAAATCACAAGGATCACCACAATACCTTTAAAAGTAGGGACGGAGCCAGAAATTCTTATGGGCAGAGGCCAAGGGCCAAAAAAAATTATTGGTAGGGGCCAGTAAGCTAAATTTTATTTTTTTACCTTATAATTTTTTTTTTACCTACTATTTTTTTGTTGCTTTTTGGAATTGAGGGGGGGGGGGGGGGGGAGGGGCATGGCCCCTGCCAGCCCCCCCTTAGATCCGTTCCTATTTAAAAGTAAGTTTACTCTTATACAGTCCGACATTCTCAATAGAACATATAATCCACAAAACTCAACTCTCTAACCCTAAAGTCACCATCTTTCATCACAAAAGCTCAATTTTTACAATTTAAAACACACGTATACATTCACACGCATGAAAATAAACTCATCGTAACATCTTAACATAACATTAAAAACAAAATATAAACAAGATAGGCCAAGGAAAGAGGTGCATGGCTTACCCACTAGAAGATTTGAGCTCAAACTCTTAAGAAATCCCAACTTCATCTTCCTCTCTCACTTTCTCTCTCTCTCTCTCTCTAGAGGTTAGGGCACGTACCAAATGGTGCCCTACGGTTCATAATGGGGGTTTTAAAGACCTCCATTGCGTTTGTCCAGTGTTGGTCTTATCCAGTTCGCATGCAAACTATCATCTTTCGGACAATCTCCGGACCGTTTGGACATGTTGCTGACGCGGATCGTTTAGGCGATGACCGAACATCTCTCTTCTTTTTCCATTACCTATCGTTCAAACAGTTTTCATATAAAATTACTCCTAGCTGTTTAAAATCCTTTTTTTTTTTTTTTGCCTTTTTGAGATTTGTGACTAATCCAACTCTATTATAAACAGTTACATACTATTTAAGGTGTCCTTAATCCTAATTTAATGCGGGTAATACACTTGTGTTGTCACCAATTAGAAGAATATGATTCAATTTTAGTTTCTTGTATTCCTAGCAATATTCATTCTTATTCTTAAGAAATGACCATTCCAATTTTCCAAACGTAGCCTAATAGTTGGTCAGAGTACCATGACTCATTAGCTCTTAATCAAATAATACACAAACTCCTTTTTTCTTTTTCTTTTTTGAAACTCCACTTACCCCCTAAAGTGTCATCGCTTTTGCAATTACATCCTTAAAGTTTAAAAACTCTCGATGTCGGGAATTCAATTTAAAAAGTTTGCAATGTCACCAATCCATTTGAATTTTTTATTAAATCTTTATTAACGATATGAAAATTTTCAAACTACGCCTATCTTTTTTTTTCTTTTTCTTCTTTTTTTTTTGTTTTTTGTTTTCAATTTTTAAATTTTAAATTTAAGGGTAATTTAAGGGTATATACATAGGTAACTTTTAAAATCACCATTTGATTAATTACACGCTCAATAATAATTTTAAAAGCCACCTCATTTTTTTATGGACATTTGATGGACACTTAATATATTAATAGAATTACTCTGAAATATCATTTAAAAAAAAAAAAAAAAAAAGAAGGACGAAACATCTTGTTTAAGTAAATTTTTTTTTTTAATAAAATTTATGCCTACGTGTCAAGGGCCGAATTGTAGCAAGCAGGACTATGAGAACCGTAGTGAAACCTTGACGAGAAGTAGCTCTTTACTGTTTGGGAGTTCTTCTGGCAGAAACGCAGACGCAACAGGCGAGCGAGAGAGAAAGGGGCAGAGAGAGATGGAGCACGAGGACGTGGACACATCTGGCGCAGAGGACACCCCTAACAACAACGAAGCAGTAATGCGTTTCCTTTTCTCAAAACTTTATTTCGACTCCCCTGAAAGGTTTAATTGAAGAAGAAAAAAGCGAAACCCTAATTTTAAAAAAAAAATGTATTGCAGGAACTTGACGACATGAAGAAGCGGTTGAAGGAGATGGAGGACGAAGCGGCTGCTCTGCGAGAGATGCAGGCCAAGGTCGAAATGCAAATGGGCTCTACACAAGGTTTTTTTTTAATCAGATTCGTTATATACACAGCTTCTTTAATTTTTTATTTTTAATGTAATTTCTAGTATTTTGTGGTTTTTTAATTATATTTTTTGGTTTTACATTGATTTTTTACAGTAGTATATAGGTTCCAATTCTGGTAAGAAGCTCTGTCAGTAGGTCATGATTAATATTTGAGTGCATGTTCTTTTAGTGATCAAGTTTCGATTTGATCTCCCTGAAAAATTAGAAAGAAGAAATTCTTGGTAATTAATCATGGGTTCCCGAGATGACGATGTATTTTTGTTATATTTTATGTTCTTTTTTCTTTTTGGTCCCAAGAAAAAGGTGCAGAAGGACTGTTGATTTACATTATTAGAGTTATTCTTTGTCCCATATAAGATGAAAAAAAAGAAGAAGCAGCAGCCTCTAAACGCAAGTTCAATTTGAATTTCATGATAATATAATGCTGGGGATATTTGATATATGTTTAATTAGAAGTTGACTTTGTGGTTGAATCAGATTAGAAGGATAAGCTAAGAAGTTTAACACCTCATGATGTTTTTGTTTTTAATGGGTGGTTGTGTGATGCTCGATTTTATAACCTGATATATATAATGATGATTATGACAATATTGATACATATAACTTGATATGTTTCTTTTTTTCTTTTTTTGTGCGACTAGATCCTGCTAGCGAAGCTGCAGCACAGGCAAATAGAGAGGAAGTAGATTCTCGATCAATTTTTGTTGGCAATGTGAGGCCTCTTTTTCTTGTTTAATTTTGTAGTTTGTCTTTATAGAATTCAATTATCTTTCAAGTTGCATGAAAGTTAAGAGGACAAAATATAATTGAAGTTAGGAAATTTAAGTTTAAAAAGAAGGATTATATCAATAAGAGAGTATATTGCTGGAACTGAAATTGAACCTTTTCCAAAGTCTGGGATAGGTAGTATTTAAGCCTAATAGTGCTCCCACTTGAACACTTGATGCAGATAGGTTCTCCTCAATTAGCTTTTGGAATATGTTAGCTACTTTTATTTGGTTGCATTGAAATAGGGCATGAACTACATGTTTGCACTTTGCACAAAGTCAAGCTTGAGTAGATTACAAGAGTATGGGAACACTGTCAAATATTTCCTTCTTTTTTCTCCTTTGGCGTTCAACAACCATAACGTGTTCAATGGAGAATAAGCACCTATTGGATTATGTGTTCAGGTAACAGTCATTGAAAATTGGCTAATAAGCTCTAACAACAAGGGGATGGCTCTCCTTCCATTCTGCCCCACTTCAACCAAACAATGGGAGGGAGAGGTCCTCTCCCTCTCCCTCCCCATTCCCTCTCCATCCCTCCTACTCGAAGAATGTAGGACCGTTCTCTTTAAAAAGAACCAAACAGGTGCTAAAATGTGGATTAGCAAGTTTGTCAATTGTTTTAGGTGTACAGATTCTAAATGGCATCTTTAGTTCTTTCCTAAATGTCTGGTTTTGTTTCCAGTAATTCTTGCCATCAGATCACAACTTGTCCATTGATCTTTTCCCTCATGATAGGACTCAAGCTTCAAGTTTTGGATTCTTGATGTAGTATGGGATAGTGATTGCTCCTTTTAACCTTCTCCCCTTTTTGTGATATTGACTCTGGTTTATGCTTGGCGTTATACCTGTTCAAAAATGCTTAATGGTTTCGGTTAACAATGATTTAGGCCTTTCTTTCTGCCCCTTACCTTTTCCAGCTAAACGACCTTTCTAATCAATGGAGCGGAGTTTTCAATGTTTGCGGCAATTGTATCTGGCGGCCAAGTGAATCACTAACTTGGAGTTATTTAATCACTTCCTTGAAGAGTTCTAAAATCATACTATGTTAGAACTGTAATCAGTTTCATTAGATGTGCATGATTGCTCATATTCTTGTTGATAATTCCAAGTTGAGATTTGTGTGTGAACGTGCGCATGGGATTTTCTAAGCTTTAGAGTCTTGCATTGACTTTGTGTTTGACTACAATCGCAGGTCAGGCGTCACTCTTCGAGTTTTCTGATTAACTAAGGGTGTGGTTGGAAGTATTTCTGATGTGAAATACAGCTGGGCTAGGAAAAGAAATAATAATGAATTTCAACAAAAAGAGGGGGGGAGGGGAAGGAAAGAGGATTAAAGTATAGGATTACAGAAGAGAGAAAACAATGAAAGTGATTAAAATTGTTTGGAAAAAAAGAAGTATTGAAAGTTTCGGAAAGTAAAATTTGGGAAAAGAAATGGAAAGGAAAGAGGAAAAAAAAAACTACTAGAAGCCAAAATCTCACCACTTGCCATTTTGGAGAGGGTGATAGAAAAAGAAAAAATGAAGCAATGGACTAGGATATGTATCACTTTTGTTGGTATAAACACTTGTTCTGGGGCTGGGATGGCCAGAGGAACGGATGTTATTCAAGATTCCTAACCCAGACTCAAAACAGTTGAGAGGTGTAATATGCCTTGAAGATTAAGGGCTAGGCATGGGTATAGCTGTCATATTGGCAAAGCCAGCTGCTGCTTTTGGTGGCGATTATTGCTCGAAGAATGTTTAGGTGTTTTGCTATATCTGGTGAGAGGTCATTGATCTCCCTTTTTTTTTTTCTTTTTTTTTTTTCTCACTTGGATTAAATAGGTATCTCTTATGTCTTTCCAGTATTATTGTTTGCTTTTCTTGTTTACTACTCAAGACAAGATCACAAGAATGATCTATGACCTCTTAGGTATCTCTTATGTCTTCCCCGGTTAATTTCTAAAAGTTTCATGGTTAGCGAGCTTATCTTTATTGACTTTATTTTAATTATTTTTTTGTTAGTATCAAGGACCTGAACTGACATTTCTATTAATTTGGCTCAAAATTCTTAAATTACATGCTTTTCTGAGGTAATAAACATGGAGAAATGACTTTTTTCTATGGCAGTTTTGTCTTGCATTCTTATGACTGATGTGCGTGTACTTTTGGCATGGAAACTCTATATTTGAATTTCCTCATCTTCTTATGTAACCATTATTGTTTTAGAAATCATGAGGGGTCAAGTCCCTCTAGCAAAGTTGCCTTTTTGGTTGGCAATGTATGCTGTATGTTTTATACATGCCCTACGTCTATGTTTCAGCCTTAATCAATAAAGTTTCTTAAGTGAATCTAATAAAGTAGTAAAGGCATTGATGGTGGGTGGATTTGAGGCTTATATCTAACCCTTCACATATTTTTTAAATAAATAAATAAATTACGATGTGTTATTTGAATAGTCGTCGAAGAACACGCCTGCCAGAACATCAAGATGAGACCCAGATATACTGGTTTCATGAATCTTGAAAGCTAGTAGCGAATCTTTGTTATGGTAGTTTGAACCACGAGTTTTGGTGACAAACTAGTTGAATACCTAGACATTGTACATTCCATTAATCATATTTCTATATCTAATGTAATGGAGGGTTCAAGTAGCTGGTTGTACTAGTATAAGGTTGGTTTCAGTGTTCAGCATCTAGTTCAGTTGTAACACTGAATTGATCTGTTAGGCCTAATTCTTTTGGGCACAAACTGGGTCTGCAGGTGGATTATGCATGTACTCCTGAAGAAGTACAGCAGCATTTCCAGACATGTGGAACAGTGAACAGAGTCACTATTCGCACAGACAAGTTTGGTCAGCCAAAGGGTTATGCTTATGTGGAATTTGTCGAAGCAGAGGCTGTCCAAGAGGCTCTCCTGTTGAATGAATCTCAACTACATGGACGCCACTTAAAGGTGAAAGCAATAGTTTTCATTTTTTTTCCTTTTATATATTTTGGAACAATATACACATCAATTTGACTTGCGCATGATTTTGAAACTTTATTGATATAAGTTCCAAACATTGGTACTTCGTTTTTCAACCGCATGAACTTTTTAAATATGGTTGCAGGTGACTGCCAAACGGACCAATATACCTGGGTTGAAGCCGTATCGTGCTCGTCGAGCCAACCCCTTTATGCGAGCCAGAAGCCCCATTATAGCTCCCTACAGCTTCTCCCCTTATGGATATGGGTACGCTTCTTGAAGACTGCCTTCTCTTCTTGGTCATGGATTAACTTGTGATTCTCCAGCCAGTCTTGCTTTTCCTTCATTTGATTGTTATCTGCCCTCTGTGAACCTTTAGAGTGAAACTCTAGCATATTTCTGTTGCAGGAAGGTTCCAAGATTCAGAATGCCAATGCGTTACAGTCCATACTTCTGACTGTTCCATTTTTCTCAGGCAGATATGCTGGTAGTCAGTTAATGGACAAGTGCAACACCTTATCCCTTTGTCATCTCATGGATAATGTTTTGGAAAGATTTAAGAAGATATTTATGCTCTTTAGATTTATCTGATTGTGTTTAAGATTTTAGCATTTTGTTGAGTTTATCTAAAAGCTTTAATGCTTGCAGATGCCATGCAGCCTATAATGTATATTACTGTTTGAAATTTGCCATAGAAAGCTTCCATTGCAGGTTTTGGTGCACGTAAAATTGTTTGGTTTGTTTAGCTCCTTTTTGCTGTTTACATCACATTGCACGAAATTAGGCTGTGATATTGAGATGTATTCGGTTCACTTTTGTAGTTGCATACATCTCACAGTATTTTGCAAGTTTGTCAGAGGTTAAGAGAAATTGGAACCCCAAGGGATTGGCTTAGGTGGTAAGGGCCTTAATCTTTGTGGAATCCCTCCATTAGGTCTAAGGTTCAAATTCTTTTGGTGCAAACAATTTCTTAGAGCTACGTCTGCCGGCGAAGCAGGAGTCTTATCCGATTCGTGTGGAGGGAATGCTTTGCATGCGTTCGGGTTTGCCCAACAAAGGTGGGTAGACAAAGTGGCCCTGCTGAGTAAAAGGAATAATTGCTTAAAAAAAAAAGAGGGATAATTATGTTCAAGCATTGTTTTTAATCTTGTTAAACTTTGTCATTTAACATTATAAGGTATCTTCGCACCCTTCCTCCAGTTTTCATTGTGCCTTCATTGTTCTATCGTATGACCTTTATCAGTGGATTTTCTTAGTGTACTACTCTGGTATCCGAAATATATTTATTGAGATTTATTGGGTGCTAAAGTATTTATTTATTTTTTATTTTTCCTTTTATATTAGTGCGTGCAAGTATTTAACTTTCCTTGTAGCCGCGAGCCCTATGTCTTATGTTTATGTGTGATGTACCTTCCTTATCAGTGAGATTCAGAACACATCATGCTCCAACAATCTGGGGCTAAGTGATTCAATAACCTACTTGTCTATTTCTTCCAAACATCAAAAGCCCAGCACACTTCAATTGATGTCACTTGTCATTCTTCCCAATTGATAGAGATCTCAAGTAATTTTATTGTTAGGATTGTTAGCAATTCGGGCATCAAATATAAAAAAGTTTTTATGAGATTTACATGTCTGAACAGGTCTCGGGCAACTTGTATTTCTTGTTGGACATGTGAGCCGTATAAGGACTCACATTTGATGTCTGGATTGGGCAACAAATTGTTAGGAATTCAGGTCGGCGGGCCCTATTCTCTGAATTTAATTGACACTTAAATTCTAAAATCTTAGTTATTGCATTAGGAGACCAAGGATAGAGTAAATGTTTAGGATCACCTCGAATCAACACTTAAAGAGACCATAGTCAAGCTGTCTTATCCTCACGATGTACTCATAACATACACAATGAGTGCTTGCAATGAACTCTTGCGGGTTGTTGGAGGCCATACAAAGTTAGTGTATTTGGATTACCTTAAATTTAGGGATTGTTATATTAACACAAATCAATACAATGAGTGCTTGCAATGAATTTGTTTTGCAATGCTTTTTTAGAACACTAGCAGTAAACACCAACCATTTTGCCTAATTTAAGGAAAATTTAGCGAATCAAACCATTTTTTCTTTTCTTATACAAAGGTAGTTTACAACAGCTTCCTTTTATTTTTTTCTTTACTATTAAAATAATATGTTTACCTTTTACTTCTTTTTTTAATTTTATTCCAAAAGCATCTTTTATTTTTTTTCAATTTCTCTCTCTCAACGTCCATGGTTGTCCCTTCCAACACCCCTTCGTCATCTTCTTCTTCAACACAACACTGGCATCCCCTCTACCATTTGTTTCACACTGATCGTGACCAAGATAGGAAGAAAGAGACGGAGGTTCAAAGAGAAATAGAGAGAGAGATGATTCTAGAGAGAGAATAGAGAGAGAGTTTGGTTCAGTATCACCCAATCGGCCATCAATTTCCACATGAAATCAACAATAGATTGAACCCAAAATCAACACATACGGAGGGCTTGGATTTGATGAAGTTTTTGAGGTTGAGCACGGGTCTTCGTGCTGTCCTTGACAATGGCTTAATCCACTGGACTACTTGGAATTGTTCTTGCCTTTAGGCGTCTATGTCCCTTTGTCTTGACAAACTAACTGCCTCACTCCAGGTGCTTTAGCGGTGAAGAAATACAAGAAGGTGAGGTTCTTCTCTTTCTCCACGACACGGTCGAGGCCGTGGTCACGAATCCATTTGATGGTGGCGGCATCGTCCACGAAGGTCCGGCCGTGGCAGAGGAGCTGGGATTGAGAGTGAGAGAGTGGCTTTGGGAGAGAGAGGAAGATGAGCTGCATCGGTAGAAGTGATTCAAAGGAAGATGAAATGGAAAGAGAAAGAGAAGTGATTCAGAAGGAGAGAGGAGAGAGAGAGCTTTTTTTTTTTCTTCTTGAAATAATCTATTGGGTAGCTACGGTGCAGTCGGTGCTACCCAAGGGTTTAGGGAATTTGAAAGGCATCTGCTGTGGGAGTTATTTTGTAGTTTTTTTAAAAAAATAAAAATAAAAATTCCCTATATTTAAGGAAGGGAACTACTTATAGGGTATTTGCAATAAAAGTACTAATAAATAATTTAACAGTCAAAATTACTCACTTTTATGTCACATCACAACTAAAAAAACAGAAGACACTCTAAAATGTTTTACCAAACGAGCCTTGAATGAATTTTGTCCTACAATTTAAGTTGTCCTAATTGCAATTTATTTAAATTAAAGTCTTATAATTTAAGTTGTCTACGTTGCATGGATAGTCATTTTTTGTATTAGCATACATTTTCTTCATTTGCATGAAACAATTTCATAATCAATATTAGATTTCATAAATATAAAGATCCCATCCCTAGTAAAAAAAATGCTACAATAATAATGCACATGGTTTCATACCAATGTCGCTGCTTTATGTGTTATTCAAAAGAGAAATATTTTGCTTTATTTTCTTACATATCTCTTGTTCATCACCGTATAAAAGATATGCAAACACACCATTGAATTTACAGTATTGAATCTTTGGGACTCACACATAGGTCCCGCAAATTCAATAGTATATATTTTTTTAAATGAAAAAAAAAATAAAAAAAATTGTAAGAAATATGCAAGAAAATAACACAAAATATATCACTGCAAAAAAAAAAAAAATCAACATTATATGTCATTTTATTTTCAGTCGTTATAAAAAAGCGTCATTAATTTGTAAGTTAACGTCGTTTATTTTTAAACGATGTCATTTTTACATTTTTTTACTTACAAAGAAGCAAAGTTTAAAAATTTCCTAAAAATTTCCTACAAATGCATCTTCATTCGAAGTACCATCCTAGCCACCATGACCTACCACCTAGGATCCACTCACTTTCTTCCCGGCAAACACACAAAATTCCACTTCCAATATATTTTCAGTGTTTTCTTTTCTTTTTTTTCTTTTTTATTTTATTTTTTTTAAAAAAAGTTTTTATCTTAGGTTGTTTTGATTTTAGATTGTTGGAGATGCCCACTACTTATTTACGTATTTTATTTTTTAGTATAATCTTAACTTACTTAAAAATAAAAAATAAATAAATAAAAATTGGATCTAGTATTCTAGTTCATATTATGCATATTTATTTTTCTCCCTTTCTTAGTAAAATTCTTAATGCATTCCATTTATTGATGAAAAATAACTTAAACACAATGTTCAGCAATTACAATATCATTAACATACCGAAGGGCATTCTTTATATGGACCACTTCATCACCAACATATTGTGTCATATTTTTACCAACTTGTTTTATTTACCTCGATCATTTGACGTGGAATATTTCATCACAATGCGGTTATCGTCAATTAATTGACTATAATAACACTAATTTTCGCTATCACATCTATTTTCAATTTCACATTTTGCCACGTCATCTCTCAAGCAAAAACCTTTTAGTTGGCTAAGTGATGTGTGGATTAGGAAGATGATGATATATGGAGGCAATATCCTTAATTTTTTATTTTCTTAATGGGAGGTGATATCTTTAGTAATTTATTTTATATATATAAAAAAAAATACTAAAAACTATTTTCGTCTAATCCTTATTCTACTAGCTATTACTTAATATGGTAGTGTTCATAAGGTTTTAATTATTATTATTTTTTTGAAAAAAAATACACATCCTCTCAAACTATTATTTAATCGTTAATGTCCCTCTAAGACCAACAAAAAGATAAAAAAATAACTCTAATTTTTTTAATAAGACAAAAATATCCTAATATTTTTTCAATGAGACTAAAAAAAAAAAACTAAAAAATTAACTTTTTAAAAAACAAATTAAAAATAAATAAAAATTAAAGTAATTACAGGAAAAACAAAAAAAAAAATTAAAAAACAAAAAAGAACGATTTTATTTCTTTTTAAAAAAAAACTGAAAATTATATAAAAAAAATTAAAAAAAAACAAACAAAGAAAAACCCGTTTTTATTTTTTGTTTTTAATTTGGCAATGCTCATTAGTTTTTTTTTTTTTTAGATTTTTTTTGTAAAAAAAAATAATAATTTATGAAAAATATTTTTGTCATTAGAAAAATATTACATTTTTCAGTAATTTAGAAAGAAGATTGACACAATTATTAGTTTGAGGGACATTATCAATAAGTGGTAGTTTAAATGAATTATGTGTACTTTTTTTTTTTTTTTTTCAAAAAAATTAATCTAAAAATTAATGAGCATTACCAGACTAGATGAGTAGATCATGGGTGGAGTAGAGTGGGATTTTTAACTTTACTCAATTGAAATGAGCAAATTTATAAAAGGATAAAATCAACAAAGGTATTCATGATCGGGTGACACCTTGATTTGAATTGGAAAAAAAGGATTTGCAGTCTCCTACCTTACTGTCCGTCCATATCGCTAAAACGATTAAAAAAAATAAAATAAGAAAATATCTCTTTTAGGAGGTCAGATCCCAACAATATCAATCTATTTTATTCTATTTAATCCAAGGCAAGGATTCAACAATCACTTAGTCAAAATATTCGTTGATATTAAAAATATCTGAATTTGTATAGTAAAAGTATTAGCTAATTTTTAATTTTTTTTTTCTTTATTTAAAAAGCCTCCTCCTAGCTCAGTCTTCCACTTCGTTTCAGAAATGGCTCTTACAGTCACCTCCACCCTCTCTTCCAGACCCCTTCTCCAACCCCACCAACCCGCCAAACCCCTCCATCATCACCACCACCTCTCTCTCCCCGACAGGAAGAAACCCATCTCAGCCGTTCACGCCGCTGATCACTCAAAGTCTTCCAAGTCAACGCCCACAACTACCCCAACTCCCACCAGATGGAGCCTCGACAGTTGGAAATCCAAGAAGGTCTTCCAGCTCCCCGAATACCCTGATCAGAACGCGCTCGACTTTGTCCTCAACACCCTCGAGTCCTTCCCTCCCGTTGTCTTCGCCGGTGAGGCGAGGAGCCTGGAGGACCGCCTGGCCGAGGCCGCTCAAGGCAAGGCCTTTCTGCTTCAGGGTGGTGATTGTGCTGAGAGCTTCAAGGAGTTCAACGCCAACAACATTCGTGACACCTTCCGTCTTCTTCTCCAGATGGGTGTGGTTCTCATGTTTGGTGGACAAATGCCTATTATCAAGGTATTCCATTTCGGTTTCTTTTGTTTAGTTTTTTTCCCTCTTCATTATATGTGTGCTTTTTAATGATTTTGAGGAATATATGCATAGTGGGATTGAACTTTTGTTGAAAGATTTGGAATTTTGCATATGATTGGTTATGTGGCTACGAGAAAGAGTCCGGTTTTTCGGAACCGGGATCATAGTGGTCTCTTTCTTTACACATGGTGTTTCAATGGTGGTATGTGGGTAGGAGAGAGAGTCCGGGTTTTTTATTTTTTTTTATTTTTTTTATGAATAAGGTTTGACTTGATAGATTAGAAAATTGGTAATTCCGTTTAAAATGCCTGAGATCATGGTGGTGCTAAATGTTAGTTTTGATTTTACAAAACATGCATGATGGAAATGGACTAGAGGTTGAAGGATTGGATTTTTAGATTTGATCATTTAGGTAGGTAGAATAGTAGCCCAATTTACTATTAGCAATTATGCATGGCAAAATTGTACTACAGGTTGGAGGATTGCATAAATTTAGATTTGAATAGTTAGGTTGGCAGACAGGTGGCTCATTTTTTATTTTTTATTTTTTTATATGAATAATAATTATTTTAAAATCGTACACAAAAACCAGGAGCACCAAATCTCTAACGGCTACTACAATCGAGAAAACAAATCAGATTTATCAAATTCTCTTGAGGGAAAGTTAGGAACATAAAAAATAGCCCAATTCAAAAGAGATCTCAAAATGAGAATTTAAGAAAAAGCACGTTGGTCTCACTATCCTTAAAGAGCCAATGATTCCTCTCTCTCCAAATGCTCCACATCAAAAAGGGCGGGAATAACTTTTCAGATAACTTCTCTAGGCTGTGCACGCCCAAGAAATTTCCAACTACGGAGGAGCTGAAGAATGTTACCAGGGAAGACCCAGGAAACCCCAAAGCTGTTAAGAACTAACTACCAGATGTCAACATCATACTCACAATGGAGGAGATGATTAATAGTTTCCTCATCCCTCTTGCACAAGCAGCACCGGTTAATCACCTGGAACCTACCTTCTAAGATTGTCCACCATTAGGATTCTACCCAAAGTCGTTGCCCATAAGAAGAAAGCAGCGAGGAGGGGCTTTCACCTTCCAAATGTTTTTCCAAGGGAATGAACTATGGTCACCTAACTGTAACATAGTATAGTAGCTCTTCATTGCAAAACCATGACGGCTCGAAGTGTTCCACACCATGCTATCCCTTGCACTCGAAAGGGGGTTCACCGAGTATAAAAGAGTAAGAAAAGAATACAGAGATTCAATTTCCCAAATACAAAGATCTCGAATGAAGCTAAGATTCCAAAGAGTGCGGGGACTTGAATGATCCATGTAATCTGACACCAAAGCCTCATTGTTACTTGCTAATGAGAAGAGTTTTGAGAAATAACTCTTTAGAGCACTATCACCGCACCAAATATCATACCAGAAGCGAATGCGAAGACCATTCCCAAGCTTATAGGAAACAAAATTGGAAAAAGATTCCCAATTTTTCCTAATACACCTCTAGAGACTCACCCCGTAAGTACCTCTTGCTTCCTCTGAGAACCATCGCCCTCTTTGGATCCCATATTTCGACACAATCACCTGCCTCCATAAATAATCTTGTTCATTCCTAAACTTCCAATGCCATTTACCAAGCAAGGCTTTGTTAAACAAAATAAGATTTTTGAAACCCAACCCTCCTTTTGCAATAGGGGAACAAACAGTCGTCCAATTTACCAAATGTAAATTATTTTCTCCGCCTGGGTTGTCCCACAGAAAGTCCCTCTGAAAACACTCTTAAGTCTTCTAGCTATGCTAGCTGGTAAAGGGAAGAGAGATAAAAGATAAGTGGGGATACTAGAAAGCGTACTCTTAATGAGAGTAAGAAGCCCTCACTTGAACAGATACATCTTCTTCCAACTTACCAGCATTTTTTCCATTTTCTCATCCACCCCATCCCAAATGGCTTTAGATTTGAAGGGAGCACCTAAAGGAAGGCCCAAATAACGCAATGGAAGAGAAGAGATACTACAACAGAGAATATTAGCCAGCTCCTCAATGTGCAAGACCTTCCCACTGTGACTATCTCGGATTTTTGAAGATTAACCTTTAAGCCTAAAATGGCCTTGAAACACAGGAGAATATGGTCCAAATTATGGATTTGATCCACTTCAGCATCACACATAATAAGAATATCATCTGCGAACATCAGATGTGAAATTTCCAAGGGGAAATTGTTGAGATTGTCTACTCGGAATCCAGAAAGAAAACCCCCATCCATTGCTCTAGAAAGCATCCTTCTGAAGGCATCCATGACAAAGACAAAGAGAAGATGAGAGAGAGGGTCTCCTTGGCAAAGCCCCCGGGAGCTACTAAAGAAGCTATGCAGGTTGCCATTGATCAGGATCGAGAAGCAAGCCGTGGAAATACATGCAGAAATCCTCTTCCTCCATTTAGAGCCAAATCCCGTACGCCTCAAAATATAATCCCAATTAACATGATCAAAAGCCTTTTCCAAATCAAGTTTGCATAAAACCCCAGGAATTCCTTATTTTAATCTGCTATCGAGACATTCTTTGGCTATAAGAGCTAAGGCTAGAATCTAATGCCCCCCAATGAAAGCATTTTGGCTATTAGAAATATGAGCTCCCACTATTGGCTGCAATCTTCTCGCAAGAACTTTCGCTAGGATCTTGTAGACGCTTCCTATCAAACTAATAGGTCTGAAGTCCCTTATTTCCAAATGATTGAGCTCCTTTGAAATAAGAGTAATGAAAGCAGCGTTAAGACTCTTCACAAACCTCTCATGCTCATGAAAATTATGAAAGAAATTCATGAGGTCAACCTTCACAATAGACTAACAAGCACGGAAGAAGGCAATGGTGAAACCATCTGGACCTAGCGCTTTGTTTACCTCCATACTCAACAAGGCTTGAAAAACCTCCTCATCTTGAAAGTCTCTCCAGCCAAACCGCTTCTAAAGAGTCTAAACAAGGGAACTCTAAACCATTTAACTTGGGACGTCAACGAGCTGATTCGGTGAGGAGATTCGAGAAGTATTGAGTGATAGAGTCTTTAATCAACTCTTTCTCGGAAGTAATAATACCATTGATGCACAGGCTAGAGATAAAATTGTTTCTTCTATGAGAATTAGCGAGGAGATGAAAGAACCCCGTGTTGTGATCCCCTTCCTTAAGCCAAATAGCCCTAGATTTCTGCCTCCAATTGATTTTTTTGCATAAGGGCCACTTCTGCCAAATCATTTTTAGCCTTTTCTATTCTAGCTCTCTCATTTGCTGCCAACTCTCTCTCCTCTTTTAAACCATCAAGAGTTCGAATCTCTTCCAGTAAGGCCTTTTTTCGTACTTCTACATTCCCAAATACCTCTGTTTTCCAACGGATCAAATCAGCCTTCAATTGCTTTGGTTTGCTAGCAAGGACAAAGCAGGGGGTGCCATAATAACGATAAGAATCTCACCAATGTTTAACAAGCTTTGCAAACCCTTCAGCTTTCAGCCACACAGGTGGCTCAATTTTGAAAGAGAAAAATCAAATTTAATCCATAGGTTTTCATGCAATTTCAATTTATTTTCTAGGTTTTCAATTGTGACAATTAGGTTCTTTGGTTTTACCATAGTTTTTAATAGGTCTCTCTCTCAATGTGTCATTTAACTAATTATTAGTGTCACATCAGGCTATTAAGTCAATGACATATGATTCATGTTTAACACATCATGCGCCAACTGCACATTTCAAGTCGCAAATCTACTCTAAATAAATAATAAAAAATAAAAAAAATATGAGGGGTGGCGGCAGTGAGGGGAGGGGCACAGCTGCCACCCCTTTTTTAAAATTTAATTTTTTAATTTGCTGTTAAAAAATGTTTATTAGTAAATTTGTAATTTAGGGTAGATATGCCACGTGGAATGTACAATTTGTGCATGACGTGTTAGACGCAAGCCACATGTTATCGACTTATTAGTTTGACGTAGCATGTCGTTAATTAATTGGACAACAGGTCGACGGTGAAACATATTTGAAACTAAAGTAAAACTTTAAATGTCAAAATTGAAAAATTAGGGATTAACTTGAAATCATGCGAAACCTAGGGACTAAATTTGATTTTTCCCATTTTGAAAAGCTGAAACTGGAATTTTTCTCATGTATTATACTGGCCATACTTTTGTTAATTCTCGAGATATTCACAATCAACATTGGAAATTAGTATTAAAAAAAATTATCAACAGTATGTGAAGCTGATATTTGGGCGGAATTTATTTGTTATAATTGATTTTGGTTTTCTCAGTCTGATGATTCCATCGATGGCAGTTACATTGAACCATTTGAAAAGATTGTGGGTGTGATTATTTAGGTAGGTAGAATGGCGGGTCAGTTTGCAAAGCCAAGATCAGATCCATTTGAGGAGAAGGATGGAGTGAAGCTGCCAAGTTACAGAGGTGACAATATCAATGGCGATTCATTTGATACAGAATCAAGAGTTCCAGACCCTGATAGGATGATTAGGGCCTATGGCCAATCCGTCGCAACTTTGAACCTCTTAAGGGCATTTGCTACTGGTGGGTATGCAGCTATGCAGAGAGTCACCCACTGGAATCTAGATTTCATGGAGCATAGTGAGCAGGGTGATAGGTATATTTCATACTTGTTTAGTTTAATTAGATATACCCGCAATTTGTTTGGTTTTTCAGTTTTTTTAAAGCTTCGTACTTAAATTCCTGATGTTTTAATCATGTAATGCAATTAATTTCTTCAGTCCCTTCAAATATTTTTTTTTCACGTGTTAGATACAACCTATTGGGGTTAAACACATTTATCATTTTGAAAAGTTGGCCCTAACTAAGGCCAATATTATTTTATAGGTGGAATTTGTGAAGTTTCTGTTTTTTTTTTTTTTTTTTTTTTCTTCCTCTAATCCAATTTGTGGTCCTCCTAGCTCACGGGGATTGGCCATAACAAAACGTAGATGTCAGTCATGGTTAAAAAAGCAACAATGGGTTTTACCATTTCCTGTTAATTTTTCGGGGGGACATAAAAGAGGGCTTTGTTGTTTAACGATCATGTATAAGCTATTTACTTTCACCTGTCATTTTCTGTCTCCCCTAAGCCCTTTAGCTGCCTAAACTTGTATCAAATAACTATCCGCACTGTCACATTCATGTTTTTGTTGTTGTGCATTCATACAACTTTACTCATCTTCATTGTGTTTCTGCTAGTCCATTAGTACATTAATCTAATATGTTGTCTTTTATACATTACCACATGTTGATTTTTTTCAGTAAGGAGATTCCTGGATCAGGAAAACTTTCTTGGATAGCATTTTCATCAGCTCAGGTCCAATGGAATTATTAGATATAATATCTTTTCAGTGCTCTGTTTTATCTTTAAGAGAAGGTAGAAATAAAATGAAAATCTCCCCCACCCTCCATAAAGGAAAGCTTTCTTTGCTAAGCTTTTTTATTTTTGTTTTATCTTTTCTCGCAGAGGGTTAAACAAATGGTTATTCTCCAAAATGGAAACTATAGGTGGCTTTGATTTCTAGGAATTAATTTCCAGATAAATATTTCTTAACCCCGTCCTGTAGGTTTATTTATTTTTTAATTGGATTGAATTAATATAGCTCTAAAAAGAGTAACAGGTGAAGTTTCATTTCTAAGTCTTGGAATATTTTCTGGATTGAGCATGTTTTTGCTGTGGCTCAACAGGTACCGTGAACTGGCTCGCCGAGTTGATGAGGCCCTTGGATTCATGAGTGCTGCTGGACTCACTGCTGACCACCCAATCATGACCACAACTGATTTCTGGACATCTCATGAATGCTTACTTCTGCCTTATGAGCAAGCACTTACAAGAGAGGATTCTATTTCTGGGCTGTACTATGACTGTTCTGCTCACATGCTTTGGGTGGGGGAACGCACCCGCCAACTTGATGGTGCCCATGTTGAGTTTCTGAGAGGAGTTGCTAATCCTCTTGGCATCAAGGTATCTAGAATGTTTTGCTTCTATTTATATTTCAGCGAAACACTTATTGTCCTTCTGTTGCTTCTTTTGATTTTTGATTTTTTATTTTCATTTTCCAATTTCCTCTGGCTTTGTTAAGCCAAGTTATTCTTGCCATACTTCCTTGCTGAATTTTAGATAACCCCCGCCCCACCCTCCCCCAAGGGGGGCAACCTCACCCTTTTTGTTGTGAAAATTTGACCTATTAAATACTTTTATGCATCTTTGTTCCATTGTTTGGGTGATAACTTGATTTTGCTCTGGTTTCAAAAGATCAGAGAACACTAATAAAAGAGTGCATTGTGATGCAGGCGAGTGACAAAATGGATCCGAATGAGCTTGTTAGGCTCATAGATATTCTAAATCCTAAGAACAAACCGGGAAGAATAGCAGTAATTGTAAGAATGGGAGCTGAGAACATGAGAGTGAAGCTTCCTCATCTGATCAGAGCTGTCCGTGGAGCAGGTCAAATTGTCACTTGGGTTAGTGACCCCATGCATGGGAATACTATTAAAGCTCCATGTGGACTTAAAACCCGTTCCTTCGATGCAATTAGGGTATGATTTCTTGCATAATTTAAATGCATTACATCTACCACTGTGTTTGGTTGCTTAGTTTTACGGGTTAATTATATTTTCTTCCCTCTATCTACTATCCTTTTTGCGATGTCCCCCCCAACTTAATATTGGGGTTGTAATGTTCCCTTCCGCGATCCAAAATAACAAAAATACCCTCTATATGATAAAAATATAACTTTCTTTTAATCTTATAAAGGGCATTTTTGTCATTTTAAATTCACGGAAGGGACATTGCAACCTTAATGGTAGATTGGGAGGACATTGCAAAAAGGTTAGTAGTTAGACACGGGGGTGTAGGTAAATGTAGTTTGAAAGTATCTGGTGGAACTGCTAAATCAAGTAACTATACACGTTTCTTGTGGGTCCTTCCACCTATAGCCATGATCTTTGGCTGCCTTAATTAGTGTTGTCCTTATTGATGGCATATTTGGTTGGCATAAAACTATACTTTATTGTTTAAGGATAAGGTTGACTAGAGTTATAATAATGAACATGGATTAGGTGGTGCATTGTCTGGCAGAACTAGTCCAAAAATTGCTTAGGCTGCTTTTACTTTGGAATAACTCTCTATAATTGGATTACTTCCCTGTGTCGGTTGCTTGGTATTACTGCTTGTGAAATGTGAAACCACCACCCGTGCCCCTCTTCCCTCTTCTTTTCACTATTGCAGAGGTGAGATGTTGACTTGTACCATACTATAAAAGTGTCCAAAGAAGAAACTTTCCAGATTGTCAACTGAACCTATGCAAAATAATTTCTCAATAAAAGCTGTTGTTTACCTTTTATGTGATTCTTTGGCTCCTTAGGTGACTCGAATCTTTTAGTTGTATCCCACTGGTAAGGATCCTTATTGATGACATTTTCTACTGTCATAGAAATAATTAGTCAATTTCTCAAAAGTTTATTTAGTTGTGTAGACATTAAAATGAAACTAGAAAGAGTAAGTATTTAGTAGGCTGTTATAAGACTACCATACAACTCAGATGATATGACAGTAAAAATCAGTCCTTAATTTTATTTTTTTTTACAAGTGCTGATCCAAAGTTTGATGCTCACTGCCATATCATAAAGTTGTATGGTCTCGTATAAGAGTTATAAGAGTTTACTAAATAACATTACTCAACCAGAAAATAAAACAAGAAGAAGTTAGAACATTTGTAGGCAAGACTGAAATTCATATAATTTTTACATACTTTATGTAGACATATATCTCTGTCAGTATGTTTACTTAGGCCTTCATTGACTTTGGACACCACTTGTAATTAGTGGTTTTTTGGTTTTCTCTACCTATGATGTAGAGACTCATTTTGCAACATGAAGACTACCTTTTTTCCATTTTATATTTTTGGTAATCTTCTTGGTATTCTTTTTTCTGGTAGGCTGAGGTGAGAGCATTCTTTGATGTTCATGATCAAGAAGGAAGCTACCCTGGGGGTGTTCATCTAGAGATGACTGGGCAGAATGTGACAGAATGTGTAGGAGGTTCAGTAACTGTAACATATAATGATCTGAGCTCACGGTACCACACCCATTGTGATCCAAGGCTGAATGCTTCTCAATCTCTAGAGCTTTCCTTTATTATTGCAGATCGGCTACAAAGGAGAAGGATTGGCTCTAGGAGGTTTTTGTCTGTTTCTTAGTATATAAACTTAGATAATTGTTTTGAGGTGTGTCTATGATCTAATATGTATATATATATATATATATGTGTGTGTGTGTGTGTGTATAGTGAAATAAAAAAGGAAGTGAAGACCTTCAACTGCAATGGAAGGTAATAAATCTGAGGAACAATAATGGTACTATATATATCTGCATATACTTGTACTAGTGCTTCTGTGATTGATGGACATGTAAGGCTTGTGTTGCTCTCAAAGTATATCTTTGGATTTTATGATGTTCGAAATATATGTAGAGATCGGCAATTGGTGTTCGCGAGTAGGAATCGAGTCATGTCGAGGCATAGGTATAAGACTATATAGGTTAATCTTAACCCGACCAATTTAAGTAAACAGGTTAAACTTTTCAAATCTAGCCCTTTATTTTTGTATTGGGTTCGTGTCAGGTTTGCATGGACTTGATTCATCTCAAAACATGGGTATAAAATTGTATAAGTTAACTTTAACTTGACTTATTTAATTAAATAGGTTAAATTTATCAACTCTATCTGTTTATATGAAGTCATGTGGGGAACATATTCTTATATCATATATATATATATATATATATATATATGCAATAAAATAAAATATTTATAAAAGAGAAAGAAAGACCCTTTACCAAAACATGAACAAACCTATATAAGATATGATATTTTCGAAATGTAGCCGTTCATAAATGCTCCTCATCATACCTCTCCCATCACTCACCAACCAAATAACCACTGCATTCTCTCCGAATCTAATTGTCCTTGGGACAGGTCCATTTTGAGCTGAGCGATATAAATATTGTATTTGTACTAAAAAACTCCCAACTTCAACCAAAAAGAGAAAAATTTTGACACTTAAAATCTCACTATCATCTATAACGAATTGTAGGCTCTCTCTTTGCTCCAAGTGAATTGGTGTATGCAAAAGATAAATGATATCTTATAATCTGCCTAAGGGTTTCATAGAAATCATAGGATTTATCAAGGACATACTCTTTCGAGTTGAGAAGCCCAAATCGTGTATTTTTTGGAGTTTCGTTTCGTATACGCGTGTCGAGATATAAATATAAGACTGTATAAATTAATAATAACTCGACTTATTTAAATAAACGGGTCAGATCCCTCGTCTTCAATTCTAACCCATTTATTTCGTGTTTAGTTTGTCTTGAGTTTGTTTTGAGTTTGTATTTTCTGGAGAGAATCAGGTCCCTTTATTATTGAAATACTTTTAAACGTGGATCAGGCTTACCGTTCTTATCTGCATTGCATGATTAGGCCTTCACTTTGGTCCCCACTTCCCCCACCAGCTCACGCAAACAATAATGCCAAAGCCGCAAATAGTTATTAACATTTGTTGTTAGGCCGTATGGCCAATATTGCTGATGAGCTTCACCTCATCATTTCCCTGACCCTACCACACTCGTCTCCCAGGCCCCACCATCACTAACTAATTAATTGACCACCCCTTCATTCTCATCCCCAAGCTCCCAAATCCATAATTAATTAATTAGTTAAATATCATTTCATATTAGCAAACAAAAAAAATCCCATGTACTTTTACCCAAATCATGCAGGATAGATTTTAACACGATTCACATATTCGACTGAAATTCAAACACATAATTAGTGTATTAAAATTAAAAAAAAATTATAATTTATTTAATTAAATAAATTAAATTAAAACTGTCTTATAAAATTTTATATTCATACGATATAATATGTAAAATAAGTACAAATTCAACATAAAATTAACAAGTTAAAAAAAAATGAATTGTTTAATTAAATACTCTATCTTAATAATATTCAAACTCAAAAAACAAATTATCAACTCATGACCCGAGCTCAAAATGCAACATGAAATGGGGGCAGTGGGGCACCAACCTTTTACTAGTCGAAACAACCAAAACCACACGGGCAGAGTTCCATTAGGACTTGGTCTCCAGCCACCATGTTTTTCTTAAAAAAAAATTAAAAATTAAAAATTAAATTTTATTCTTAATTTTTTTATTTCTAAATTTTGCTCCCCCGATTTCAAATTCTGGCACGGCCCTGCAGAACCACAAGAGACGCTTCTACAAGAATCCCCACCTTCACTGTTTACTCCAACTCCATTCAGATTTTTTTAAAATATTTATTATTATTTCGCATTTCCAAAGTTTTTGCACTTTTTTTTAAAAGAGAATTTACACGTCACGCAAAACGACAAACTTAAAAGAGTGTCTACGAAATATCAAAACCCTATCTTCCCCCATCACCCCGAACCCCGCCACATCAATATTTACATGCGTACATATATTTCCGACACATATGATGCCACGTCACCGTTCACACGAGAGTTTTGCAAGCAGAAGTTTGAGGGTCCCACATCGCCGGCAAGAGGTACTTGCGCCCATTCGCCCCATTCGCGTTGTAGCTCGCCCCGGTGCTCTTGTCCACCAGGACCCGACCAGGGTCACCCGGATATGCACCCGACCCGAACACCCCCGTGCAAGCCGAGACGGCCTCCAACGGCGCCGTAGCCGGGCCCTGGAAGTAACCGTTGTTAAACGGATTCGTAACGGTGCCGGCCAGAAGAGTTGCCAAGTTTATGATCATGCCGTCAACTCCGACGTCTCCGTTGGGCGCGACTAACGGCGGTGTCTGTGGGCCATAAATGGGCTGGTGAAAGGGCCACGCGCATTGACCCGGGCACTGGGTCTCCGAGTTTCCAACCCACACATACGCGGCCCGGGCTTTCCCGTTACCCACCGGTTTTGACCCGTGGGTTCCACACCGACTCATGCAAAACCCATCGACGGCGACATCCTTGGCCGTCAAAACGATGTTGATGGCGTCCAACTGGTTGACCTTGTTGGCCAAAGCAACCAAGTGCGAATTTTTGAGCGACTTCCCGAGAGTATAGTCCTCGTGAAGGATTTGCTTCCCTACGACGAGGGTGGACGAGCCCCCCTTGTACATATCGATGGTTTTCCACCACGAGGACGCCGAGGGAAGTGGCGCCTGCGGTGAGTTGAGCGACTGGATGAAGTCGACGATTATGGATCGTTGGATAGGGGTGAACTGGCCGTACCAGATCAGATTAACGGTGATTTTGCCCTTCAGGAGAGCGCCGTTGTGATACTTCAGCACGAGCGGCTGTTGCTGCACCAGAGCGGTGAGCTTCCTGGCAGTGCCCACTGCCGGCTCGACGGTAAAGCAAAGTATGAGAAAGGCGAAGGGAATGGCGAAACGGTAAATAGACGTCATGGTGAGGGTTGAATGCCTAAAGTGAAGCTCTGCTTTGTTCTGACTTGTGAGTGAAGAGAATAGGGAATGGGAGTGGTATTTATACATGGTGGGTGTTCCGTTGTCGCGATGTGAGTAAGGGAGACAGCTGTGAGAAGCGAGGGTGTCAACGTCAGGAGTATGCCACGTGGATGGGATTGGTTGGGTGTTCAAATGTGAGCAGCGTTGCCAGGCTGTAAGGTTCTTCAGGGTGACGTGGTGGTCTACAGGGGGAGGCAAATGATGCTGACCTGAGAAGCGTGTGAGAGACTGTGGTAGAGTCTAGAGTATAGACTGGTTTGAGGCAGTGGATTTTGGCAGTGACTCACCCCCATGAGTACGTCGATGCTATTCAATGATCTGACCCAAACTGATATATATATTTCCCAATCCCCAAAATACCACTGCTCCCTCTTTTTTTTTAAATTTTCAAAATCAGGTGGGTCCAACACTCTTCACTCAATGATCCTGACCGTCGATTCCTATGGCTATGTGCCTATGTAGTTTGGTTGAGGACAAGCAAGATATTTTTTTTTTCTTTTCCGTAAATTACAAACAAGTGTA
The DNA here is from genome assembly GCA_028654335.1 of Alnus rubra. NCBI lineage: Eukaryota > Viridiplantae > Streptophyta > Magnoliopsida > Fagales > Betulaceae > Alnus > Alnus rubra. The sequence goes on along the minus strand of JAJPGS010001223.1, from coordinate 835,852 downwards.
TACCATTTTTCAAAAATAACATTTTTTTTTTTAATAGCTTCAAGCTTACCTATCGTTTTTAAATTGTATTATTTTTTCAATACCATTTTTTTAATTTTTTTTAAATTGTATTATTTTATTATTTTTATATAATTTTTAAAGATTTTAATTTTTTAATTTTTTTATATAGTGTCACGTGTGACACGTAGTAGACCGTTAATATTTGAACGAAAAATATAACAAAAGTACTAAAGTAATTTTTACCCCTAAACGCAGGTTTATCTATGAAACAAATGAAACTTTAGGTACTAAATTTAAAAAAATTTAAAACTCAGGTACTAATAGGATATTTAACCTTTATAGAAATCAATTTATAAAAAGTTCCTGCTTAATTAAATGTCATATTGTATTGTATTAATTTTATTGATTTTTTTTATTTAACAAATTCACTTATTGAAATCTCAAATGATCCAAGATCAAGAAATAGGGACATATAGTTCTCTACATACAATACTATAAATATTAGGAGGATTGTCTTCGGTCTAAATTAAATATATGACATGAGTGGCAGCCTTTCTAGATGCTTAAATTATCAAGTAAATTAGGAGATAATCAAGAAACATATTCATTTGAAGTTTATTAAATTGAGAATTCCATCAATTTAGATAATAAATCGTGAAAGAGTTCATATATAATTTATTAAAAAAAAAAAAAAAAAAAGTAAGTTGATTAGGTTAGATAAGCTATTTAGTAGGGGGATAGGCGATCATCCTGGAAGGTGCATAATTGGAGGCTTCGAGGGATGGGAGGGTTAGGAAGAAGGGGCCCATAAGCTAAAGGAAGGGTGGGGGGGGGGGGGGCGAAAGGTACGAGTTTCGAGAGAAGTGCTTCAGTAGTTTAAGGGTTATATTATTAAATTAATTAATATTAAGTCACGCATGATGAAAGCCAGCAGGATTTAAAAACCACTAAAAACTGATTCCCTAGGGGCTAGGGGCTAGGGGCCTCAACCTGTGTTTCCGAAACTCCGCCTGTGAGCGAGGTGGGCCACCCTCTCAGGCTTTTGTGACACTTACGTCATTCTAGCATTTCTCTTGTTTTTATTGTGTGTGAGAGAGGATGGCATTTTCGTAAATAGGGGAAGACCAATGTCTCGCGTCAGTCGAGGTTGGTGTTCTTTTTTCTTTATCTTTTTGTTTTTTTCTGGGTAATGTAATTCACAAACAAGATAGTGGGGAATGCGGGACGGTGCCGACTGGGGTGAGTTGCTCAACTTGCTCTGCACGTGACCTCTTTTTCTTTTCTTTTTTCTTTTTTCCCTTTCTGTGAAATACAAGGTTTAGGGGGCGGGAAGGAATGCACGTGTGACGTATAAAAAAAAAAGAGAATAGAGCATATTTCCTTACTTTTATGTTAATGCGTCTCATACCATTTGATCGCCTGTTTCATGATGTTTTTTTGGGCCACGTTGTCAACTGAGACCATTATAATAATAATTTTTTAAAATTTTTTAATTATCAACAAGTGCAGGCTCACTTTTTTTTTTTTTTTTAATTTTTTAATTTCTAAAAGACTTTCAAAAAATAAAATTAGACAAAGTACAGGCTCACGAATTTATTGTCAATATTCTCTTAAATTACAAATTATGTCATTGCCCTTCATAAACTATCAAAAAATATCAATGTTCTCTGATGATAAAAATACACTTCATAAAATTATATATTAAAAATTATTAAACAATCTAAAAAAAGAAAAAAAAAATTATAAAACCGGTTTTATTTTTTTATTCAATTTTTTCTTTTTTTTTTATAAGTATATTTTTTTCGTTTTTATTATTGTTATTTTAATTTTTTATTTTAAAAAAAATATATAAACTTAATTAAAAAAATCATTTTTTATTATTTTCTAAAATTTCCATTTTTTCGTTTTTCTATTTTTATTTTTCCTAATTTATAAGAACATTTTTGTCTTTTTGTTAATCTTAGAGGAATATTGACATCTTTTATAGTTTAAGGAGGACATTGACACAATTGACAATTTAATTAGACATTAACAATTGAGTGATAGTTTGATGGCCATATGTGTACTTTTTCAAAAAAAAAAAAATCTCTCTTTCCTTTAGCATTTATTTGAAAGAATATTTAAATTTTTTTTTTTTTTTTTCACTAACATTTTTTCAAAAAAAATATTTAAATAAAATTTAAATTGTATCAGGAAATGGTAATGGAAGTTATTGTGAAGTTTATTTGAACAAGAGCATTAACAACAGCATTTGTTAAACTTTTTCTCAAATTAAAGCATTAAACGACTTTTTGTTTCCCTATTTAAATGCATTTCAAAATAGATTTTCTTATCATTTCCTTATATCATTTAAATATTATTGAATTAAATGCTAAGAGAAAGATAAATCATTTAAATATTATTTCAAATAAATACTTGAAGAATGAGAAATGAAAGATAAAAAATTTTATATTAAAATAATGCAAAGATAATAACTTTTGGTTATCTAGATGTAGGGTACAACTTTTGATTTTATTGATGTTTCCTTAGAGCATACCTAATAAGCTCTTCAAATTTTAGCTAAAAAAAATACTTTTTGTTATTTTAATTACTACTTTTAACAAACTTCATACATCAAACTCTCTAAATATTTCTCTATTTCAACTAGATATTACTTTTTTATTGATTTTAAGCAACTACTCCTAACAAATAGGGAGAGAAAAAAAGTAAAAGAAAAGAGAAATGATTAAATATTCAATAACTCATGAAATTTGTGAGCCAAATTTGGAGTGAAAATTCTGACAAAAGCCAAAATAAAAAAATTATAGAGAGTTTGTTAAAGTTGACTTTTTTGAGTTTTTCACCAAATTTTGGTGAAAATTTTGAAATGGAAAGCTAACTAAGGAAGTTTTTTTTTTTTTTTTTAACGGAAGAATCTTTGCATATTATTGATAAAACAATACCAACAGAAACAAACAATTGAATCCAATAAATGGAATCTAGGGATCAATACATTTCCTAAATAGTGTTTTAAGAGTTTTTCCTACATGTAAAGAATGTAATGAGATTTAAGAAAACTGCTGTTAATGCTCTAAAAAAATAAAATTAAAAGAAAATATAAAAGAAGCCGCTGTCTATTATCTTCTTAAATTAGCAACAAACTCCTGTATGGAAAATTCCCAAAAAAAATAAAAAAAAATAAAAAATTATCTTCAACAATCTCTCTAGTCTCTACGCTTAATGTTTCATAAATCAATTGAAACTCAAAAGAACCAAAATTGCTGCCCTTTACTTCCCTTATTTAAAAGAATATTTACAAATCTTTCCTCAACACTCACATGGAACCATATATGAATTTGGGAAGGAATATTAAAGTAGTAAATACTAAATACTAAGACAACAAAAATAATAAATATTTACGTGATAAGAATTTAATCGTTTAACATAAAAAAGTAATAATTAAAAATATTTTAAAAATCAATTCGATTCCTTTGGAAAGGGTGGGAAGAATTTAGAAGCCATCTTTCACGTGCAGGAAGATAGAGCGTCGGTACGCACGGCGACACGGGCTCTGGTCAATTCTGGCAATCGCCGTACCAGCCATGGTTCATGAAGCTGGGCCGGGGAGGACGAATCTGTGCGTAATTCAAAAGTTTCAAGTCCGTGCCTGTTGGATAACTCTCACATTATAAAACGTGTTCTTTGGGGAGTGGACCGCTGGCCCACCAAGGACACATGCGTACAGGAACAATTGCCTTTCCAAAGCCACCCTTTTTACGCCAAAATTTTAAGAAATTGACCTCTCCGAGATATGAATGGCTTATATAATTTTATATTTATATCTTAACATCATTATAATTATTTATATCTTAACACGATTTAAATTCAACAGGTAAACACAAATTGTGTCACAATAGGTAAATTGATTATAAATTATATATGTATTATTTTTAGAAAATAAACTAAAGTATAACATGCCTAAATATTTCATTTATATTTTTTTAAAAAAGTAGAAGTACAATTTTATACATAAATTTATTATTTTAATATTGATATATTTTAGAATAGTCTAAAAAAAGGCATATTTATGAACTCTTTTTTTTTTTTTTCATAGGCATTTATGAGTCATGACAAATTATATAAAAAAAAAAGAAGGATAACTTCACGAAAGAGTATCGAAGTATTGGCCGTTTTAAAAAAAATTATAAAAATTTCAAAGATTCAGGCATGGGTATTTTTACAAATTCTATTAAATTCTGACTAACATCTCAATTCTAGCAATTTTTTTTTTTTCAAAAAGAAATATGAGTATTTTGAAAACTTTGACAAGATTTAACAACAAATCCTAACGGATTACCCTTTATTGAAACGTTTAAAAACTTGAATACCCCAATTTGAGACGTTTGAAAGTTCATTACTCATTTTTCGATAGCATTTTGTGAAGTTACCCCTAAAAAAAAAACAAAACAAAACAAAAGAAGAAGAGAGAAACAGTACTTAAACAAGACATCAGAGGGGTGGTTTGGATCATTGATTTGATTCTTAAAGTTAAAATAAAAATACAAATTCATTTGGTCCTCTTACAATAAGTCAGTTGGAAAAATGATAAATGGCTACTCTGAGGGAGCTAAGACCTCAAAATACAGTTCTAAAGCAAATAGCGTTGATAAATTTAAGCTTATCCTTCTCAAATTGTCGGAGTTCATCGGACCTCGTCCAAGTCACTGCTGGAAGTTGCCGGCCGTTTTCCTTTGTCGCTTATCGTTCTCGAATAGATCTGTTTGGATGCAAGTAGAAAACCTTTTCTACTTGCTACAATGTTTGCTTTTTTTAAAAATAAATTATATTTTATTCCACTTTTTTTTAATTTTATCTTACAAAGTCAAACCTCAAAATTTGCCCACCAAATAAATTTTGAAATTTTATTTCAAAAATCGAACACCTAAACACACAATTAACTTTTTTCACTTTTTATATCACATCAATAATTTTTTCTTACTATTTAAATAAAAAAAACCCACTAAAATACAAATTTTTTTTCTTCATATAAATTCTTTATACTTTATATCACATCAATCGCTTTATACAATCACTCAAAAAAAATAAAATTCCTTATACTTGAGGGGAGGGGGTTACCAAACGGGGCATTAATTACCTGAGAACTAAGGATTACATCATTCAATTTTATTATTATTTTTTTTCTTTTTCTATATTTTCAGACAAAAGAATCACTTACAAGGCGTGCCATATAGGCTCTAGGGGATGTGAGGGTCTAAGAAAAAGAACTACTTATAGAGCATCTGCTATTAATGCTCTTAAGATCGCATCATTCAATTATTTTTTTTGTCTTTTTCTATATTTTCAGATAAAAGAATCCACAGTCAACTATGTCAAGCCCAGCTGGGTCCTCCAGCCCCACCTTCCACGGCATGGACTCCCCCAACTGGGAATTGGATGAAAACAAATTGAGTCAATTGACAGCTAAAAAGGGTTGATGTTTGTGGAAAGCAAAATCATGGAGTTTTTTTAAACCAAGACTGAAGAGAAAAAAGGATGTTTGGGAACCGACAAGAAAATCCTTGAAAATTATGAGGCAAAGGATAGTAGTATAGCTACCTTCCAATTTGGTTGGTCTTTCTTTTTTGTTGTTTGGTTTCTCTTTTTCAAACGCAACGATTAAGCTGATTATGAGACGTCTCATTTCTACGACAAATGCAGTGCACGTTTGACTCGTGTTATTAATGCAAATTGGGACCATCGATCTCACAAGTGACCAGCAAGAGGCTACATATCACCAACTCCACCACCACCACCCCCACCACCTACTTTCTCTGTTTCTCATCTTTTAATTCCCACACTTACCCAAAAGCTGCCCAAAGTTACTCCTTTTACAGCCATAGAGAATGACTACTCCTACACTCACATTCATGTATTTATTCTCTAACGTGTGGCGGTGAATAAGACTGATAATTTTTTAGTTAAACGAGTCGGGTTATGATTGATCTATATAGTCTTATATTCATGTTTTGACATGATTCAAACCAAGCGACATAATGGTAGATAATTTTTGACATGATTCGCGAACCAACACCAACCCAATGTTTATACTTGTTCTTAGAGTACTAGCAGCAGTTTTCCTTCAATTTCTCTAAATTTAGGGAAGAAAATTATCTTTTGCTTTTTTATCCAAATATATTTCACAATAATTTTCCTTATCTTTCTCTATACTATTGCAATAATATTTCTTTACAAAATACAAGTTCCCTACTTACCCTCACATTTTTAACAAAATTCTAACACAATCACTAATAAAAGATAAAAAGATGAAAGATGAGAGATGAGAGAGATATTTTATGTTAAAATAATGTTATGAATGTTAACATTTTTGTTTGTTTTGGCCTGTCAAAATTTAAGAACTGTTGAATTAATACTTATCTCAAAAGTTTAAGTTCATAAGAATAGATAAATTTAATCATTTAATCAACATTTTAACACTTCCCCTCATGGGTTCAAACTCACTTTTTAATAGGTGAGGTCCAACACGTGAAATATTTAATTGAAATAAGAGGTAAATGAAGGAAACATGGTTTGAACTTAAAACCTCTGCTCTGATACTATATTAAATTATCACTTATCTCAAAAATATGAATTAATAAAAAAAAATTAATGATTTAACCAATATTTTAACCTGATTCATTAATGCATAGGAAAGGTTCGCAGAATAATTGTAGAATAAGACAAAATAAGAGTTATTAAATGTACGGGAGAACCAAATTTAATATGTGAGAAAAATAAAAAAGAGTGGACCCAAATGACCTGACGAAGGATAATTATTTGGATCATCTGACTTTGGAACGGTGGATGCCTCAATTATAAACGGGGGGGTACTGTACCTTCAATACCTTAAATTGATGAGTCCCATTGGACAGAAACCCACACCCTACTTTTCTTTGGCTTCTTGGCTATAACAATAGGGGGATTATTAGGTGGTTGCGTGTGGGAGTCCTACAAGTTACATCCTGGTGGCCTACAAAATTATTATTGACTAAAAAACATAAGTTCTCCAACTTAATAATAACTGAGGAACAGATTTTGAATAATATCGACTGAGGAGTCAGAAGCCAGTAATGGCTGTGGGGATGTTCAAAAAAAAAAACAAAGGAAAACAGGAGAATTATGTTGTAAATGGGAAAAATAAAGATTGGTATTGTTTTTTTTGGGTTAAAAGATAGCTATTTAATTTTCAAATGTGCTAAAATGACCGGTCAAACTATTAAAGTGTGAAAAAAAAAATATATTTTTTTTAATGATATTTCTTTTATTACCCTTGTCATGTGTCATATATCTCATTAAAAAATAATAAAATTTTAAAATTAAAAAAAATTAAAAAAATTAAATTTAAAATCAAGAAAAAAAATATTAAAAATTTTAAAAACTAAAAAATAAAAAATAAAAAATAAAAAAAAATCAAAATCAGGCTGTGGGCCAATAGGGGTGGCTGGCTACCCCTATTTTGGCTAATGAGGGTGGCTCCATGACTGATCTTGCGTGGTCGAACCACCACCAAATGACAAAGTGGATCGGAAGTGGCCAAAACCACCTCCAAGGGCCTTGGGGGTGGTGCAATCACCCTTATTTGGCCAGAGGGTGGTTTCGGCCACCACCTTTGGCCGGTCTGGGGATGGTCAAACCACCTCCCATGGGGGTGGTTCGGTCACTCCAATGGGCCAAACTCCAACTTTCTTTTCTTTTCTTTTTGACCTCTTGGGGGTGGTCGAAACCACCATCAGGCCTCAGCCCAAATGGGGATGGCCGCGCCACCTCCATTTTGCCATTTGGGGGTGGTTCAGATACCCTCAGTTTGGCCGTAGGCACCCTTGGCCAAAAGGGTGACCGCGCCACCTCAAAGGCTCTTGGGGATGGTATCGCCACCCCCCATTTTGCCATTTGGGGGTGATCGATACTACCTCCAAGGCCTAAGGTGTGGTTCGGTCACCCCAAATCGACCTTGGGGTGGTCGAAGCCACCCCTTCAGATATTTTATTATTATTATTATTATTTTAGTTTTTTTTCTAATATATATATATATATATAAATTTATTTTATTTTAATTTTCCTTGATTTTTAAACTAAATTTTTGTTTATTTTTTAAGGAAATATATGACATGTAGCAAGGGTATTATAGGAATATACTAAAAAATTGGCTTTTTGGCACACTTTAGTAATTTGATGGGTCACTTTAGCACACTTAAAAATTAGGGGGTTATTTTAAAATCAGTTGCTAGTTTAGTGGGCTTTTTTTTTTTTTATATATATATATTTTTTTTTTCTTAAAATATTGTTCCAAATAAATACTAGAGGAATAATGGAGAAAAGATAAAGTTTTTTATATTAAAATAATGTTAAGGAAACCACTTTTACTTCCTTAGATCTAGAGTACAACTTTTGATTTCCTTAGTGTTTTCTTAGTTACGAAACAACAAATGAGTCTAATTCAAAGTGTTTTTTAATAGTTTATCCTACATCTAGAGAATAGAATGTGATTTAGAGAAGTTGATGTTAAAACTCTTAAGGGATTGTTTGTTGATATTTGCTAGTTTGTGTTTAGTTTAGATACTGTTTTGTTTGAAAATAGAGGCTGCTGAATTGTAAATTGTGAGAGCATTTGTCTCAGTCCCATCAAATGTACTCATTATTTTAGTGATTTTTTTTTATTTTAATTATTTGTTTTCAAATATTTTTTTAATTTTTCTTCAACAATCATATCGGTCTCCTACATATATTTTAATATTTTATATATATATATATATATATCAATATCAATATCAGATTATACACATGCTTCAATATAACTTGAACAAAAAAAAAAAAAATATGAATTACCACTTGTACTATATTTTACGCACGAACACGACACAAACCAAACCCAAATTACTATAAGAAATGGAAACTCTCGTCACATTCCACGATACAATCCACCTATCTGTTGCAATAAAGAGGCATATACGCCTCGCTGAATTATGAATTGAGGATGATTGTCGTTAAATTACAGGCTGTAGTTAGATTGAGGCATGCACTGAGGATGATTGTCGTTAAATAACAGGCTGTAGTTAGATTGAGGCATGCACCAATGAGAGAACCATAAGTCCACCAATGAGAGAACCTAAGTCCACCAACTTGTCATTGTTTTCCGAGTGCCGACAAGCGTTTCGAGAAAGTTAGGAAGATGAAGATGTCGACGATCCAGACGATCCAAAACTTGTTCCATCCAAGTGATTGGGAAAGATAACCAAATCCATACTGCTTTGCCGCTAAAGATACGCTCCATTTGTGCACATCATGTCAATTTTGGTGACAATCAATTATCAAATTAATTGAGGAGACTAATAATATTAGAAATAATTGAGGCAATTAATTCTCTAATTTGTTGTTAGGTGTGATTTTTGTTGTTAGGGAGATTAATTAACACTTTGGATAGTCTTTTTAGTGAGCACATAATATAGCATGTCGAGACACCAAACAACTTAAAAGCTTAAGCATAACCACTCATACTTCTTATATCCTTCAAATGTGGGACGCAATTTTTTTTACACTCATGTATGTATACTCAACAATCTTCTTTTCATGTGTGAGTCCATCACCACATTGCTACACTCTCATAAAAGCTAGACTAAGCAATAAAGTACCTCGTATTTTTCCCTTCGCCTTGGGCTGTCTCGCAATCCATTCTACAGCTTGGCTCGTAGCAGTACCTTGACCAATCCCAGGTCCAATAGAAGCAAGACTGACAGCTAACCCGGCAGCAATAACGGAAGCGGCAGAAATCAATGGATTCATGATAAGCTCCTTACACCAAAATAAGTAAATAATTAATAATACAATGAACCAAGGAATTATGACTTAATTATTCCATCCTAAGATCTGTAAAGTCGAAGGAACTAAGAACTCTGAATTAAAGTAATAACATTATTGAATCATCAAAACTACTTCGACATTTCCTTCTTTTTTTTTTAGTTTCTTTTCACATAATTTTAATGAATCCATATCACTTCTATTCTTCCATTTCTTTCTTTTTTCCAAACCATTCTCTTTGAATTTTTCGTTTTTCCTCAAACAAAAAGTCTTTTATCAATCTTATGTGCTATCTCCAAGATCATTTATGGGCTATATGGGTTTGCCCGCGCCACGCACCTTTATCTCTACTCCGTGGACTATTGTTTTTTGTGCCTATGCCATGAACCTATTAATTTGCTCATTCTCTATGAACGCTGATAGCTTGCACCTTTGTTCCTACTTCATGAACCCAGCCTTGTCAAGCCCATGCCATGACCCTTTGCCCTTCACTCCAAGGACATTCATCCGTGCTCGCACCTTGCACCTTTTTGTCACTATGACGGAGACCCTTTGTTCATGCTTGCGCCACTCCACCATATCGCACACCACCATTGACTTTGATACCACTTGTTAGGGAGATTGACAACTTGTGAAGTATTTTTAGTGAGCCCATAATATAATATATATGTTGAGACTACATGTCATCACACAACAACTTGAAAGCTTAAGTCTATGTATTTGGACTTAACTATACTATATTAACCACTCACACTTCCTACATCTTTCCAACGTGGATTTAATCATTTACACTTATACATGCATCCTCAACATTTATAAGCTAAGAATGACAGATAAAGAATCTCCCTCAAGCAATAAATGCTAATGGTGTAGTGCTTGAGGAGCAAAGAGAGCCGCTAGAGCCTCTCCTTGGGTAGGGTTACCAGGAGGGACCCAAATTCTTATGTGACTAAAGCAAAAATATAGACCCATCGAAATGGGTGGCAATGACAGCAAAAATGAAGAGTGATCGTTTTCAACCATGCACCCAAAGGAGTTCGATCTTCAAGGCAATGGGAAATGGTATGATAATTCTATTAATAAATTAAACTTAATAAAATTCTCAGAAAATATCTGGACTGCATATTTTGTGGCATTTAACAACTGTGAGGAAAAGGAAGCATACGCATATACGAGGAACACTCTTGGAAGCCTAGCAGCTGACAAATACCAGAAAATAAAAAATAAAATAAAAATGTTGTGGTCTCTCCAACTTGCTACTGCATTACATACATTTAGCTAGCAAAATGCTTTTAATATCAGAAATATGAGAGTTGAGACATTTACTATATATATAACTAACTAGGATGACGTAACAATAAAAATAAGTTATATATTGATTATTATTATTTTTTAAGAGCTCGCCCTTGTTGATCTAAAAGTTGATTTTTATTGTCACGTCATTTTAGTTGTATGACAGTTGTATAACAATATATTAAATAGGATTACTCAAATTTAAATGTACATTTCATTGTCCATTGAATAATATTTTTAAAAGACTAATGTTATTTAGGGTGCGTTTGGAATTGCGATTTTGTAGACATAAAGTGCGATTTTAAACAAAATCGTAGAAAATGAATTGTTTGGAATCGCGTTTAAAAAAAAAAAGTTGTGATTTAAAAAAACAGAAAATATGCATTTTCAAATCAAAAGCAATGACGTTTTTAAAAACCACGTTTTCAAATCATACATTTTAAAATCGATATTTTAAAATTGTATTTTTTAAAATCGCAAATCGAAACAAACCCTTTGTAGACTGTTATATGACTACCATACAATTGGGATAACGTGGCAGTGAAAATTAGCTTTTTGAAGAGCAAGGGCTTGAAAAAAAAAAATCAATACATATTTTCACGGTCACATAATCCTTGTATAATAGTCTACTAAATAACATTTTTTTTTCTTAAAAAAATATAAATAATTTTATTAAAATGTATGCTATTTACAAACTTTCATCTATTTTTAAATGAAAGAAATTAATAACAGTTTACTAATTAAACTATCTTATCTTTTTATTTTTCCAATAATTTGGTTTAGTAATAAGCATTTAGGCCCATTATGTATATACTTAAATGGCTCCCATTATCTGAGTAGATCTTCAGCATGTTCACAGTTAAACTGCCTCTCTGATTTCAAGTGGAGTGGAAAATGTTTTCTTCCTGTTCTTATCAATAGAAATTAGGGGCAACAAAAGGAAACTTAAATTTTGTAGTCTAGACATTGGCATAAATGTGAATATATTTATAGTTAATTAATAACTTAACATTGAGAAATCAATGTCATATTGAAGCGATACATCATGGTAAGATAATGTGATCAAAGAATGTTTTCCATCATCCTATAAGAAGCTAAAGGTGAGGCCAAGTTGAGACAATTATTATGAAGTGTCGCCCACCAACTTGGCATTATTTTATCCCTCACAAAACAATTCATGAGTGAAGTGAACTTGTGAAGGGTGGATGACACTAATTAAAGATTATATTACTCTAATAAAATCCAAGTCAATGTTGGATCAAAAAAGGAAAAATATCTTTAAAAAAAATCTACTCCCAATTTTCTTTTTTAAATAAAGAAGTGTTCTCGATCAGTTTTATGTTTTGAAAATTATTTTTCAAAAATAAAATAAAAATAAAAATGTTGTTAAATTATCAATTGTTTGAAAAATTTAAGCCGATATGAATGAGTAAATTTAATTACTTAATTAATACTTTAACACTCCCCCAATTAGGACTGTCAATTTTTGATATGACTCACAAACCCGATACGACATTAAATGGTTAGTGTTTAGCATAAACGGGTTGACCTGTTTGACCCCTTTAATAAACGGGTCACAAATGAATCAACTCGCTTGACTTGCAGGTTGGCCTATTTGACCCATTTATGAAATTATATATATATATATATATATATATATAAAAAAATATATATATATATATATATTTTTAGAGTAATTCTACATGTACATTAAATATTTATCAAGTGTCCATTAAAAAATGAGGTGGCTTTTAAAATCACCATTGAGCATGTGATTGATCAAATGATGATTTTGATCAAATGATGATTTTGATCAAAAAGCTACCTCATTTTTTAATGAATACTTGATGGACACTTAATGTACTATTAGAATTACTCATATTTTTATATAATAAATATAGGTTGAAAGAGGTCAAACATATAATATTTAGGTCCAAACGGGTTAAATAATTAAGTTGCTTTTGAGTTTAAACAGGTCAAACAGGTTAACCCGTTTATTAAACGGGTCAAGACGGTTATGTTGGGTTACTCATGAGTCGTGTATGAGTTGAATGATTTGACCCATTTAACCAAACGGGTTGTGTTCAGATTGACACTTAACGGGTTAGCAGGTCAAGTGGGTCGACTCAAAATCGACAACCCGAATTACCAGCCCTACCCCCAATAGAGGGAAAATTAACGGATCAAGATCCTATTAAATTATTTGTCCGAATTTGAGAGAATTCAGACAAGTAATTGTCAGATATCACTTATAAGAAAATTTGGTTGTCCAACTACTTATCTGGTCAGGTGAATCTTATAAATGATCTTTCGTAATCACCTACTCGAATTCTCTCAAATTCAAACAAATAAATCGAAAAAATCCTAATCCTAAATTAACACCTAATTTGTAATATTCTCCCAAATTAAAAATTGCATCAATCTCTAATCTCTAATCTCTGCCGTGTTCCTTGGTGTTTTTCAAACGACCATCATTAACATCATATTTTATTCACTTGTCACTTGGGATTTGTTATCAAAGTGTTCACCTGTGCAGCATGTTCTGACTCTCTTTACTCACTGTCGACATAGTGACATACATATCACCAAGCTCTTCTCTGCTTGAAGGATAAAATCTATTATATAAATATAGGAAAGAGCACGTGTTTCAAAGAATCAAAGCTTATCTTAAAATTAGCGGATTACTAATTTTGATCATTTTTAATCCAGGATATTAGGATCAAAGCGAAAGCCCAAATAACAAGAGGAGTTAAATAATGCACGTGTCGTTGTCCGACGTATTTATTTTGGTGGGATAATTCATAATTGCCACCAAGTTGAGAGCAATAGATCGAGCAGTGTACAATGTACATGGCGTTATCCTGTCCTGAAACGACATAGTATTTCAGTATATTATTGAGGACCACAGAGAAGGGACCCCACTGAATAATTTTATAGATGGAAACGAAATCATTGGGTGAGAATTCAAAGAAAGTATTTGTATTAAATTGAAAAGTCAAAAGATATTATCTGATGCATGCAGATCAGCATTGGAGTTATGGTGTAAATTGACTTGGAGAAGGCGATGGATGTACAGTTGGCATGAACTACTTGAAAGGCTGGAGAAGAAAGAGACAAAAAGGTGGTCGACACGGGATGCCTTCAAACCAATTGTCGTATCATATCTTTCATCTTCAACTTCAGTTCGAGGCGTAGGAGGGGGCGTAATTTAAAGATTATATATATATATATATTTGTGAAGAGTAATGATTCACTACAACTTAAATATACAATTTTTTACTACCTTGTCTATGTGGTAAGGTGGTCTCCCACTTTAATTTATTTTTAAAAAATAAAAAAAATTCAAAAAGTAGTAGGATACCACCTTGCCAATGTGGCAAGGTGGTGAAAAATTGTATATTTAGGTGGCATTGATTCATTATTCATTTGTGAATGCGTGTATATATATATATATATATATATATATATATATATATATATATGCATGGTAATGCCAAATTATTCACAGATGTGTACTTTTATGACGAGAATTTTTAGGAGCTCTCGGGAGTTTAAATTAGATTTTTTAGGAATTAAGAATAATTATAGAATTTAACAAAAAATATTTTTATATATTTGGTCATAGAAGGAACTTTTTTATTTATTTATTTATTTATTTATTTTTTTTATGGGTCAATGTCATTTAGAAGCTTAAAATATTCTGCCCTGCAATAAATTTTATTTTTAAAAATATTTTAAACAAATAAAAATTGATTTTTTTTTCCTGAAATTTTGGCGATTTATGGAATTTATGAAAAATGCCTAGCAAATATTTTAAAATACAAAACAAATTATATTTTGAGTCTAGAAAATTCATAAGAGAAATAATTGTTTTATATCTCAACACAACTCTTGTCTAACGTTGCGTACGTGTCAGTCTAATTTTATTTTATTTTAAAGAAAATGATCTAACATTTTTCCTCAAAGTGGTTTCATCGTTTTTTGAAAAATAAATAAATAAATAAATAAACTGTCACATAAACAAAGTTGGACAAAAGTTGTACAATAATCATTTCTGTTTGACTAATTAAATGAATTTTTTTACATAAAACCTGTTTGGATGAATAAATCATTTTTTTCTTGGTTAATGGGCCTAGTAAGCTATTTTTGAGCCCAATTGATTCTCTCACAGCCCAAAAATTTTTGGAATGAAATTTTGGTCGAAATAGGTCCCAAGGAGTAAGGACTCACTTTATGCATGAAGAGCACTTTGGATCAGTTTGGGTCCCTAAGGATTTTATTGGGCCGAAAAGTACTTAAAAAGTGAAAGAAATGGACTCATTAAAGCCTAATTAGTGAAATCAACGACCAAACAACTCTAAGAAGCTTTGAAAAAGCCTTCCAAAAGCCTTTTTGAAAGTTCTTGAGTGGACCCCAAGCCCTTCTAATCAGATTTGGACAACTTAGGAAAACCATGGTCTTGGGAATCTATATAAAGGAGAGGAGAGAAAAAAAAAAAAAGAAAGAAAGAAAAGGAGAGATAAAAAAAAAAAAAAGAAGATAAAAGGGGGAGAGGCTGAGTTTGGGTAAGCACTCCTCTAATCTCTTTTTTGACATTATTGTTTTCAATTTCAATTTTAATTATTATTTAATTTCCATTTAATTATTGTCTTAATTTAATTACTAGCTAGTTCAATTCAATTATGAGCTAGTATTCTTTTAAATTGTATTATTGATTTTAGGTATTGTTCTAATGCTTTAAATATTGATTCAAACATTGTTATAATGTCCATGTTATGTTGACCAAATGATGAAAAAAATAATCATGAAGGAAATAAAGTGGCCGAAATTATGTGGAAATTATTGTTCAATTATTCTCTTAAAGCTTTGCGTTATAAAGTGTTATTGTTTTGGGGGTATTTATACATGTTATACATATTGTTGTTCTAATGGGCTCTTAATAATGGTGAAATAATGCTTAAGAGGAGGAATGAAAATTATTAAAGTTTTATATGATGGCCGAACTGCTCTTAATTTTAGTTCCTTTGTTAAATTGCCTAATTTTTTTGTTACTAAAAATGGAGGAATTATATATATATAGGCTTGCATAATGTCACCGCTATGTTTAGTTCGATTTGTTGAAAAATAGGAAAATTGAATAAAATAGCATGTAAGGGCATTTTGGTCATTTTGACCACCTAATGACCCGAGAATATTTCAGTTCTTATGATTAGGTCAAACATGGTATAAACACATAGAGAAGTGTTATTCGTACACACAATATATGTAGAAATATCATTAGCCATACGCAGAAACGCATAAATTGCTAGATATTGTAAAATTAGGGTGTAAGTGCATGTGTAAACTTTCTTAATTTGGAAATTACTGTTTTACCCAAAAGAAAAAGATTAGGGTTTTGTGGAATTTCATTAAGAAAATTATTTTGATGCTGTAGGCCACCAAA
This sequence comes from Alnus rubra, assembly GCA_028654335.1. NCBI lineage: Eukaryota > Viridiplantae > Streptophyta > Magnoliopsida > Fagales > Betulaceae > Alnus > Alnus rubra. The sequence continues at coordinate 819,285 of JAJPGS010001223.1, read as the reverse complement.
ACACATTCCAAATTAAATAAGCTAAGAGAGCAGGGTGAGTAAGCTCATTTCTTTTTATGTTATTTTCAGAAAAAAAAGGTTATTTTACAATTTTTATGAAGCTTATTCATTGCAAAAATTCAGTTGATTTTAAGAAGACTCATTCTCCTACTACGCTATTTTTATAAAGTTTTATAATAAATGTTACAAGCTTATTTTTATAGAGATTAAAGTATATGATAAAGTAAATTTTATGATTAGAACAATATATATTTACTAAAGAGTAAAAGTTATTTTTCAAGAAACAAGGATTTATTTTCTGTAGGTTTTACAAATAAAGTTTTTTTTTTTTTTTTTTTTTTTTTTTTTTTTTTTGTGTATGTTTAGATAAAGGAAAATTTAAATTTTTTTACATATCTTTATACAACTATATAATTTTTAAATTTATTATTGAATTTGTGGGAAAATAAAATATATTTATGTCATTTTTCTTTGGTTAAAATAATAGAGGCAAGAGAACAAATAATTTATATAGTGATTTGTTTTTGTTTTTCCTTGAATATAAAAATGGTGAAAGAAATCAAAAGACGTAATTATCGCTTTGGCGACGAGGCACTAAGGATATTTATAAAATACAGCACTTTTTATATAGGCAACATCATGAATCATGATTGACGTCGCAACTCGGTTTTCAAGTGTTCTAATTAACACTCCAACCCGATTGACTAACTTAGATTAGTTTGATTTGGTTACGAATTTAAAAGGGACTTCTCTTCTTCTTTCTTCTTTTTTTTTTTGGGTTGTTGCTGTTGTAAGGAATTTAAAACGTTTGAGAATTTGAATCAACCTGTCTTTTTCAATACAGGGAGATAGAAAACCACATAAAAAGAAAATGATGAAAATACAGCTAAATTGAATTTTAGTTATGGCTCAATTTGGCACATGATAAATTCTAGTTACGGTGCATGATGAGGTTGTGTGGCACGTGAATGTATCCAAATCGCGTGGATGAAATCACATACATGCATGTTGGTGTGGCTATGAGCCTGTTTTTGAGATTGGTTTTCCAAAGGACCAAAGTCACATTTGGTGAAGGCTAAGGAATTAAGGACTGACAGCAGCGAAAGGAGGTTTGTGGCAGTACCTTTGCTAAGAACTCTAATGGGCTAGCACAAGCAAGCTAGAAGAGTATAGAGGAGGTGGTTGGATGCTGTGTGAGTTGAGAAAATACCAACCAATGCTTTGATTTGATACTCTTGCAAGGTTGTGTGAGGAGTCGCTAAAAGCGACAAAAAATAGCTCTGATACTGTATTAAAATAATAATATAAAATAAGTATGTAAGAAGCTATCTAGTGGAAGTGAAGAGAGAAAAAGAATACAAAATTTGGGGTTGTTCAACCTTAGAAACCTGTCTATTATTGGGAAGAGCATGATAAGACTACATCTTTTTGGAATAAATTGATTATACAGTTGTGTTATATAGTCTATTTATAAGAAAAATATGATAAGTGAGGTAAGTTAGAAAAGGTAAACAAGCAACCATAGTAAATACCCCCCCTCTCTCACTCTCTCTATATATATAATATTGTCTTACATTTTTTAACATGTTGTCAAAATGTAACCTAGTGCCTACAAACAACCTTCCTCGTACTTAGGGGTGTTAGATGAGCTCAACTGCTTATAAATTCGGTTCAAAAAATAAATGAGTCGTTTGTAAACACAATAATCGGTTTTTATATTAAATGATACATATTAGTATAAACTCAGCTCGATCAGTTCGGACAAAGCTTGTGAGCTCGTCTTGTATAAGTTTGACTTGACTTTTTCAGCTCGAGTCGTTAGCTCGTTTGTGTATATATATATAAGTTTTATAAATATAAGGTGTTCTATAATTGTAGTGTATAAATATTAACATAGTAAACATAATATATGATTATATCTAATACTACAAACATTCTATTTAGAATATGAAATATAGATCAAAGTTAAAATTGTACTAAATTTTAATATTATTTTTTTAGTAAAAAATATTATTAAACTCCAACTGAGCTTGAGCGGTTCGAGCTCGATTGGAGGCTCGACTTATTAAGTTAGTCGAATTTGAGTCAAACTTAAACTTAACTAGGCTCTTAAGAAGCCAAATTTGATCGATCATTCAAAATTCAGCTTGAGCTCGAATGAGATCGAGTCCCTATTCTATGAATAACTCCAAACTCGGCTTACTTCGAATGGAGCCCTCCTGTCACCATCGTTGAGTATGGAAGTGGGCCGGAAGTCACCAAAATGTACTTTTGTTTTATTAATATATACTAAATTGCTGAGAAAAAAAAAAAAGAAATTTCAATCGCTAAGTTTAACAACCAATCAAACCGAGCCGAATTGCCACCGCCCCCGCGTTTTTCAACTCGGTGCCGGCTGCCACTGGCGAGTATTTAAATGCTCATCAGCTTTGGCCAAAGCCACAGTGGCAGTAAATAGAGAGCTTTATAAACCCTTTACAATACAAAAAGCAAAGTCCAGCCGGCCAGCTTGCCTTCGCCGGAGAGATGGGATGGAGAGGGATCTTGGGATTTGAGTATGGCATAGTGCAAGCACCACTGGGTCCCGATATTTCCGGGCCGGAGCTTGTTGCCGCAGTTGCTAATGCCGGTGGACTTGGTCTTCTCCGAGCCCCTGATTGGGTATTTATCTTTTTCCTTATCAGTTTATTACCCAATCATTTTCACATCATTTGTTTCTCTTTCCTTCATCTTGTAATGGTGTCAATCAGGCAAGTCTGATTAGTTGCACAGAGGATTTAGATTCAATTGTCTACATTCTACTATTTATAGAGAGCTTAGCTGCAAATTGTTTCCAAAAATCGTCAAAATTAAGACTCTGTAGAAACTTAGTATCCAGACAAATGTTTTGTATGAATTTTCCTAATAATTAACTCTCACAAATTTGTGGGCATTCACATGAATGAGAGCACAATTTAGAAAAAGTTCGGCTTGATGAACTTGTTGAGTTTGTGGGTGTATTGAACTGTTGAAGAAGAGGAAGACGGGAGGAAGATGTGGGAGGAGATAGACTTCTAATCCACATTGTTCTGATCCTTATATCACCATCTACTGATGTATTATTACAGTTGGGGTAGGGATCAGTAGGGACCAACCCCCAAAGGAAAAGATAACACCTTTTTATAGGATTTGGCTTAAAAAAAAGAAAGAAAGAAAGGGGAAACTTCAATTAATCCCATATAAATTTCTATCAAATTTGCAATTATCTTTTTAAATTTTAAAAACTCTCAATTTAGTGTATTTATCTTTCAAATTTATTTTTTCAATTTCACCATTCCGTTAAGATTTTTCATTAAATTCTAACGAAGGGATGTCAAACTTTTCAAAATACTCTTCATTTTTTCTAGGAAAAAAAGAAAAAAAATTGTGAAGATTTAAGCATCGGTAAGGATTTAGCAAATTCCGCAAAAATACCCATGCCTAAGTTCTTGAATTTGTTATAATATTTTTTTTTTTTTTTTTTTTTTTTAAAAAAAATGGGTATTTTGAAAATTTTGACAGAATTTAACGGAAAAGAATTGAAAGGGTGAAATTGGAAGGGTGAAATTGAAAATAATTGAAAGATATATACACTAAATGGAGAGTTTTGAAGTTTAGGAGAGTAATTGTAAAAGCGGCGACAATTAGTGAGGTTAAGTGAAGTTTAAAAAAAAAAAGTACTTTTTTTCAATGATTCAAATCAAAAGAGAGAGTTTGAAATTAAATTTGAACCATTAAAAAAATAACAACACCTATTTTTTAATTTTTTTTTAACGGCACCTAAACCAAATCCGTCTCGTTAAAGCTTAGTGAACCTTGGATGAGGACTACTAAACATCATAGTGTTCATCAGAGACTCTACTTCTCAAGTATTCTCACAAACTTGTTTTTGTAAATGAGGGAATTTATTAAATATGCCAGGCAAACTTCATGAAAAAAATTCCTTCCATCTTTGTCATAGTTTGCCTGAGATGGGACTAAGAAACCACTAAAACTTTCCCTTTTATTACCATTAGATTATAAAAATCCTACTCGATCTTCTAACTTGAAATTTTGAGTGTAGATTGTTTATCTTTTCAAATGAATTTTTCTTTACCAGGAGTCACCAGACCACTTAAGGGAGTTGATAAGGAAAACACGAACCTTAACAGACAAACCATTTGGTGTTGGTGTTGTTCTGGCATTTCCACATGCGGAAAATATAAAGGCTATTCTGGATGAGAAGGTAGCTGTCTTGCAAATCTCATGGGGTGAATGTTCACAGGAGCTTCTACTTGAGGCTCGTCGTGCCGGGGTCAAGGTTGTACTCCAAGTAAGCGTTTTTCACATATTTTTGTTTCGGGAAAAAAATAGTAAAACAAACGAGTAATACTCATGATGTGACAGTCACAACTGATTTTTAGATCAGTAATTATTAAAAAAGAAGAAGAAGAAGAAATTTCAAAAGGTGTTGATCGTAACTATCACGTCAACGTTGTGGAAGAGTTATCGATTCTTTCATTTAAACCCTCATGTGTGACATGTATTTCTATATATTGGAGGTTGGGAGTTTCGAAGAAGCAAAAAGGGCAGTTGATGCGGGTGTAGATGCAATTATTGTCCAAGGCCGTGAAGCAGGAGGGCATGTTATCGGTCAGGTATATCATGCTTGTTGCTTTTGGAAATATTGTCACATTCTTGTGCAATTATGCATTTATTATGATTGTTGTTTGGGATGAAAATCTTCTACAATTTATAGGGTATTATATTATATATTTACAATTCCTTAAATCCAAACCATTAGTTTGAAAATAAAAAGTTAGAGTTTGTTTGGGATTGCATTAGGGAGCTTAAAATGAACTTTTACTACCTAAAATATTGTGTCAAACAAAAAGCTGATCTGTTTAGTAAAACACTCTAAAAATATTTCTTTGACTTTTTTACTCTAAGAGTGCGTTTGATATTGGGATTTCGTAGACAAAAAGTGCATTTTAAACCAAATCGTAGGAAATAAATCATTTGGAATGACGTTTTTAAAAAATTGCGATTTGAAAAGGTAGAAAATTTATTTTTCAAATCGCAGGCAATATGGTGCTTTTTTGAAAACGTACAATTTTAAAGGCTACATAAACAGCAATTTTAAAGGCCAAATTGCGCTTTTGCCAAACGCTTAATTGCGTTTTTAAAAATCACGTTTTCAAATCACACATTCTAAAATTGTTACTTTTAAATCGTAAACCCAAACGGACAAAAAGGGCCAAAACATACTTTTGGTAAAAAGCTATTTTTCGACTTTAAAAGCTCTATTTTCTAATGCAATCCCAAACATACACATAGAAGTTTGCCACATCAATATTAATGACAGATGTAATTCATAGATGAATTTCTATTTTTTTTTTCCTAATTTGGTTCTATGCTGTTCAATTGTACGTAATGCTTGTTGAATTGGATTATTAATTATAATTTGACCACTTGTCTTGTTCAATTATTTAATTATAGGAGGGTTTGATATCATTATTGCCTAGGGTGGTTGATCTTGTTGGGGATAAAGATATTCCCGTTATCGCTGCCGGGGGTATTGTGGATGCACGTGGTTATGTTGCGGCCCTGGCCCTTGGTGCTCAAGGTGTCTGCCTAGGCACAAGGTTTGGAATATTTCAATTTACAAGAAGCAAATTCATTTGGGTAATCTTTTGAGAGAGTTATGTTGCCATGAAATATATAGAGAGGTTTCTTACTTTCTAGCTGCTGAAGCAAAGAAATTATCATATTAGTTTCGGTGGATATCAAAATGATTTTAGGGTAATCTTCACTTACCCCCTAAAGTATCACGGGTTTTACAATCATAACATCGAATTATTAAATTTTTCAATGTCCGTATTCAAAGTCTCAGCTCATTTTAATTGTACCCATCCGTTAAGATTTTTTATTAAATTCTGAAGGAAGATGCCAAAATGCCCAAAATATATACCCGGCCCGTTTGAGGGCAAATTTGTATTTTTATAAATTTTATAGACATAAAAGGAATATTTCACTTGTTTACCATTTGATTTAATTCTAAACCCTAACGATAGGCGTGAAATTAAAAGGGATAAAAACATGATTAGATACTTCCATTTTAAATTTTGATTTAAGGTTATGATTGCAAAACCCGTGATGCCTTAGGGGGGGTACGTAATTAAGTGAAGTTTACCCTTAATTTTAAGGAGTTGCATATGCAGTAATATTTTTCACTTGTTTATTTTTAAGCCTGGAAAGGAGGATATAAAAGAATACCATCTTCTCAATTCCAAATAAAATAGATATTAGATTTCATAGCCATGATTTAAAATTAGTGTCTATAGTAGTGATCAATACTTGAACTGTTCTTAATTCTGAGTTTACTTCAAAGTTACCAAGATCATGATCATTGAATTTTATTAATCTTTTTCACTTGGGATTGAAAAATCTTATTAGATGAGTCAGACTATATATATAATATATAGCTCCTTGACAATGTTTACAAATATTTTAATTGGTTGATTAATCTATAAACTTGTTGGATTATTATAGACAGAATTTCGTGGCAGGTTTGTTGCAACTATGGAAAGCTATGCCCACCCAACATACAAGAGGAAGTTGATTGAACTCGACCAAACTGAGTTTACCAATGTATTTGGTCGGGCAAGGTGGCCCGGCGCACCGCACCGCGTCCTGCAAACACCTTTCTTCAATCAGTGGAAATCCCTTCCTCTTCATGAGAATGAAGCCAACCAACCTGTTATAGGCCGTTCAACAATACATGGCGTGGTGAGAATTTACTTTTCCCATATTTCATTACAACAATTTTAACTAAAATCGGCTTAGAAGGAAAGGGTATCAAAAACCTTATATATATATATATATATATATATATATATATATATATATATATATATATATATATATATATATGTGGACACTTAGAATCGTAACATTTCATCACGTTTTGTAGCAGACATTTACGGCGGCCCACTTTGTTGACTCTGGTCCGAAAATAGCCATTTTTTCTTTTGGCTGCTCCATTAACCTATTAATATTCTATGGCTTAATACTATGCTCATGTATGCATAGTACCAATATATTTTAATCTAATCTATAGATTGCCCCCTCTGTGACTCAGCCACAAAGTCGTAACTCTTTCGATCTAATACTCGACGAGCTATGTGATATGTTCGATGCCATGCTCGATGTGGTGGCTGGTTCTGATACTAAATTATATAAATTTTGGGTAAAACTGTCTTGCAAGAATAGGGTGTTCAAAAACTTATACACACATGATTAAGATTGTACTTAAATTATATGGAACATTTGAGATAGTATCAGAAGCTGATATATTTGTGTACTTTTTTTTTTTTTCAATAGGAAAAAGAAATTAGGCAATTTGCGGGTACTGTTCCAAATGTGACGACCACTGGTGACATTGAAAGCATGGCGCTGTATGCTGGCGAAGGTGTAGGCCTTATCGGGGAAATTGTAGCTGCCGGTGAAGTGGTCCGAATACTGGTTGAAGGGGCTCAACATCTAATCCACAACGGATGTAGTGTTTAGTTTGAGATACCTATTGGAGCATCCTCTTCTTAGACTGCTCTTCCGCCTCCACAGTATGATGCAGGATTTGTTCAGATTCTGGCTGCTTTGGATTCTATTAAGGGGAGTTTGAGTTCTATTCAGCAGGAGGTCCGCTCTATCAACCTCCGAGTGAAGCAGTGCCAGCTTGACATCCAGGAGTGTCTCAAGCACCATCATCCGTCCCTTGATGACGAGGATTGATTTTTATTCTTTTTGGTGTTTTGTTGATTTATTTTGAGACAGTTTTATTGTTTTCATGTTTTGGATATTTGTAAACTTTTATAATTCTGGGTTTTATTTACTCTGTTTACCCTTGTCTTGCCGAGACATTAAAGGGGAGTAATTCTTACCTGATTTTTCTATACACTTTTTTTTACCTTTTGTCATTTTGAGACAAAATGTGGAGTATTTTTGTTTTGGACTGAGAATGTATTTTTAAACAGGTCAAGTGATTTTTGTCCCAAAATGGCCAAATTGGGAGTTTGTTAGTTTGTGTTGGCTATATTCTGTTTGACAAAATTACTATTATGTAAAGTTGCTACATAATCATGGATGCCGTTTATTTTAGAAAAGTGGTTCAAGATGTTCAAAGAAGATTCTATGCAAATTCCAACTCAGAGAAGTCGGATTTCAAGATTCCGCCCAGACGGCCTAGACATGTATCCGGACGCTTATCAGTGTCTAGAAGATTCGAACAGTTCAAGGTTGCATCCGTTCAGACGTCATGGCAACACGTTCGGACGCTCATCATAGTTCGACAAGTAATCAGATTTCCTTCACAAACACGTATATGGGAAGGCAATTGCGTCCATTCGGATGACAGGACAACACCGTCCGGATGAGGTCCTTGATAAGGCAAGACGTGGAGAAGAATTGCAACCGTTTGGACGTCAGGGCAATACCGTCTGGACGCGGTCCTTATTATGGTAATTAAAGAAAACCGAATCAGTGTCAATTTAAGTCTTCTATAGCCTATAAATAGAGGCCTCTAGGCATGTATTCTTTACAGAATTCGGTATTGAATTCTTTATAGCTTAAAGAGTATATTTATGGAGAAATTGTGAAGATCCGTTAGCTCTCAAGTCGTTGTGCTGTTGTTGTGCTCATAATTGAAGTCTATATTAGGGAGTAGTCTTAAGGTAAATGAATCCATAAAAGACCCTTTCAAGTAGGAGACTTGGTTGTGAGGTGTTTACGTTGGATTACGCGTTAGAGTGCTAGATACAATCGCTGCATCGGGTATGTGAGTGTTACTGTCTATGTACTTTTGTCTTCTAATAGTGGATTTCTTGGGTTTGGCTGCCCATGAGTGGTTTTTCTCTTAATTGAGTTTCTACTTCATTAACAAAATATTTGTATTTTTGAAATTTCGCATTTACAATATTTTGTTACACATGGTGCACACACAGAGAGCAAATTAGAAGTCATTTATTTATTTTTTATTTATTTATTTTTCGATATCATGCTAGAAAGAGATGCCTTACAGATTATCAATGTAGATAAAGCGAGGGGTTATAATTGGAGCAAAATGGGTCATCTTATCAATGGAATCAAAGATGGTCTGAGTAAGCTGAGATCGTTGAGTGTTGAACATGTTAAGAGAGATGCAAATTATGCAGCTCATTTTCTTGCCCGTGAGGCGATTTTTTCTGTTATAGATAGAGTTTAGGTTGAAGAAATTCCAAACTGTATTTATGATATTGTAACCAAGGAGCAATGACTCCTGAGTGATTGATTTTATCAATAAAGCCAGTAATTTGTTCAAAAAAAAAAGGAAAAAAAAAAGAAACACCTCTCCCAAATTAGAGGATACTAGGGTTGGCAATTTTTGACACGACCGGCAAACCCGACACGAACACGACACGGGAAAATAGGGTTTGGGTTTATCATAATCAGGTTCGGGTCATAATCGGGTCAACCTGATTATGACCCGGTTAAAATCGTGTCTGGCGGGTCAACCTAGACATGATTAGACCCGATTATATTAATAATAAAAAAAAAGTCTCCAAAACAGCAAAAATGCAAAACTCTAGCCGCAGATGCCCGCATCACTTTTCTTTTCCCTTCACCTTCTTGGCTTCTTCACGCGGCATGCCTACTGCTCCAAGCCTCCAAGAGACTGTCCAGACGTCCAGTGTCCTCTGTCCAGAGACTCCAGACTCCTTCTTCACTTCACTTCACGTCGTTCACGATTTATCTTGCGCCGGGGATTTGAGCTTCCGGATCTGAGCGCCGGGGATCTGAGCTTCGGGATCTTGCAGTCTTGCTGTTGCAGATCATCAGTGGCATGCACGCCATCGACGTGAACTACAGCGCACCTTGGTGGTAGATTGGGCGGTGCCGTTGATCAAGCACGGCGAATTCGTCGAAATCTGCGACCGCCGGATCGGTTCTCAGATCCAACTGTCCAAGCCCAGTCAAACTTGCTCTACCTCATGTCCTCCGTCCTCGTGGCCTGTGGGATGAGGCGGTGCCGGCGAGCAGTGGCCAGTGAGCCAGTGAGCAGGCGTTAACAAAGCTTGTTCGTTGGGTTCGTGTCGTGTAACCCGATTCATTATTGGGTCGTGTTCAAGTTTAAAGTTATGACCCGATTAATAATCGGGTCGGGTTCGTGTTGAACCCGATTATGTAATCGGGTCAGCCGGGTCGACACTAACCCGACTCGCTGACCCGAATTGCCAAGCTTAGAGGACACCATCACATTATTTTTCAGAGATAGATTTCTAAAGTACTATAAATCAATATTACTACCCTTGAACATACGTAAAGTGAATTAAATATTTATTGAGAAAATTTTAATTAGGTCAGAGAGAAGTAGTTAAATACTCTTGGCTACCTTGATCAATTGTAAGACTTAAAAGATACAAATTACCAAGTTATTGTCTAAACAACAATGCTAATATAGAGTAGAGTATTAGTTTAATCAAATCACACAAATGTAGAGTAGAATATTTGCTAGGAGATTAGTACAAGGATTATTGGAAAAGGCAAAGGAATATTCAAACACAATGCTGCCAATGCCAAGTTTTGCGAGAATTGGAGTACTCCTTTGAGTGTTCTGGATTCGAATGGCTGAAGGGCTGTTGTATACTTGTATTGAGTTGATGTGCGTTTGGTTTTTTTGCTGTTGCTGCTGTGTTGCAGTGCCGCTTCAAAACGGCTGGATTGTTGGTATTGATGTTGTGTTGTTGATACCATGTGGCTTGTTTGTTGTTGTTTTGGTTCTGGTTTCCCTATGACTTTTGTTTTTGGATTCTTTAATTAGTTTGATTCTTTGTATAATTGTTGTAAAGTTGCTGAGCAACATGTGGTCCAGTCGACTTTTACTATTTCTTGAGAGAACTCTAATCCAAATTCGGTTTAAACATTTCCGGCTAGGAGAACATGGGCAATCAACTTGTCCACGTTCTGATAAGAAGAACCACCAGGCTTGACAGCTTCTTCTGCCATTCTCTTCCACTCAATTACCTTCCTCTTCATTTCTTTACCCTTATCACCCTCCATTAACTCCCTCCCAAGCTACTCAACATCATCTCTCTTAACATCATTATTGTAATATCCCAATTTTTTTTAATTAGACTTAATAATAATAATAACTTATTAAGTAAGTTTAGTTAACTTATTCAAAAAAAGAAAAAGAAAAAGAAGCAACTTGCACGGCAAGTTGGTTTCTTCTTTTATAATTTTCTTCTTCTCTCTCTTTTCTTGGTCTTCTTCCTGCTTCTTTTTTTTGTTCTTCTCCTTCGTTCTTCTTATTTCTTTCTTCTCACACGAACACAGTGAGATAGAGGGAGTGAGAGCCAGAGATTGAGGGAGAGACTTGAGGGATAGAGAGAGAGATCGGAGAGAGAGAGCAGAGAGACCGAGAGATCGGGAGAGAGGGAGCCGAACCTAGGAGCTCGGACTGGTGGACCCGTGAACCCAGGGAGCTCCGATCCTCCATGATCGGCGGCGCGTCTGGGACTGAAATTCGGCGATGGAGGAGCTCCGATCGTGAAGCCGTGATGTCCGTGCGACCCGTAACCCGCCAAATCCGGGAGTGCAACCCGCAACCCGCAACCCGATCCTTCGGTGGTGGACTCCCGGCGAGCCAGAAGCCGATTTTCGGCTGGTCAAGGTGTTTTCCGGCCTAACCCCGAAGACCCGAAGCCCCGTGACCCAGAACCCGACCTTGTGACACGAAAACCTGAGAGGAAGACCCGGTTCTTCCTGTGCGTTTTTCGGCGACTTTTCCGGCGGAATCAGTGGCGTTTTTCCGGTGGATTTGCTATGAAAACCCTTGGGGTAATTTCTTATAACTTATGATGATTTATTTTGGGAATTAATTTGCTTATTATGGAATTAGGGTTTGATTAATTTGGGGCTTTTCAAACGATTGTGTTTAAATAGGTTGATTGAGTGTTTGTGGTATTCTGTTTTCTGTTCTTGGCTGATTCAGTGGGTGTATGAGTGCTTTGGCAGATTTGAGTTCTTGTGTGTCTTAACCGATTAAGTAGTGTTTGGATTTATGATGCTTTTGGCCAAATGGTTTTGAGGTTAAAATTGTCTTTGTTGTGACTGTGATGGACTGATTGGAGGTGTTCGGCCATGCTTTAATTTTGGGTAGACTCTCCTGATTTGGCAGTGTATGTAGTTGTTAGACTTGTAATATTTCATGTTGAACTTTAGTTGCTGGAATTATTTTGAGATGTTTTATTTGGAGTAGCTGAGTGGTTGTGTTTAATTGTGGAGGATTTTCTGTGTTGAGGTGCTGGCCGGTTAGTGTTGGTGTATTCACTGTGGAGGGCCGTGATTATGGGTTGATGTTTGGGTGGATTTTTGATGAGTTCAGTTTAATATTGGTTGGTTTGAGTTATGGAGTTTTGGACTATGGATTTGATGATTTAAGAAAGTTCATTTTTTGGAAATTTCTGTGAATAGGCCAAATGATTTCTTGCTTCTTTTATGTTGGAATTACTAACTATTGAGGATGTAGTTCACTAAGGTAGTGATGTTAGTTAGATTACTCTGATTTTCAAGAAAAGTCATAAACTATGATTTCAGATATCTGTGGTAAATTTGGGTAGAGATTTTGTATTAATAGAAAGTATCTGAATAATTATGATCACACATTACGTAGGATGTTATATAGGATATTTCGAATTTTAGAATATTCTTCTAAGCTTCTTCTTTCAATTTATTAGGTAAAGGCTCAATCCCGATGCTAATGGATAATCCAGGTAAGGGGATACAACACCGAAAAACCCCCAACAAGATTTTATTACAAATCTTTTGAGAAAGTGTTGGGGAATTTTACAAACCGTTTGCTTATGTGATTTTTAATGCCAAGCTTTATTACTCATATGTTATTGTTCAAGAATTTTGTGCATAAATCACAGATATGATTAAGAGCATATTTTAAAGTTATGATTTATGCATAATTACAGTTATAATTAAGAGCATTTCAAAGTTATGGATTATGCATACTTATAGTCATGAAAAAGAGCATTTGAAAGTTAAGATTATAGAGCATTCCAAAGTATATGATTTTATTCAAGAATACAGTGTTGAAAGAAAAGAGAATATAAAGTTTAAAAATCTGCACATGACTACAGTTATTAAAGCGGCTCTTACAGTTTTAAAATAAAGTGTACAGTTATAGCAGAGCCTACAGTATTACAGAAAACGTTCATGTGCAGTAATTGTTTAACCCTGAGGCACTACTACAGTTAAGATCGGTACCATATAGGGTAGCATGGCAAGCATACCAAAATACGGTGTGTGCTACCGGCCGGGGTTGGCCTTCACCTAGGGAAGATCCCCAACCCGACGACTCTTCTCTGTGACGACAGGCTGAGTCTATAGGTCTTTTGGACAAAGCCAACGTGCGCCGCTCACGGGAACTGGCGGTGTAGAGTCTATAAAGGGATAAACCACAGATAAAGGATTAAAGAGAAAATAGATAAAAAGAATTTATTGGATCATTAATAATTTCATATGTCATTATTCATATTCCTCATTCACCTGTTCATAAATTCTGTTAATTGTTCATATGATTATGCCTCCTGCCTTAAAACAATACATTTCATATCACGAATCATGCTTTAACACATGCTTTCTTAGAAAACATAAACAGTCTAGCATATCATTTCTTAAACAATATGCAAAGCTTTAATCTCCAACTTATACTCACACTAAAATCACATAGCATATTCATACTTCTAAAGATCATTATAATTTCAATATATTCAAAAATACTCAAATCATCCAAAATAAATTAAAATCAATCATACAATTGGTTTAGGTTGTAAAATAATATACAGTATGCAATTCATCATATGTGTAATTAATTCTTATAAGTAGAATAAATCTGTCATTATGTATGACTAAAGATTATGGCATAAAGGTTTATAACATGTTTTATTCCCCTGGTGTTGTATTTTCCTTACTGAGTTGTCGAACTCACCCCTTTTTTTGCTCAACCCTTTCCAGATGACCCAATAAGATGACGTCATTTCTTGGTATTGGCGTAGAACTCGCAAAGAGCAATAGATCATTGCGAACCGACAAAATCTTTATTTTGTATAGTATGTTTCTCTTGGAGAATTCAAGGTTTTGTAAAGAATTATTAATAGAAAGGTATAATAAAGTAGGAGATTTAAATTTATATGTTGCAAATGCACGCTTCCATTTAAAATGTTTGTTTTTAGCACTCAAGTTTGCGTTTCCCTTATATCCCAAAACGGGGGCGTGACAATTATCTATCTCCATCCCAATGCCCCATTCAATGCAAGCATACTGGCAATTTGTCTGTTGCTCGGCAAAGAAGGGCCAGGAGATCAGCGGCACTCCACCACACACAATTTCAAGCGTTGAATTCCATCCGCTATGCGTTAAAAACCCTCCAATCGAGGGGTGCTTAAGGATTTCTTCTTGAGGACACCAACTTGTTAACATTCCTCTATTTCCAGTTTTGGTAATAAACTCAGGAGGAAGAACATCTAAATCGCCTACCACAAGATCATGCCTTATAATCCACAAGAAGGGCTTCTCACTATTGGCAAGTCCCTAAGCAAACTCAATGAGTTGTTGGGGTGTCATGACAGTGATGCTCCCAAAATTTACGTACACTATGGAGTTGGGTTCTTTTAAATTTAGCCACTCCACCAACCCTGGCGGTTCTTTCCATAGATTGGAGCCTATTGATTTCAGTCGTTTATCTTTGATCTAATCGGCAAGCAATAGAAGTGGACCGACGGTGTATATGCGAGGAAGCAAGGTCGAGAGAACATCCAAAACGTCTTGTTCAAATAGGTCAAACGTGTTAAAAATTATAGCTAAAGCTCTTGAAGATCTATTCATTTCACGGATGATGAAGTTGATCATCATGTCGTTCTCATCCGTTGTTCTAACGAAACTTGGAAGATCCTTCAGATGGATGTGTTTCATACTGAGAATCCAATCGATTGTGGTTTCTAAATAACCGTTTGTTAGGTAGCTTTCATCTGTGAATCATATCCAGGTTTGTCACAACGTTTGTGAATGGCTTACTACAAAATTAAACATTGTCATATAATTTTAATTAATTACATATGCGGATAGAATATAGTTACCTTTGAGTGGTGTTAAACCTCGTTCAACAAGATGACAATAATGCATATAGCCTAAGAAGCCGCATGAGCTTGGTGTCCAAAAAAGAATATTTGGAATTCCAAATTCTTCAGCAGCTTTAAGAGTGAAGGACATGCAGCCATCAGATCGAGATGATACACATCACAGGCGGTGCGTTGGAAGAGCAATTTTTAGTGTCGTTGAGTTTGGAGTGAAGGTTGTGAAGTGGGGCGAGGCAATTCTTTGAGGTGGAATCGCAGAGAGCGGGGATGTCTTGGCTGACATCGGCATCCGAAGGTGGGAGGCTGTTTGGAATGGTTTCAAAGCGGAAGTCCGACAAGCCGTCAAGAAAGTTGGGGCCTCTACACTTGAGTAAGCGTGTGTGGTTGTAATGGGTGTTGACAAAAGTTACGTGAAAGCCTTTATGGTGGAGAAGTTTCGCTAGCTTCAGCATCGGGTTTATGTGAACCTGAGCTGGATATGTGATGAGTGCCAAAAAGTATATATTTGGACCCCTTAATTTACATTAGTTAAACCTTTAGCTTTGTTACTTTCTGATGTTTTGGTTAGTTTTAGTGTTTTTGCGTTTTGCAGGGCAATAAGAGAAAAATGACAATTTTCAAAGCAAAAATACATAGAAAAGCTGGATTTTTGGAAGTGCTGAAAAAGTAGATCGATCGAATATTAAGTAGATCGATTGATTTTAAAATCGATCGATCGAATTTATGCGGAGCTGGAATTTCAGAAACCCTAGCTAACTCTATAAATACCATTCTTTTCTCTTTTGTTCGGAGAGGAGGCTGCTTAGGAGTGCCCTAGGGGCTGATTTCACTGTACCTTAGGGTTTTTGGGTCGATTTTGACCTAGAACTTCAATCTTTTGTAAGTTTATTCGTTTTTAATGCATTCTTGTAGTTTATTTATGCTTTCTTTGTTCATGTCTAGCTAATACTTTCATCTAGGGTTGAGGATGAAACCTCACCAGTGAATAGAAACTGAGTTTCATGCTTGTTTATGCTATTTGAGTTTATGGGCTTGATTTCTCATTGTTCTATTTCGGTTTTTGAGATTATTTTTGGATATCTCTTGTGATTTCCAGATACGAGTGATGATTTGATATGGTTTCATTAAATTGATGGCTTGGGTTTTCATGTATGTTGGATATTCATTGTGTTTCATTCTATGGATACATTTGATGATTTGGTTGAAACTAGATATCTTTTGTGATTTGTGGAAGAATGGATTCATTGAATGATTTAAACAATTTTTGAAGCAAAAGTAGAACAAACATAAGATTTGTATGATGAGAACTTCAAATGATGTAGATGAGCATGAAATTAGGTTGCTATGATTTGGTGGGTGTGGATTCCAAAACCCTAGACCCCTTTATTTTCATTAATTTTGTTTATGTTTTATTTTATCAAAAACCCCTAAATTTGGCACTAGGTTAAAATAGGATTAGTTTGAATAGAGATTAATTTTCGCAAATCAATTCCCTGTGGGATCGACCTCGCACTTGCATAACACTATTGCAAAATGATTCGTGCACTTGCGAGTACTTTAAAATTTGCACAACAATATGGAACGCAAACAACATGAGCTCTAATACCTATCGAAATGGAACTCATTTCTCTCTCTCACAAACACTTACAAACAGAGGCGCAAAATAGGACTTTTTAAGAGAGAAAGCATCTATAAGATCGGGAAATTAGTTTTGTCCTCTATTTTAACCTTTAATCTTACAAAATCTTTTGGCTCATAAACCTATTGTTTTATATTCCACACCTATTTTGATAAATTAAAGTATTTTAACCTTTCATATCTATAAGAGGGAAATTAGGTTAGTCCACTATTCTAACCTTTAACATTTCCAAATCTTTTTCGCTCATAGACATATTATTTAATATTCTACACCTATCGTGATAAATCAAGTATTTTAACCTTTTGTATCTATAAGAGGGAAATTAGTTTATCTATCATTGTCGTTCTTTTAGCGAAAGGGGAGAAGCCGGCCTTAGACTTCATCCTTCAGAAAATAGATTTGAGAAGAGGAGGGAGCAGATCCCCACTCTTACCCTCACCCTCCCATTCTAATTTTTTCTTTTATTTGTAGGTGTTCTCTGACCAGATCAACATTTTTGGTCTTTCCGCTATGCATCCGTCTATCTACCTCTGTGCTGTACTGTCATCTTCTCTTTGGCCGCTACTGCTATTTGCTACTTGTATTTTTGTACTGTTGGAATTGGTTTCAAGCTTTTCCCACCCCCTTCTCATCAATTTACTCTTGAAGTATACGAATGAGTGCGGTTTGTTCGATAAATTCCTACATCTTTATCTAATAGAATAAATTGGGGGCTTGTTCTTCGCCCGAACATGTACTTGTTGTAAGTGCCTATTTATTTGCCTACCTCTATCCCGATAAGCCGAAAACAAAGCTCTTATTTTCTGTTGAGTAATAGTTCTAGTAAGTCCTGAATGAGCCCCTTGAAAGCTTGATGCAAATAAACGAATTTTTGTTCTACGTCTTCGAGCTATATATCCTCGTTTAATTCTAGTCATTGAATAAATGAAACTTTGATGAATAACTAATTGATTTCCTTTCTTTCAGTTATTTAGTTTCCTTTCAGGAAATACACCGAGTTTTAGATGTATACATAAGGCAAAGCCATGTGCAATGAAAGATGCATGCACGGCTTGGGGAGGGATTTTTTTGAGCTACCTTTTAAGAAGTAAAGTATCTACTCCATCCGACTAGTTCCTGGTCTTTGAATAAGAGTTTTCTTTTCTTTAGATCTGCCTTCATGGGTCATCTATAGGATGAAGGTTAGTAAGGTGTGATGTGATATCTCTCACGGCCTGGATAATTCGGTGTGAGGGGTTATCTCTCACGGCCGATTTAAATAAATTTTTCTAGAATATTTGGCTACTCTTGTCTTAGATCTAGTTTGCTCGGAACAGATTTGCTCTTTAACTATTTTTGTACATGGGTTAGCGGAAAATGAAAGTCATAGATAACACTTTATTGTAAGAATTTTATTTGTATCTATGACTATGTAACCTCATAGAGCTTTATGCTTTGTGATGTAAGAATTTTATGCTCGTGATCTTTGATTAATGAAATACTCAGATTTTTCATTAAGAAAAAAAGAAAGAGGGAAATTAGTTTAGTCCTCTATTCTAACCTATCACATTTCCAAATCTTTTGGCTAGTAGATATATTATTTAATATTCCACACGGACCACACCTATTGTGATAAATCAAAGTATTTTACCCTTTCATATCTATAAGAGTCCGAAAAATTAGTCTAGTCCTCTAGTCTAACCTTTCACATTACCAAATCTAAGCTTTTGCCTACCTGTCAAGAGAAATTAGTCATCATCTCTCTCTCTCTCTCTCTCTCTCTCTCTCGGTCAAGCTAAGCTTTTACCTACCTGAAAGGGCATCGAAAAAAGAGAAATGATCCCTACACTCATGTCTCACAACACTCACACAACAAGCTGACGTGGCTTGAATTTTTTTTTTTTTCTTTATGTGGCTAGAAACCGGTTGGAAGGAAAAATGAAATTTCATTTCATCCATTTCCCCTCCAACGCTGCCCCCTCCACTCTCTCTCTCTGAAATTTCTCTGCTGTACAGTTCCACATCCGGTCAGTGACGTCGCCGGCTTCTCTCGGCGTTCGGCCTTCTCCGTCGTCCGGCGCGTCCCGCTCCGGCAGATTCTCGCTCTCTCTCTCTCTCTCTCTTCGGCAGATTCGGTGGTCTCTTCGCCCGCTTCTCTCTCGGTGGCCGGCCTCCTCTATCGTCCGGCGTCCCTCTCCGGCAGATTTCGTCTCAGTCCGGCTCTGTCTTCGGCCGGCCACGCTAAAAAAACAGGTTTGTCTCTCTCTCTCTCTCTGGCCTGGTCTGTTGCTACAATATAAAAGGGGTGAATTTTTTTTTGGCTGCTTCACAGTGGAATGCCCGATTTTTTTTTTTTTTTTTTTTTTTTTTTTTTTTTAATGCCGGAAATTATTTTTTATTTATGCCAGAAATTATTTTTTGTTGGTTTATGATTAGCTTCTCTAATCTTCTCTGGGTGTACATTTTCATGGAACTTGCTACTTCTCTCATGCTAAACATATGATTAGCTCACCAAGGCATTCTTGCTATTAAATAATTTTAAGTTATCACAAAAAAAAAAAATTTAAAATTTACTTCTAGGTGCTTACTTTCAATTGCATGCTTATTTTTGGATATGGCAGTGGAACTAGTAATCTGATATGGCTTGGAACTAGTAATTTGTTGAGGTTGTAGTTTTCGTTTCTTGTTGGAACCGAGATTCCAGTATTTACTGGAAAGAAAGTCGTATTGAGTTTGTTTGGTTAATTCATCCCAAAAAAATAAATAAATGTTCCGCTGGGTAATTTTTGTCATGCTTGCTGTTTAGTTGTTTCTTTTGTGGTTTTGTTTGGTTGTTTGTCTATAGTAAGGTGTTCTGCTTGGGGTTGACTCCATTATTTTATTTTATTTTACTTTTTTTGTTGTTCTTATATGATGTTCATATATGTTGTGTACTAGCTAAAGAGCTTGAGGTGAATTTTGGATGGTGTATGTTATTCTATAAATACATGTATATGTACTTTTATGTATATTATATGTTCATAGATGAATCGGATTCCTCATATAGCAAAAGTCTGGTATAATTTCAGAAATTTAATAATTAGTCAGTTATTAATTGATTGATTTTGTGGATTTGGGTATTTGATAATGGTAGTTGCTGATGTGCTGCTTTGGAAGAATTGGTATGGAGGGTTTTTGAATGATGGCTGATGGCTGATGTATTGCTTTGGAAGAATTGGTATGGTAGTTGCTGATGTGCTGCTTTTAATTTTTTGTTCTCTAATTTCTTTAGTGGTTTTTGAGTTTCAGGTTGCTATTGGCTTGTGGATAGCATCTTTTATTGGTAGTCTCTTCAACTTCATTACTCTGGTCTTCATTGGCGGACCTATATGGGGGCTAGGGGGGGCCTTGGCCCCCCAACCCCCAAAATTTCCCCCCAAAAAAAAAATAAAAAAATCTATATATATATATATATATATATATATATATATATATATATATATATATATATATATATATATATATATATATATATATATATATTAAATTTCACCTTAAATTTTGTTTATTTTTTTAGTTTGCCCCCCCAAAATTTTTTTCTTTCAATTTGGCCCTCTCATATTTACAAGCCTGGGTCCGCCACTGCTGGTCTTTATCGGTGAGTTACTTTGCTGCCCATCATCTAATAAAATGTGTCATCCTTGAAAAAACTGCTGAATTTTCAATTTAATTTCTGCAGGGGTTCTTAGTCTTTCAGTTCCTGTGGTTTATGACAAGTTCCAGGACCACATTAATGAGCAGCTTTGGGTAGTGCTTGGAATCTTACAGATGCAGTGAACTTTCACGTTTTTGGGGTCTTGAATGCTTGTAATATCTCAAATTAATTTAAAAAGATTAAGGATCATACTTGGCGTGGCTAATTGAGTTCTGATATTGACTTAGAACATTGGACTTGGAAGGTCAACTCTGTGTTGTAAGAGTTGATCACACCTTCAGAATGATTATGCAATCTACTTATAATGTCTACAACTTTGCTTTCTAATATTGCAATTAGGTTCTATCAATGTGGTTTTGAAAGAATTACAAGCATACCTATCGTTATTATTCTTTATAGAAGGGTCACACATCAGTAAAGCATTTCTTATGATCTTGATGGAAACAACCACTATTTGTAGACATTAGCTTGTCACAGAAGGCTTGGTAGTGAAACAAATTTTGTGTTTAAGCCTGGTTTTATGAACGTGTTGAATCACATCATCATTTTGATATTTTTGCATGTATTGGAGACGATTTTTGCAGCATATGGTTATATGCTTTCTGCTGAAAAATGAGATACTGAGTTATAATCCTTTTCTTATACATGTTCTTTAAGAATGTTGATGAGTGAACATATTAAATATAATCATTGAGTTCTGGTTGGATCCAACAGCTTAAAAACTTCAAAACATTTTCATATTCAAGTGTTTCTTGTGTTTGTACTAAATCTATTTTTTCATAGGTGCACGTAGGATTGTCAGAAGAAGAGAAGTTAAAGATATGTTGTGTATTGAAAAGCTCTCGGCCGAAGTTTGCATACATCTTTCTCAGAACACCAAATTTCCATCAAAATATGCAGCCCAGGCTCTAATTTCTCAGCAATACAAACTCAAAGGCTTACTCCATGGCACCAACAGTTCTAAACCATATACTGATTCGCCCTGTACTTCTTCCGCTGATGTCAGTGGCATGGGAAAGCAAGATGAAGCCACTGATCAAGTTGTGCTCTATGCCGGGAAACTTGATGTTGTATCTGATAACGAGGAACTCAAAGCACATTTGCAAGGAATGCAATGGAGGGTTATGGAATTGGAGAAAGTTTGTCGGAAAATGCAAACACAGATGGCGAAGATTGTGAAATCTAGAATCTCAAGGCATGGTCATACAAGATCCTTACCCAGGCTTTGTTCATGATACAATTATTATTGCAAAAACTTGTATTTATTACGTAATTTCTCATAGTTGTATAGCATCCAGAAATGTGTTTCCTGTGTTTTTAACATTTCTTCTTTTTTTTTTTTTTTTTTCTGCAAAACTAAAGGCGACTTAGAGTATTTTCTTTTACAGAGATTGAGATCTTGGCTGTACAGTTACTGTAAAAGAAAGAACTTTGAGTTTTTCCATGAGTGGTGTATGATCATTTTCTGCAATGTTCTGAGATTGATTTCCATGGTTAAGTCCTTTTCCCTGTAATATGCAATAGGTATGTCCTTTTCCATGTCACTCTTATATTGAGGCAACTATAATGCAAGTTGTCAGATGGTCTGCATGAATAGCATATGGGGTAATTCAAAGACTCAGCATGTTTCACGGACATCAAATTTGCTTCAAAACAATAGTTAAGATTTTTCACTTAGATTCTCCTTTTCAAACTTATGCTCTAATTGTTCACAAGGGAACTTGAAAGAAAGAAAATGAATAATGCTTCATACTTATGAAACGCTTTAAGAGAGGAATAATGCTTCATATTTCTTCAGATTCACAACAATGTTGAATGTTTCGTTCTACCAGATATGACAAAGTAGCTAATTTCTATTTCGTTGACATAGACCCAACTCCAACCGAAATCTCTCATATTGTTCCTTGTGTTTTGTTTCAATTAATTCTCAAGTCTGTCAATATTGGCCATTGTCATCTTCTCAACTTTTTCAATATCGGCCTGTCTCCCTTCCTCCATGTCTCTCATATATTCCTCCAATCTCTTCTCATAAGAAGTCATTTGGTTATCAACCCACATAAAAAAATCACAATCTCCAGCTTTCTGTGTGAAAACATAAGAATAAATGTCATAAACTACCAACGAAAAAATAAATCACAATTAATTAATTTCAAAATTACCTTATACTTTAGACAGCCTTACCACTTTCTTCCGGAGTTGTCACTAGTCCATGAGTACCTTAAACGTGCACGCACTCCACAGTAACATAATGGATGGGGTATTGACGCATCACTCTTTACCGACATTTTTTCGGGTCTACGCGAAAAAAAATAATAATAGTCATGCCAATAGGGTAAATTGGATCATGTGATAAAAAAAGAATAAAATGGATTATACACAAGAAAAATGTTGTTAGCATTTCAGAGAAAATACTCTCCACGCTTGATACAACAATTTTAAGGTTACATATCAAGCAAATGAATCCAATACAAGAGAGTAATTCTGCACAACAAATGAATATATTAACAATCTTCAATTCTCCAAGCCACCCTCTACCTTCTAACAATTCCATCTTTTAATATATATATATTTTTTCTCTCATTAATTTCTAAAGAATCGGTTTTGAAACCAACAAAAATTAAAGAGTTCATCTTGAATAATTGCACAAATTAATAGAAATAGATAATAAAAAAAAAATCTTCAGTGATCTCTACAATCTCACGTAAAGGAACCTGAGATTTCTTTAAGGGCATTATAAAAAGAGTTCGTCTATACGTGCGTCAAAGAGTCCGGCTGGAGTCCGGCTCTTGACCCACGTGGCACCTTTTTTTTTCTTTTTTATTTTTTTAAAAAAAAATCCAAAAATCAAAGAAAAGTCTCGTACGTCCGGTTCAATCATCTCACTCCAAATTTTCCCTCCATTCCCAAATCTCCCAAATCTCACCCTCTCCCGCCACCGTCCCCTCCCCCACTGACCGCCTAACGACCGGCAACCTCTGACCCGCACCGTCCCTCTGCCGGCTCCCAGCTCGCTGTCTCTCTCTCTCTCCAAACGACGGACCGGTGCCTACCGACCACTCAACGACTGCCCACGACCGGCGCCCACCGACCGCCCAACGACCGGCGCTCTCTGAACCAACGACCGGCGCCCTCTGACCCAACGACCGGCGCCCTCTGACCCGAAGCGTCCCTCGGCCGGCTCCCAGCTCGCTGTCTCTCTCTCTCTCAGCTCGCTGTCTCTCTCTCCCAGCTCGCTGTCTCTCTTTCCCAGCAGACCAGCGCCCTCCCAGCTCGCTGTCTCTCTCACCCAGCAGACCAGCGCCCACCGATCGACCGGCGGATCTCTCTCTCTCAGACCCAGCAGACCGGAGCGCCATCGACCACTCTCTACGGTTAGTCTCTCTCCCTTTACTCTCTCTCTCTCTCCTTTGGTGAGTTCTAAGTCTAACCCTCACTCTTTCTCTCTCTCTAACCCAGCAGCTGGTCTCTCGCTCTCTCGGACCCAGTAGCCCGAGTGCCGCCCACGAGCAGAAGGGACTCCAACAGAGGAGGTTTCTGAATTTTATTTTTTTCATTGTAAAGTAATCTTCCTGTGTTAACAAAAACTAGTGTGGTTTGGGCCTTTTTGTACCGTTGATTTCCATAGACTTTTTGTACCGTTGATAAAGATGGATTTATCATGCATGATAAATTGTAATTGTGAACAAAGAGCATGATAGACTTTTTGTACCGTTGATAAAGATGGATTTATTGCAGAAAAAATTGATGGTTTGATGACATTAATTAATTTCTTTGAATTCAATTCATGGTGAAGTTAAAATTGGAGAGCTGTCAAAAGAATATATCATGCTTTTGATTTTAATATGTACATGTTTTTGAAGAGAGAAGATCTATCTACAACATTATGCACTGTATTGGTATTGATTTGAAGAAGCAATTTTGGGGAAATTAGGAAGTGAATTATGATTTATTATGCACTGTTGGATTTTGCTTGGTTTAGGTTTTTGTTGTCTCATACAATTGTTTAATTAAACCATTTTTTTTTTTGTAGAATAACTTTTAGATGGACTTGTCACAACCAGCCTTGACCTTGAATTCACTATGCGAAGATGATTGTTTGTTGACACATGAACAACTTGATGATGTTGTTCCCATCGAAATGGACCCTCAAAATGGTATGATGGGCATTTTTACTTTTAATTTTGGTAACATATCTTAGACTAAATGTTATTATTTATAGTTGGGTTCTTTACACTATGTTTTATTTGTTTTGATGTAGATGAAAATGAAATTATTGGGGATGAACAATTGAATGATGGTGTGGACAGTTGTTGTTCCAAGCTCAACAAACAATGCGAAGATGATTGTTTGTTGAGACATGAACAACTTGATGATGTTGTTCCCATCGAAATGGACCCTCAAAATGGTATGATGGGCATTTTTACTTTTAATTTTTGTAACATATCTTAGAGTAAATGTTATTATTCATAGTTGGGTTCTTTACACTATGTTTTATTCGTTTTGATATAGATGAAAATGAAACTATTGCGGATGAACAGTTGAATGATGGTGTGGACAGTTGTCGTTCCAAGCTCAAGCTCATAGATAAAGATAAAAATGTTAAGGAACGTAAGAATGGGATGTTGTTTGGCTCTATAGAGGAACTTCATGAATATTATAGAAATTATGCTAAGCAAGAGGGTTTTGGTGTGGTACAGAAGAAGAAAAAAAAGGATGAAAATGGAGATGTACATTACATCACTCTAGCATGTGCTCGTCAAGGCAACATACAATCCAGCTCAAGTAATAAAGTTTGCAAGCCTAGTAAAACAATCAGAACGGGGTGTAAGGCTACTTTGAATGCAAAGTTAGTAGGCACAATGTGGTATGTGACTAATGCAAATCTATGCCATAATCATGATTTAAGCCCAGGCAAAGCGAGATATTTTAGATGCCACAAGAAGTTGGATCCTGCTACGAAGAGGAAGCTTGATATAGATGATAGAGCTGGAATCCGTACGAACAAGATCTATAACTCGCTAGCTGTTGAAGCGGGGGGTATGAAAATCTTACTTTTGGAGAGAAAGAGTGTCGCAATTATATTGCGAAATCAAGATGTCTTCGCCTTGGCACAGGAGGTGCTGCAGCACTTCGTGACTATTTTGATAGAATGCGGAAAATGAATGATGATTTCTATTTTGATATGGACGTGGATGATGAGTGTCGGTTGAAAAATGTGTTTTGGGCTGATGCACGAAGTAGGTCATCATATGAAGATTTCGGTGATGTGATTACATTTGACACAACATATTTGACCAACAAATACGAAATGCCATTTGCCCATTTTGTAGGAGTTAATCATCATGGTCAATCAATGCTTTTAGGGGCGGCATTAATTTCAAGTGAGGATACAGCAACATTTGTTTGGTTGTTTGAGGCATGGTTGAAATGCATGAAGGGCCGAGCGCCAGGGGCAATTATTACAGATCAAGATCGGGCTATGAAAAGTGCAATTAAGAAGGTTTTTCCGAATGCCCGACATAGATTTTGTTTATGGCACGTACTGAAAAAACTTCCAGAAAAATTTGGATCACATTTACAGTACAAGGCCATTAAGAGTGCCATACGAAATTGTGTGTATAATTCTCAGACATGTGACGAGTTTGATGCAAGTTGGCAGACCCTACTTGAGTGTTATAATCTGGAGGATAATGCATGGCTGCATGGTTTATACAATGAACGGACTTTCTGGGTACCGGCATATTTAAAAGATGTATTTTGGGCCGGCATGACTACCACACAACGCAGTGAGAGTATGAATGCATTCTTTGATGGTTATGTGCACTCGTCCACCTCATTGAAGGAATTTGTAGATCAATACGACAACGCTTTGCATAGGAAGGTTGAGATTGAGAATGTTGCTGATTTCAATTCTTTTAATTCCACGATTTCATGTGTAAGCAAGCTTCCCTTTGAGAAGCAATTTTAAAAAATTTACACCCATGAAAAGTTCAAAGAAGTTCAGAAGGAGATTACAGAGTTTCTGAATTGTAGTTGCTCTCTTCTAAAAAGTGAAGGTGGAATTAGTACCTATCAAGTGATGGAATGAGTAGAAGTCAGTGATGCCTACACGAAAAAAGTACGCTTTATTGTTTACTATAATGACCCTTCATGTGAACTGAACTGCAGTTGTTGTTTATTTGAATCAAGGGGAATTTTGTGTAAACATGTCATATCTGTACTGACTACACTTGAAGATGTGGAATTGTTGCCTGAAAAATATTTTCTAAACCGATGGAGGAAGGATTTGAAGCGGCCATATAAGTTAATCAAAAGTAGTTATGATCCTTTAAGTGGCAACCCTACTGCAGAGCGATATGCTGAACTGAGCAAAAATATGCTGAAGTTAGCCGCAATTGCAGCACCAAACGCAGACCATTGCACGGAAGTACAAAGTTATGTTGATATGCTAACTAAGAAATTAGGTGGTCAAAGCTATGAACAAAATCCACCTTCCCAATCACTTCCAAGTGCATCTGTGACCGGTAATAGAACTATTGATTGTATGGGAGTGGAGGTGTGTAGTCCTTTGGTGGCTCGGAGAAAAGGGAAGCGATCATCAAATAGAAAAGTGTCTGAAGTTGAAAAGGCGGTGGTGAAAAAATCAAAAGGAGGAAACAAGAAAGAAAGTGACATAAATCAAGCGGTGGTGAAAAAATCAAAAGGAGGAAACAAGAAAGAGAGTGACACAAATCCCAAATGGCAGAGGAAAAAAAAACAGGTATTCATAGTTTTTAAAGTCGTTGTATGTGTTAAAGTAAGTTGATGCTAATTATGTGCACGTATTTGATGTGTAATTTTAATATTATATCTGACATGTTATTCCATGATTTTATTTATTGAAGACATGCCAAAGATCGCTCGTAGATGAATTGGACACAAGTGAAGATCCGTTGGCTTTTGTAACTAATGTTCAGCATGACCAAGTAATTGGAACTCAAAATAGCGTAGTTACACAGGTATTGAAAGGAAGAAAAAAAATATGTTCATAGATGTGTATTTGATTCATACATGTTGACGTATAATTTTATTTCATATATGTTAAGCATACGAAGAATTTGTTTCAGACCTTCGAAAATTCACAGTCATCATTTCCGATTCAAGAAGATTTTATATACTTGTCGTAAGTATTTGATTTTTTAGCATTTCCTACAAAGTTGGCCACTTTTGTTGCTATTGCCTAAGATGTACTTATATGTTATTTCAGGTGATATTCTTGCTCGAATTTGGTGCTGCTGTGTTGGAATTGAAGTAAGTGATACAATAGGGATAATTGGTTTAAACATGTTTGAGCTTTCTTGGGCAATTGCTTTACTATAAGCTCTACGATTATAAGAAAATCAGTTAACCAATATATTGCACCCAGAGACTAGAAGCATGTCTATCTATGTTGAATCTTATGTTCTTTTAGGGTGAGTTTGTGTGTTTTCCTCTTCATAGTTATATTTTATTTTTCATTTCTTATTCTTTTAGGGTGGGAAGTGCAACAAATTTACCCTAATATTTTTCCCTTTTATCCTTGTCTGATTAGAGTTTTTCCCTTTCCTTGTTTGATTGGGAAAAGGAGTTGAGTTTGATATGTATAGCATAGATCAGGTTGCGATGGGTAAAATGCATTTTAACTTCGTGGATGGTCTAATTGAATTTTGTTTTTGGGGTTATATCCATTTTTTAGATTTGTGGTAAAAATGTACCTTTACCTCTTACCCCTCTTTTAGATGTCATACCAATGCCCATATGCAAGAAAACCACTGCTGGACTTTAATCTAATCATATGCTTGTGAGGCAGTATTATTATTATCATTTCGTTGCATCACAAATTAGAAAGCTTGTATTTTTATCTTGGTATATATATTTCCGGCATCCATAGCAGACTTTGCAATATATATATTTTTTCTTAAAATAAAAATAAAATAAAAAAATCTAGGGAGTCCTGTAATGCATCATTTTTAGATATTGTGAATGATGTTTCTTTTACTTCCTATTTTGAGTTCTGAAAATGTACATCTTTTTCTTATTCAGGGTGATGGAGGTTCAGAGAAAGAAGTGAAAGAGAAATAATTGCATGTCTTGTAAATTTTGGATTTGGTTTTAGTTTAGTGGTTTCAGGTGTAATTTTTTGAAGAGAAATACAGTTTCTTTTGGGGCATCACGTGTATTTCTTCTTAGAAT
Organism: Alnus rubra; assembly: GCA_028654335.1. Taxonomy (NCBI): domain Eukaryota; kingdom Viridiplantae; phylum Streptophyta; class Magnoliopsida; order Fagales; family Betulaceae; genus Alnus; species Alnus rubra. The sequence goes on along the minus strand of JAJPGS010001223.1, from coordinate 790,583 downwards.
TTTAATTCCTAAACTTGTAGCATTTGACTCAAATCATTCCCATGACTTGGTAGTTTTGGTCGCTCTTTCTTATTTGATTTGTCAATTAACTCTATGCTTTTTGAAATTGTTTGCCTTTCTATTTTCTGATAAGATTCCTTGAATGTGCAAGGAATGTTCCTGTCCAGCGATGTCTGGTAGTATGCGGTGTAAAAGTGACTTCTTCTGCTCACTCCTAAATGAATTGTTTTCGGAGCTGTTCTCAGGCATTGAAAGAAGGGATCATATCTCTTGGAATATCATCGCTATTAATGTGGAGACTGAAGAGAGAAGAATAAAAAAAATTTCTAGCTGGTCATTGCAAATCTGGTGGAAGCTACTGTGTGAAGAATTTAGCGGTAGTTGAACAATAATCCTGTTATATATATTTAGGTTTGCCTTAGCTGCTTCCTTGTATTTATTGTGTAGTTTTCCTTATCATAAAAAGCTGAGGCTTTTTTGAAAGCTTGGGTTATGTTGTCTTTTTTCCATTAATGAATTACACATACAGGTGTGCTGAACATGTAATGATCCGTATTATTACCCACAGCAGTGCTTATATTTGTGATCCCAAATATTCTCCACCATTTACTTCAACACTATGGTTATGCTTCTGATTCTTTCAAACAATGTAAATTATTTCCTTAAATAATGGGATAAAACTTTAAATGTTAACATCTTGTAAATAGAAATAACAGGGCAGAATGATAATATTAAAATTTATTATGATTTGTGCCTCCTTCTGTCCACCTGCTAATGCACGATAAAACCTATCTCTGCAATACACTGGTCTTCCATCAGCAGCCTCAGCAGCAGCTGCTGCTGCTAGATCGTCATCAGCCTTTTCGGATAATTTTCTTGTACTCTTCCCACCATTTCATGTAGCTGCTCCCCTTCAAGAATACATGTAGCATTACTACCAAAGAATAATCAACATTACTACGAACCAAAATATTACAACTGCCAAACATCCATTACATAGCAAATAGGTACAAAATCATTATTCAAAGTTCTGTATCAATACAAAATATGCTAACTTATAAAACATTTTTATTTCCTGAACATGCATCTTTTCTTTCACAACCAAAATTCACTCTCAAGTGTTTTACAATCTTATTTTCTTATACTTATCACAAATTAAGGAACAAAATCAATCCAACTTGACCGAAACACATAAGCCCACTCATCTAGATGTGATTCTGACATTTTGCTATAAACTGTATTTGAACAAAGGAATATAGCAAAACTCCAGAGGGGTGAAGCCAAAAGATGCGGAGGAATGCAGGAATTTGAGAAATACATTATCTTTTCAAACTAAATAAACCAACATTACAGGGAAATCTACAGCATTAGAGTATCCAACAAAAAAAGCAGAGTTTCTTAGACTAAAATTATGAATTGATAATCCAGAGGCTAACCCAGCCCAACCCATCAACCCAGCATCTACCAACATCAAAGTGAGGAAGTGAAGTGCACGTGTCAGAACTCACTCAAGCGAGAGGAAAGGGGGAGAAAGAGTTTACATGAAAATTTTTTCCCCTGCAGTTAGGTTGCTTGCGCGTGATTTGCAGAGAGAGAATGAGAGAACAACGAGCTCCTGGATTTGGGTCTGCAACGACATAGAAAGGAAGCTGAAACAGAAATGAGAGAGAGAGAGAGAGAGAGAGAGAGAGAGAGAGAGAGAGAGTAACCGTCGAGAGTGGTCGGCTCTGGTCGAAGATTCGCGGTGCTCGTGGGCGGCGCTCGGGTTTGCTGGGTCCGAGAGAGAGAGATCTGGGCGAGCGTCGGTCGGTCGTTGGCCGCCGGTCGATCGGCCGATCGGTGGGCGCCGGTCTATTGGGTGAGAGAGAGAGAGACAGAGCTGGCCGAGGGACGGTGCGGGTCAGAGGGCGCCGGTCGTTGGGCGGTTGGTGGGGGAGAGGACGGTGGCGGGAGACGGTGAGATTTGGGAGATTTGGGAATGGGGGGAAAATTTTGGAGTGAGACGACTGAACCGGACTCCAGCCCTTTCAACGTTGATTTTTGGATTTTTTTTTTAAATAAAAAAGAAAAAGAAAAGGTGCCACGTGGGTCAAGAGCCGGACTCCAGCCGGACTCTTGACGCACGTATAGACGAACTCTCTTAAAAAATGGGGTTTACAATTTATCTCTTCTCCTAAATATGCATGTGAAATTCAATATGGACATAGATTATATGTTATTTTTCAAATTTCTCTACTATGATAGTTTTGAAATTTGCACATTATACCCTACTGAACAACATAAGCGGAACAAAAAAAGAAAAGAAAAGTTGGTATATATATGAGGACACAATTTGGTGATCTTTATTTGCATCACATAAGCTACTCAACCTGTTAAAAGGGATAAAAATGCTTGCATTGATTGATCAAAATCAAATATAAGAACTTCTAGAGAGAAGTGATTATATATTTATTACGTAGACAACATTTTGCAATAACTAATTTAGATGAACAAAGCTTTGAAGAAAAAAGAAAACACATTTTTAAGGTTCTCATACTTCAAAAAATTCACAAATTCAATCAATTTATTAACTGGGTGCCTTTTGATGAGTCTCAGATAGCCAAATTGTAGGGCAGCTAAAGTAACTAGAACACTCAAAAGAATCTTATTATATATAATCTCCTATAATTTTCAATCACTTAAATTTTTATGAATCTTTTTATAGATCCAACAGTGTTTAACTCTCTTTGGCAATGGTTTACCATTTTGCTGACTTTTCTCTTCTTGAATCATATGCATACAAATATCTACTCCTACAACAATATATAGAGTACTCATCCGCAACTTTGTAGCAATCCACCAATGTAAACAATTTCTTCCTTGAAAATTAGAAATTTAAAATAAAAAAAAACAAAAAAACAAAAACCAAAAAAAAAAACAAACAAAAAAATCAGGCATTGGCTGGGTCCATTGTGTGAAGCAGCCAAAATTGCCCCCCCTTTCTTTGTAGCAACAGATCCGGCCACAGAGAGAGAGAGAGAAAGAGAGAGAACCTATTTTTTTTAGCCGGAGAGTGGACGCCGGACGACGGAGTAGGCCGACCGCCGAGGGGGACGAGGACTTCCAGCGAGTGAGCTACGGACGACGCAGAGTCAGACTGAGACGAAATCTGCCGGAGAGGAGATCTGCTTGAGAGAGAGAGGAAAAAAATTCCACTGTCTGTGAAGCAGCCAAAAAAAATAAATTCAACCCTTTTATATTGTAGCAACAGACTCGGCCACAGAGAGAGAGAGAGAGAGAGAGAGAGAGAGAGAGAGAGAGAGAGAGAGAGAGAGAGAGAGAGAGAGAGAGAGAGAGAGAGAGACAAACCTGTTTGTATTAGCGTCGCTGGCCGGAGACAGATCTGGCTGCCAAATCTGCCGGAGAGGGACGCCGGACGACAGAGGAGGCCGACCGCCGAGAGAGAAGCCGGCGAAGAGACAACTGGAAGAGACAACCGAATTTGTTCGAGAGAGAAGCCGGCGAAGAGACAACCGAATCTGCCGGAGAGAGCGGAAATATGCCGGAGAGAGAGAGAATCTGCCGGAGAGGGACGCCGGACACCGGACGACGGAGAAGGGAGACTGCCGAGAGAGAAGCCGGCGACGTCAATGATCGGAGATGAGATCTGTACGGCAGAGAAATTTCAGAGAGAGAGTGGGGGGGGGGGGGCAGCGTTGAAGGGGAAATGGATGAAATGAAATTTCATTTTTCCCTCCAACCGGTTTCTAGCCGCATAAAGAAAATAAAATAATAATAAAATATTGCAAGCCACGTCAGCTTGTTGTGTGAGTGTTGTGAGAAATGAGTGTAGGGATCATTTCTCTCGAAAAAAAGCAAATGGCCAATCTGTCGAACATAAACTAAGCTCTTACCTACCTGAAAGGGCATCGAAAAAAAACAAAAAAGACGGGCTTTACTACATGTACAGCTACTACAGCGATATTGCCCGTGATCCTCGCCGAACAATACGAATTAAGTGACAATGAGATAAAACAAATGCATAATTTTTTTAGGATTAAAGATATAATAAATTAATAATTACAGCCGGCTGAATAGTCCATGAAAAAGCTCGTAGGATTAAAGATATAATAAATTAATAATTACAGCCAGCTGAATAGTCCATGAAAAAGCTCGATAATATATATGAGAAATGATTTTTCTACATTATATTATCTTATATCAACTCTACACCAAGACATATAAGATATGAAACTCATGCATGTAGATCCTGTATATATAGATCCCATATATGTGTTATTGACATTCGCTTTTGTCCACGTGTACGTTAGAGCATGCATGTGGACATTTGTTTAAATATTTGACATTAAAATGCATCTGTTGACTTAATCTATGTTTTTCAGAACATCATCTGTGGGAAGTTTAATTGGATTTGCATGATGAACTTCTTAAGAGGTGATCTAGTGTACGTGATAAAGTGGGAGCCACATCATCGTATCAGACATGTTAGTATTGAAAATTAGTTCTAAATTTCTAATATTCCTTGTTAGTCGTATCATTAGGTATGATAATAAATGCACAAGCTCAATATATATAGTACACGTGGCGCGTCAAGAAAAGGCTACAAAGTACCAACCAAGCAGTGAATGCAATCTGGAAATCAGTATAGCTACTAATGTTTTAGCCCACTTATCATCTGAATTTGTGAAAAGACATTTTAGTAGGATATATATATACACGTGGATGCGGATGCAGATACAGATATATTTATTTGTAATATTCGAATCCGCATCCGCATTCACGTAGTTATTGTGATTATTAAATGCGGTTATTATCTGCTATCTGCATATTAGGTAATGAGCATTTTGAACATATTTTAGTCTTTTAAGCATTTTTTGGGTCTTAATTAGGACCTATTTTAAATGATTTTAAAAATAATTTGGTCCAATTTTTAGTGCATTGAGCTTGTTTTAATTAAATTTTTTTTTAAACCTCTAATGTTTTGAAAATATATTGATTTCACATTTACTTTTGCATTTTTTTTCCCAACTGTTACACGAGAAAGTAACACAATTAACCAAGCTATCTACAACTCCTGTTGCACAAAAAAACTTAAAACAATGTAAACATAAATTATACATAATCCAAAACAATGTAATTTTGGTGTTACGGTGAATTTATCAAATAATAATATAATATAATATAATATGCAGATGCGGTTATTAACCACACCCGCATATACTAAAAACTACTATTTACATCCGTATATGTAGATAGTGATTTTTGCTAACCAAATCCGCTTGTGTGAATAGCGGATAATGGATAGCGGATGCGGACGGTTGATATCTGTGTCCACAAATACATTCCTACTTTCTATAGCTTGTGGATATTTATTATACCTTCTCTTGATGGGATGGTCAAGACTCAAATTCAGGCTTTGAAATTCTTGTGCATTATTCTTAACTTACATTATGTAACATCATACTAAAAATATAGAGTAATGGTATTTAGCAAATTGTCATATGACTGGGTGATGTGATAGTAAAAATCAACTTTTGGATAAGCAAGAGCTTTGTAAAATGAAAAATCAATGGTTAATTTTTATTGGCACGTCATCCCAATTATATGACAGTCGTATAGCAGTCTAATAAATAAAATTTGTAAAAAATATATTATTCATGAGATAGTTACAAATACCGCTTACCTCCAATTAGTCTTGAACTCCTTAGACCTTCTTTCCCTTAAAGAGATTAAGTTGTAACTGTTCATCTTTATTGTTTCGGTTTTAATGCATGGAATTTCATTAAAACATTAAATTCTATGTTTTAAAATCCATAAAAGTGCCAATACTACTTTGTACTAGCTCGCCAAATGGGAATTCGATCCTCTCTCATTCATTTGAATTGGGGAGGAGTCGGTTCCTTGCATTTGAGAGGCAATTTTGTCCAAAAGAAAGTGAAATACAAAAATACCCCTTAAATATAAGGGATGGGAGACGATCCGGTTCTGCCTACAATAAATTTACTTAAAAAATTTCTTTTTCTTCTCTCTATCCCCCTCAAATTATACTATATTCTTTATTTTCCGTTTATTCTTTATTCAATTTTTTTTTAAGTTATATTTTGTTTAGTTTATGAAGAAAATCATAATGCTAATGAAAAATAAAAGCAATAGCGGAAATAAAAGAAATAGAGACAAGAGATTTTAATTGGTTCACTCTATGACCTACGTCCACAGGATAAGCCCAAAGGGCTACATTATGCTCTTATTTCTCTTGATGAATTTACAATACAAATGATCCCTATTTATAAGGATGTAAGGACACTACAAAAAGGTATGGAAGAAGATCAAATAAAATTAGAATTGAATGTATGTATTCAATTCTGATTTGATTATAATCAATTACAATTCATACAAACTCATATATTCTCCTACCATATCTAAATCACAATTTTATGGAGAATAATATATTCTCCTTCTTCTTCTTCTGCCTCTCTCTCTCTCTCTCTCTCTCTCTCTCTCTCTCTCCCCCTCTATTTTCATTTGGTGGAGTTGACAACGATCGACGACGATGACTAGAAGCGGTCGGCGACAGTGATTAGAGATGCGCCTTAAATTTTAATAGGCCAACTATGGGCCAAAATGAACATTGATTTTAAACAATCCAAATGCCAAAAAAGATGGACCAACTATGGACTAAAATAAGAGCAAACTATGGGTTGAACTCTCCACTATGGGTTGAAATAAGACTGGGTTTTTAAACAATACCACAAAGGCCAAAAGATGGGTCTCGGTTGACAATTAGACCAACAAGACCAAACAACTAGGCAAACAAAGGGCCTAAAGGTGGGCAACTTGGCATCTTTTGATCTCTCTCTCTCTCTCTCTCTCTCTCTCTCTCTATATATATATATATATATATATATATATATATATATATATATATTCACTCTTCCTTTCTTTTATTCGGATTTCTTCTTTTTCCTTTTTTATTTTTTTTTTCCTTGACTCCCATAGAATCCTCTTTCTCTCACATGACAAAACTCCTCTTTCTTTTAGGTCTCAATCCAAACTCTCTTTCCTTCAGCACTTCATGCAACATAGGGGAATCAGGTGATGTGGTGTTGCCAAGGCTTAGGCGGAGGTTGTGGGTGGCTGTCGCGATGTTGTTGGATAGTGAGCTGATGCCAGAAAAGGCTCTAATGCCCCAGATAATTATCAAGGCTTCATTAGGTCATAATTAAGAAATTATGATCTTTTGACTTTTTTTAGTTGACCAAACTAGGAACGTTCACGTTTTTTCCCCAGGAACGATCGTGGTCCCTACCACGAATGATCGTTTACGTGTTGTACTGTGGGTTGAAATGTAAACCCTATGCCTTCGGCATGTGTGTTAGATCGTACCACCAATGATCATGGTCGTACGCCGAACGATTGTCTAACCTTAGATTTTACAAGAACGTTTGTGATATGCTTGGCAAACGCTAGCCAAAAGCCAGGTCAATTGATTCTTATCCACTTCAATTTTTTCTCCTATAAATATCCTCCCACCCCTATGCTTTCAGATCATTTCCACCTCTTTCCACCACTTCTTGCTCATTTTTTTCCTTGTGTGTGTGAGAGAATGTTTTCAATTAGGAAATAACCCCTTTTAATCCCAAGAAGGTAACCTTCTTAGCCTATTTCGTTTTTGTAGAGTTGTTATGCTATTTACATACTGCTTTGATAATATCTCTAGCTAGTTTTACATCATTGTTTAGTTTTGGATTTAATATTAGTTTATCGATAGATTAGTGGTTTAAGTAAGGTTTTACGTATCTAGTACTGCTTGGAGTTGTTATTGAGTTTAGGATTCTATTAGAGATCATGTTAAGACCATAAGACTTGCTTAAAACCAGTGTTATGGCTTTTTAGTTTGAATTTTGGATTCTGCTCTAGTACTGAATGTTTGTCCTTCATTGGACGAACGAATGACGTCTAAGATGAACGTTTGCCATTCATTGGACAAATGATCACCAGACAGATAGAAAGTCTGATTTGAACTGTTTAGGACTTAAGACCTGTTTTAACTCGAGTTTAAGGCTGATGGTAGGATTTTATCAGGTTTCGAGGTTGTGGAGCCTCACGGGGACTTGTTGGAGGAGCTGTGCAATACAAGTGAGTAAAACTCACATGGTTACTTGTTATTATTATTTTTCTGCATAGCACAAATATTTTGTGTATCAAAACATGCATGATTACAAGTCACGTGAAATGTCATTTTTACTACTGTGAACTCGATTTTGTGAAAATGTGTAACTAATGATAAGATAATGAAATAATGAGATTATGAAAGCATGCACGTAAAATACGGCGAAGACTAAATTGTATCGTATGATATGGTATATAGTCTCTTGCGGAAGAACGATCATGGGCTTACTACTATTCGAGTTGTTTTTGTCGTCAAATGTTTATAATGTGTTATGATGGGCCTTAGATCCAATGGCTGTTTTATGACCGGCGCATAATACTTGAATGGGGTCATGGTTACGGCTTTGCTAGTAGTGTGGGCCACTCGAGGTTGGACTCGGTTGGGTTCTAGTATATGACTATATGCATACATATCCTGGGAACCAGTGTTGTATTATAGGTGTCCCTTGGGACAGTGCTGGGAAGGGCTTAATATCCTGAGTAGATACATGACTTTTGTTATATATATATATATATATATATATATATATATATGTATATTGCATACATCATCATCTTGTACAATGAAAGAGTATTCTCATGCAAGTGATTTCAACTTAAACTGAGTTCACCATATGATAACCTATGTATTATGTATATTATTACTCACTAAGTCATGGACTTATACTTGTATCTTTCTACCTATGAAATATGTATTGTTTTATAGATAGTTTTTATGATGACGGGTTTGGAGCAGCATTTGGTCTTGCTGGTGGGAGTTCTCCGGATCATTTTTTAGGAGTAAGATCCCAATTGACTGGCGTAGATGTAGTGAGGACCTAGTGAATCCTACCAGGATATGATATATGTTATCTTTATGCTGCATCTTCTTAAGTGTAGGCGTTGACTCTTGTTGTTGGTGACTCTTAGACCTTTAGCTTTGGATTTGTACTATTTCGATGATTGCTTTTTTGACCGTATTTTGAGAGCTTTGGCTGATATTATTATGATGATTTTTTAGTTTACTCTATCTATTATTATGATGATTGTGGATTTTAGAATGCTATCTTTATTTTTCAATTGAAAGTCTTCCGTTGCAGACTCTCTTCGGAGAGAATGAGATCTTTGTGGTCTTATTCTTCTTCAAATAAGGTTGGGAGACTAACCATGAAGCTAACTACTAGTTAGTTGATTTTATTGGAGCGTTACAAAGGCAGGTAAGGCTGTGGCAGCTGGATTGATGCGTTTTGGGTAGTGGTTGACGGTGCGACCCTTCATGGTGGAAGATTGACACTGATAAGGCAGGAGCTGCTTGTGGTGACTCGGTGGCGAACTTGCTTGTGGGATGGAAATGGTGGATTTAATGGCTTCCGGTGGGCGGGCTCCTTGCAACCGTTGGCCAATGCGTGCTCTACTCTGTTTAAGTTTCGTTTTTTTTTTTTACTGGGTGAGACAAAAATAAAAACAATGCTGAAAAATAAATATGACTTCTAATGTGTGTGTGTGTGTAATCACAACCAAAATATAAAGTGCGAAAAATAAAGAACACAGATATTTTGGTGACGAAGTGAAAACTTTTTGTATCAAAGAGAAAAACCACTCCGAGGCAGCTAAATCAAGGAAATCCACTATTCAAAAGAAATAACTAGTTACAAAACAGTTGTACTCACATCACCCAATGCAGTAGTCATAGTTTTAACTCTGACACGTACCTATACGTGAACACCTCCCAACCAGACCGCCTGTCTAAATGGTTTTTCAATGGACTTCTTTAACTTAGGGCTGCTCCCTAAGATAGAATTCAATGGTTGATCAAATCACACACAATAACTCTAAGAGAGCTAGCAAATATTACAATCTCTGTCTAAACACCATCTCTTAACACACTGGAATTCAATCTGAATTCTTACAATATAACAGCCTAGGAACCCCTTTAAATAGGCTCTGTAAAACCTAATTTGACCCAAACTCGAATTTCCTTAGGCGGCGTTCGGATAGGACATTGGGCGTTCGGACGGTAAGTAGCAATTCTTCATAAGTTGCTGAAGCGCGTCAAGACGGCTTGCCCTAGCGTCTGGATGGTTGTGTAGAACACCAAGTCCTTGTGGTTTGCATCTGCTACGCTATTTGGACATGATGTAACATTGAAGGGCATCCAAACGCTTCCTCTGGCCATCCAGACGGTCACAATGGAGACTGCCTTTGCTGAGCTGTACGCGCGTCAGAACTTTCCTTGTCTTAGGAAATTGCCTTTCCCGAGATATTTGATGCATATCTTGCCATATTAAGCCCTTTCCATGTTGAAGAATATAATCTGCAATATCTGAAAGTTCTTCTGAATTACGGTGTCCTTGTTCAAGTAGTGTCCTGATATGGCAGTGTTTTTTTTGTATCAGAATATAGCCAATAAAACCAACAAACTCCCCCTTTGACCATTTTGGGACAAAAACATATAATCGGTGCAAAAAGATATAATCGATCCCAAAATAAAAATTACTCTCATTTTTTGTCTCAAAAGGACAAAGGGTAAACAGAGTAATAAACCCACAAATAACCATCCAACATAATTTGGAATGTAGTAGTGTTCTACAAAATAAACCCAGTCAAACATGAGTGACACAACACTTAAACCTCCAACAGCTTTCTGAAAAAGAAAAGAAAGACATGCAGAGTGATTCTTTCACACATAGAGTTAGAGCACGCATGTATATAAAATGGATAAAACAATTATGAAGCAGATCAAACATATTGAAACATATACAAGAAAGATGAGTAATTTATGAGCAACAATTTCTTTGCAGAATTTTAACTATGATTAATTTACTCAACTCATGCCATGTGTGTCGTGTGTGAAAGCTTTCTCAATAAGACATATGTTCATTGATAAGGTTGAAAACACTAAATTCTCTAACCAAGAGAAAATTACTGTTTGATAAGTCAAAAGTCAAACTTTATCTTACTAGGGCCCAACCACCTTCATCTGATATACTCCGTCTAAGTCACAACACTTTTTCTTTTACTTAGTCTGTTAGTTATCGTCTCTTTCCGCAATTAAATGATCACTGAATCTTTTTATAGGGACAAGTGGAAGAACAGATTAACAACACATTTAGCAGTGGATCTTTTTGATATCCATATTTTCTGAGAATTTATTTGCTTTTTATACTATGTGATGTGACCTAGAAAGAGTGGCAGAATTTTTAGGTTCTAGGTTCAATTAACGAGTTGGTCAATTTGACCATCTAGGCAAAAATTTATCTCTTAATAAAATCTTCAATGTCAAAAGGCAGAGATAAAAGAATTTACCGTAAGGGAGCTTTGGATAGTGCACAAATTCATAGCGTAAGAGGAATAAACTATTTAGCTTTTGGATGTAGGGGAAAAATTAAGCATATATCAAACTTAAATCATCTCAAGGATATGTAAGGATATGCCATCAGTGCACACAACTTGAGATATCAATTCTAAATACATAAGATAGCTGAAAATATGTATAAAAAATAAGCTACATCATCTCCTTTTTTTTTTTGGTTGAAGGAAAAAAAATAAACACAAAAACAACAGAAACATGCTTTTCAAAGAAGAAGATAAAATCTAATTATAGCATGTAAGATAAAAACAAACCTGTCTTCAGAAAGAGGTTTGAGATTACCAAAACAGAAAAGCAGCCGCCCGATGTGCTTTTTTTGTAATCCCCATGAATACCTGTAGAAAAATTCTCTAAAGAGAGTTAAAGAATAATGAGGATAGGGTTCCAAGCAAAGATGCAAAGCGTGAATAATATATAAATCAAAACATGCTCTAGGATAAGAACCATGATCCTAGGCATGCCAAATACTCACCTACCACTAGGTGAGTCCACTCCCCCTCAAGGGGTGAATGGTCTCATCCTTCCTTACCTGTGAGGCAGGGTTGTGAGCCTTGCCCAATTTGTCCAAACGTTTTAGGATAGTCTTCATCATGCTAACAAGCCCTTCATTGATTAGATTTGGCTTGGGCTTGCTAGGCTTCAACTTGAAGCAGTCAGCCTTGGTGTGGCCATTCTTGCCACAGTGACGGCATGAGGGAGCAACCCTTTGGGGGTATTGCCGCTTTGGCCAAGGAGCATGATGAAGCTTGGAGGGTTTAGAGTTGGATTTACCTTTCTTTCGCTCTTGCTTCTTGATCTGCTGCTTCTGAGAGTAGATCTAAGGACAATGTGGCCAAATGTGCCCAGAGATGCCACAATGATGGCAGGAAGGAACAAACCTTTGAGTGGATTGTCTCCTGTGCAGAGGGACATATTTGAATATAGAAGATTCTCCAGCACCTTTTTCTTTCTTAGGAACATCCTTCTTATTCCAAGGTCTCTGACAACAATTTGGTCTTATGTGACCAACAATCCCACACTGATGACATGTAGGCAAGCTTCTTGATTTGGAATGCTTTATGACAGACACTGCAGGTTTAATGTTAGCATTCTCATAAGAAATAACAATTTCCTTACCTTTGTCCTCACATGCATTTTGAGGCTTTGCAACTTCAGGCTTCACAAAGACAATCTTAGAAGAAGAGGCAATGTTAGAAACATTAGAACAGAAAAGGCAATGTAAGAATCATTAGAAACAAAAGCAGTTTTAACAAAGCCTAAGCCAGTCTTGTCAGATGAGCACTTTTGCCCTTTCAGCATTTGAGCTAGCTTATTATTAGTGTATTTCTCTAATTGCACTTGTGCCTCAACCAACTTATCTTCTAAGCCTTTGATCTTATCAATGAAAGTGCTTTTCTTTGTTTTTAAAAGATTCAGTTCCAGCACATTCTTTTGGTTACTTCTCTCAATTTTATAAATTTTATGTAGAGCTTTTTGTAAAACTCCTTAAGATCTTCATCATTACTACTCTCAAAATAATAAGACTTATCAGGATCATTATGTGAAACAGTAAATGCTAAGAAGTTAGGATCCTTACTTGGAGTCTCTGAATCATCACTGAGAGTGGCATGGAGAACCTTTCTTTTCGCCTGCTTGAGGTTTCTACAATTTGCTTGGATGTGCCCAAAACCTGAACATTCAATACACTTAAGACCATAATGATCATTTTTGTTAGTTTCAACTTCTTCTTGTTCAGTACCTTCGAGGTCCCCTTTGGAATTCATCAATTTTTCTAAGATTCCTAGCAATCATAGTTATATCATCCTAATCATCAAATTTTTCTTCAGAAGAATTTTTACTTTTACCTTTTGCAGCCTTGAGAGCGATGTATTTAGCTTTCTTGACAGGGGGCAAAGAAAACTCATAGGTTAGAAGAGACCCAACAAGTTCTTCAATCTTCATGTTGTCCAGATCCTTGCTTTCCTTAATTTTGGTCACCTTGATTCTAAATCTTTCAGGTAAAGATCTAAGAATGTTTTTAATGAGTTTTGCTTCAGAAACCTTCTTTCCAAGACTAATCATGGAATTTCGAATATCATTTATTCTGTCCTAAAACTCATTAAATGTCTCATCTTCCAACATTCTAATCCTTTCAAAATCAGAAACTAGCATTTGAAGTCTAGTAGATTTAACCAATTTGGTTCATTCATATGTAGTTTCAAGGATATCCCACGCTTCCTTAGTAGTTTCACAATTAGAAATTCTTGAGAATTTTGATGGTGAAAGTGTTGAGCTTATGACATTCATAGCTTTGTCATTCGCAGCACGAGTTTGTTTTTGAATACAATCCATTCAGCTATTGTTGTATCCGGTGTATTCCATCCAGATTCGACAATATGCCAAACATTTATTGCTTTTAGAAAAAATCTCATGCGTGATTTCCAATAGCTATAATTATATCCATTAAAGTAAGAAATAGAATTAAGTGAGGCAGACATATTACAAGGAGTCTAAGATCACACTCAGGAAACTAATCTAATCACGAGTGTACCCGCTCTGATACCAATTGAAAAATAAATATGACTCTTAATGTGTGTGTGTGTGTGTGTGTAATCACAACCAAATATGCAACCAAAATATAAAGTGCGGAAAATAAAGAATACAGATACTTCGGTGACAAAGTGGAAACTCTTTCTACCAAAGAGAAAAACCACTCCAGGGAAGTCAAACCTAAGAATCCACTATTAAGAGAAATAGCTTACAAAGTAGTCGTACTCACATAATCAATGCAGTAGTCGTACCTTTAACTCTGATATGTACCTATACATGAACGCCTCCCAACTAGACCGCCTATCTAAAGAGTTCTTCAATGGACTCCTTTAGCTTAGGGCTCCTCTCTAAGCTAGATTTCAATGGTTGATCAAATCACACACAATAACTCTAAGAGAGCTAGCAAATATTATAATCTCTGCCTAAACACCATCTCTTAGCACACTAGAATTCAATATTGATTTCTTATAATATAACACCGTATGAGCCCCTTTAAATAGGCTTTGGAAAACCTAATTTGACACAAACTCGAATTTCCCTAGGCAGCATCCAGACGGCTTGCCCTAGTGTTCGGACTGTTGGGTAGAACACCAAGTCCCTATGGTTTGCGTTTGCTACGCTATTCGGAGAGGATGTAACACTAAAGGGTGTCCGGACACTTTCTCTGGCCGTCCGGACAGTCACAATGGAGACCGCCTTTGCTGAGCTATACATGTGTAAGAACTTTCCTTATCTCAGGAAATTGCCTTTCTTGAGATATTTGATGCATATCTTGCCATATTAAGCCATTTTCATGTTGGAGAATATAATCTGTAATATCTAAAAAGTCCCTCTGAATTATGGTGTCCCTATTCAAGCAGTGTCCTGATATGACAGTGTTTTTGTCTACCATAATATAGCCAATAAAACCAACAAATGCCAAATAGAAACTAATCACCGACCAAGGATTATCACCCACAAGAGAAGGAAAAGAGGCAAAAAATAACTCCAAAGGGCTTTCCTCTTCGAAAGCAAATTTTCATTGTAAACAAAAGAAGGAATGCAACTGCAAGCCCTAGATTGGCCGAAACTTTGCAATGAATAACTTGCGCAGATTGGCCAAGAAGAACAAGATCCAACTCCCTTGGGTTCCAACAAAGACAAAAGAAAGTAATATATATAAGCTAGGAACCAACCAAAGGTGACGCACAAAGAACTGGATGATTTTTCTTCTTCTTCTTCTTGTTTTTTTTTTTTTTTTTTGTTTTTTGAAAAGAACAAACCCAATAACCATACTCAGACCAGTGTTTGAAACAAAGAAAAAGAAAACAATTTAAAGCATTCTGATGCACAGTAGCGATGGACACTAGCTAGACGACTCAACCAATAACAACCTAGATGATTCTCATTGGTCTTTTTGTTATATGATATCAGGTAAAAATAGAAACAAAACGATAGGAGAAAAAAAGAAAAGAAAGAACATAAAAATTGAAATTTCACATTGTATAAAACTGGTATTAGCCTATAGCTCTGATATTATGAAGAAAAGCATCATGTTAAATGTCTAATAGAAAATAAAAGCTATAGCGAAAATAAAAAACATAGAGACAAGAGATTTTACGTGGTTCGGTTTATGACTTACGTTCAGTCGTTCAGATGATAAGCCCAAAAGGTTACATTATGCTTTTATTTCTCTTAATGAATTTACAATACAAAGGATCTCTATTTATAGAGATGTAGGGAGAATAAAAAAAGGTATGGAAGAATTGATTAAATCAAATCATACAATCTCATTTATTCTCTTACTATATCTAATCATAATTTATGAAAAATATATTCACAAACAACTTA
This sequence comes from Alnus rubra, assembly GCA_028654335.1. NCBI lineage: Eukaryota > Viridiplantae > Streptophyta > Magnoliopsida > Fagales > Betulaceae > Alnus > Alnus rubra. The sequence goes on along the minus strand of JAJPGS010001223.1, from coordinate 774,706 downwards.
GTTATGTAATTTAATACTAGTCTTGAACTCTTCATTCCTTCTTTTCCTTTTAGATTTACGATGTGTTACGTAAAAGAATTCAAAAAAATCTTAACTTGTAGTTAACATTTACTATATTTTTATACCTTTTTAATCATCTGTCTGCTTTATTGTCAATACAAATGACTCATATTCCATGTATTTGACTTGAAAAAAGCGCAATATCATATTATTATATAGACTAGCTTCTTTTGTATTATTCTTTACAAAAAGAAAAAAAAAAAAAAAAAAAAACCTTTTATTTGTTTAGGATTAGATATGAAAAGTTTGTAACTTCAAAAGTTTCCTTGAATTTGATGTACTCTTTTATCTTTTCAATAGACTAGCTAGCTTCGATCTATTTTGATTCGGCCATGTGATCGAATCACCGTCAGAAATGACTTAACCATAAAATATTGTTAACTTTTTGAGTTCTTCCAAAAGGCTCCACTATTAAGCCAGATTCAGTAAATAATTGTCAGCTTCACTATTAGTCTGTATCGATTTCGGGGCCGGTAAAATTGGTCATTCGACACAACCTGTTTATGACCGTTAAAGAATTATGATCCGTTTAGTCTAGACCCAAATACGATTCGTTTATGTTAACGGGTCGGAGCTCCAGACACGACACGAACACGATAATTTTACGGGTCACCCGACACGACCCGTGAAATCTGTTTAACATAATGGGTCGAATCGGGTCGATCCGATCCGTTTAGCTTATAAGTGTTTTTTTTAAAAAAATGAAATACTAATAATTTTAGCAATTCATCTCTAAACTACTATACTCCTAGTCTCCTAGTAGGCTAGTATCAAATCACTTAATATGTTTAATTGTCTAAACAAATAACAAAAAAAAAAAAAAAACTACATCATAATTGTCCACTCTTGAGTCTTGATTTCTTGAATGACCTACATATGTTCATTCCCCCCCCCTTTTTTTATTTTTAATATATATATATATATAAAAAAAAATTAATCGTGTCCGGCAAGTCACCCGCGACCCGACCCGCCATACCGAGATAAACGGGTCGACCCGTTTATGACCTGAACCTGTTTAGGTTAGACTCAAACCCGCTAATTTCGTGTTGTGCTCGTGTCGGGTTGTCGGATCGTGTCAAAATTGCCGGCCCTAGTTCCCCCTACTATTTAACTTAAATTATAATTACTATCCAACATACATAACTATAATTTAATTAAGTTAATTGTAATAATACCTTGAATATGAGTCCCTATATGTATCTTGGAGCCTTTTGTTTTCTAGTGAAATGAAGACCAATAAAAGATATTGAGACCCACACAAAGACTAATCAAATCAAATCCTAACGATTGCCGGAGGGATCGCCATCACCATCGAAAGAGCTGGATCATCACAAATACTCATGCGGAGGAGAAGCTTAGGAGAACAAGGTCAGAGGAGATATCAAACAGAGTTGGACGACGTCAAGTCACAAACGTTTGGTTAAGAAGTTTTCAAATAAAATGACATAGTTTGGTTAGTTATTTTTTTTAGTTAATTTTGAACCCTTGGTTTTACTGGCCGGAGATGTTCTATAATTTTAACTACAGTACATAAGTCGAATCTTTTACGAAGTATTCATTTTATAGTCAAAATTTAAAGTTGGTGAATTTAAGAGTATATATGAAGTCAATATCTATTAAAAAATTTAAAGAAATTAAAATCATGTATACGGCTAGATACACAAATTTTAAATTCTGACCATAAAATAGATTAATTATCCATTTCATGAAGATCCTATTGCGTATGCATAGAAAAATACGTAGTTAAGTACTCTTGGCCAACTTCTGATCTCTTTGTAAAAGCGATAAATACTGTTGGCTACCTTGATCAAAAGCATGACTTGAAAGATATTACAAATAACCAAATTGCTGTCTAAATTAAAGTACAGTAATGCTAATGTAGAGTAGAATATTAGTTTAATCAAATCACACAAATGGAATGATTGGGTGGAAATATATGGAAGTTTACAAATATGTAGAATGATCGATCCACCTATAACAAAGGAAGAGCAGATAAGATCAAGACAGTCAATTTGCTTCCTCATTTGGTTTAAACGAATTTGGATTAGGTGTTTGCAAAACACAATATAATAATAATAATAATAATAATAATAATAATAATATACGGCAAATGCGTTTGTAAAAAAAATAAAATTACAGCAAATGAGTTTTAATTTTTTAAACGGACAAGATTCGAATCTGCTTGACCGTTAAAAAGCAGCTTAATTAAATTCGGTTTAAACATTTCTGGCTAGGAGAACATCGGCAATCAACTTGTCCAAGTTCAGATAAGAAGAACCACCAGGCTTGACAGCTTCTTCTGCCATTGTCTTCCACTCCATTAGCTTCCTCTTCATTTCTTTACCCTTATCACCCTCCATTAACTCCCTCACAAGCTTCTCAACATCATCTCTCTTAACATCATTATCTATCTCCATCCCAATGCCCCATTCAATGCAAGAATACCGGCAGTTTGTCTGTTGCTCGGCAAAGAAAGGCCAAGAGATAATTGGCACTCCACCAGACACGGTTTCGAGCGTTGAATTCCACCCACTATGCGTTAAAAACCCTCCAATCGACGGATGCTTCAGGACTTCTTCTTGAGGACACCAACTTGCTAACATGCCTCTATCTTCAGTTCTGATAATAAACTCAGAAGGAAGAACAGCTGAATCGCCTATCACAAGATCAGGCCTTATAATCCACAAGAAGGGCTTCTCACTGTTGGCAAGTCCCCAAGCAAACTCAATGAGTTGTTGGGGCGTCATGACAGTGATGCTCCCAAAATTTACGTACACTACGGAGTTGGGTTCTTTTGAATTTAGCCACTCCACCGACCCCGGCGGTTCTTTCCATAGATTGGAGCCTATTGATTTCAGTCTTTCATCTTTGATCTGATCGGCAAGCAACATAAGTGGACCGATAGTGTATATGCGAGGAAGCAAAGACGAGATAGCATCCAAAACATCCTGTTCAAAGGGGTCGAACGTGTTCAAAATGACAGCTGAAGCTCTTGATGATCTCTCTGTTTCACGGATGAGGAAGTTGACCACGATGTCGTTCTCATCCGTTGTTCTAATGAAGCTTGGAAGATCCTTCAGACGGATGTGTCTCATCCCAGGAATCCAATCGATTGCGGTTTCTAAATACCCGTTTGTTAGATAGCTTGCATCTGCGATTTCAGGGGTTGTGAATGGCTAGCTTAATTACGCCAAAATTAAGCGATTAATTAAACACTAAGCATATAACTTCATAAATAATAATGTTTCTGCTCTAGTGTTATTTCTCTCCATATCCATTCTCTTCCGTATTGGGTAGAAAAAAACATGTTCACGTATTATTGTTTAGAATAATGGTATATATTACACTTTCACTTCCATTTTATTTTGCAGATCGGCTACCATATCAACCCACTAAAATGGGGTGAGATGAGGGTGTAATAAATGCATGCAAGTCGTTACTTTTGGTTTGTAATTTTTTATATAAAAGTGATATTGGCGTTTTGAAATTTTTTCAATTAGATGCTCCGTAAATTTCTTTCTTTCTTCCCTTTTGTTTTGTTTTGTTTTTTTTTTTTTTTTTTTCAATTTGTTAGTAGAAAATATGAAATTTTAATTACACCCTTTAAACATTTATAAGAAAAAAAAAAAAAACGAAGGCAAAAGAATCCAAAAAGTCAACGATATGGTGGTTCTATCTCTTAATTACGTACCCTAAATGCACGATGAAGTGGGGCTATCCCGTTTTGGAAGTTTAATTTGGTGGGTGGTAGTACAACCACTTGCCAAGTTGTCATCACCGCTGTCCACCCCAAACTCCTTGAGGTGAGTAAATCCTTCATAGGCCTTTTGAATTTTTTTTTAATTTTAATTTTTTTAAAAAAATATATATAAAAATCGAGATTTCACACCATATTTCTGTTAGAAATCAATACGAAAAAGAATCTAACAAAAGATCTGATTCAAAAATTTTGAAAACCGACGATTTTATTGAAAAAATAAAAAATGAACGGAACTACGTACCTTTGAGTGGTGTTAAACCTCGTTCAACAAGATGGCGATAATGCATATAGCCCAAGACGCCGCAGGCGCTTGGTGTCCAGAAAAGAACATTTGGAATTCCAAATTCTTCAGCAGCTTCAAGAGTGAAGGACATGCAGCCATCAGAGATGATACACGTCAAAGGCGGCTCGTTGGGAGAGCAATTAGGGTTGTTGAGTTTGGAGAGAAGGTTGCGAAGTGGGACGAGGCAATTCTTTGAGGTGGAATCGCAGAGAGCAGGGACGTCTTGGCTGACATCGGCATCCGAAGGTGGGAGGCCGTCCGAGATGGTTTCAAACCGGAAGTTCGGCAAGCCGTCAAGAGAGTTGGGGCCTCTAGACCTGAGTAAGCGTGTGTGGTTGTAATGGGTGTGGACAAAAGTTACGTGAAAGCCTCTATGGTGGAGGATTTTGGCCAGCTTGAGCATCGGGTTTATGTGACCCTGAAGTGGATATGGAACGCAAACAACATGACCTCTAATGTTTTGCGAAATGGAACCCATCTCTCTCCCTGATCTCTCTCTCACCACGCTCACACAAACTGGGAAGCAAAATTGAACTTTTTAAGAGAGAGCTCGGTCTTTCCAGGCCTTTTATGGCCAAACTGTCTAACATCACTAAGCTTTTACTTTCTTTTTTTTTTTTTAAATTTTTCTATCTTATACGTTTTTTTTCCCTTAAAAAAAATAATAATTTAGGCCTCTACAACAATAGGTCAATGCATACCGCCAACAAGACATGTTGGGTTCGAGTCGTGTTAAAGTGAGAGTATAAGATTATATATGTTAATTCCAATTCAATCAATTTAATTAAACGGGTAGATTGTTAACCTTAATCCGTTAATTTCGTTTTGAGTTCATATTAATTTTACGGGTCATATAAAAAATTGTTAAACATAAATATCGCATGTCAGATTTGACCTATCGTATCAAGAGTATAATTCAACCTAAACTCGATACTCTTAGTTAAATGAATCAAATCACATGCTAATTTTATATTAAGTAAGTATCTGAGTTCGCATATAATGTTAATAAAAGACAAAGATACAACAAAAGCAGATTTTATTTTATTTTATTTTGTATTAAAGAAATAATAATTACAACCGGTTCAATAGATAATGAAAAAAAGCTCAATAATGTGTGTTACACTGTTACTGACGTGTTTTCTGGACCACGCGTGTTAGAGCATGCATGTGGGCGTTTCTTTAAATATTCGACATTGAATGCATCTGTTTACTTAATCTATGTTTTTAACATTATCTCTCGGAAGTTTAATTGGACTTTCACGAGAAGTGATGAAGGTTGATCTGACACGTTCGGCCATGAACAAATTAAAGCCAACATTCTCACTTCCAACAAATCCTAACGATTCTTAACAAACCAATTAACCCGTTTAAAGCTTAATTAATCATAATTAATGATGAGGGTATTACATTTTGGGTACCGGACGAACCACCTCCAAATGACCATAGGTCGGGTAGTTCAGCCACCCCTAAGCCGGCTAGAGGGGGTGGGCGAACCATGCTCATTGCCTTGGAGGTGGTTTGACCACTCTCCATTTGGCCAAGGCACAACAAAAATTAACATAATTTGTGACTGACTTTTAGTAGCCTTTCAGGATGCCTGAAAGACCATTAAACAACAATGACGTGTGAGTAATGGCCTTGCTACAAGGCCACTAATTAGGGTGTTAGTATTTCTGATTTAGTGGCGTGTCATTGATTGACATGCCACAAATTAGTGACGTGTCTTTTTGGCACCCCACTATTATATATAGTGGCGTGTCAACCAGTGACACGCTACTAATCAAGGCAATTATTTTTTTTAAAAAAAATAAAAAATAAAAAATCTATATATAATCCAAATTCTGCAACCCTATTCTATTACATTTCCATTAATTCATGGTCAACATAATCCTAACAATTTGCATTTTTATCAATAATCAACAATCACAACTACCAAAAAATCATTCCAAAAGTTTCAATAAACATGTCATAGATTCATAACAAACAAAACAAAAGTTTCAATAAACAAAATATACAATCAATCTTTGTCATAGATTGATACCAAAAAATCATTCTAAAAGTTTCAATAAACATGTCATAGATTCATAACAAACAAAATATACAATCAATCTTTGTCATAGATTGATACCAAAAAATCATTCCAAAAGTTTCAATAAACATATGTCATATATTCATTACAATCAAAACAAAAGTTTCAACAAAAAAAATATACAATAAATCTTTGTCATAGTTTGATAACAAAACCGGAACAAAAAAGTCAAGTACGTATTCGCCTAAACCTAAATGTTACCTAATATCAGTCGTTAGCAAGATTTTCATGATCGGATAATTGCACAACATTTTCCGTAGGAGCTGCGAATGATAAAACAGATATAGTTAGCAAACAATATGATTGAATCATATCAAGTCCTAAGCATTGAGCAACATGTGAATTTAAACAATTGTAATCATAACACGAAAAAAAAAGCCATTAATTATTACCTGATCTACTATCAACAGACGATATCACATTCATATGATGAGCGGAATTTTTGTCTGGTGCTGCATTATCATTAGAGACAACGGGCACGGATATTGATTGGCGCCACAATGACTTCATTTGGCTAAAACGGGACATAATCTGAGACTGTGCAATCAACACCTCATCCATTTGTGACTTTGTGTCGTGCCCGCTCACCCTCGAGTGCTCTCTCGATCTCAGAAGCTTGTTGTGCCCGATCAGCCTCGAGTGCTCTTTCCATCTCAGATGTGTGTCGTGCCCTCTCAACCTCAAGTGCTCTCTCAATCTCATAAGCTAACATTACTTGTGGGAAGACGGGGTGCCCTTGATTTTGTGATTGTGGCTGTGAGGGTGTATAGTATGAGCTTATGGAACCCCGCATAGGCCAAATATTTGGCCCAACCTGCCGAACTCTGCCGACCTACTCCTGCTTATTGATGAGAGCGCCTGGGCATACGCGTCGTCATGTCTCCAGCGAATCGTTCCTTGTGTCATGCTTGACGATTCGGCAGAGTCGGTTGGTATTAGCATCACCATCCTCTCCTGCATGTTGTATTAAATGTTGGTGCGTTAAACAAATGTGCATCGTAAATAAGTTATCACACATATAAGTAAAACAATATGTGAAAGATGAGTAGCATACAGATCTCTCTTTTACTATATCATTTGGATAGCTTCCATCCTTCCTCTTGTGAGTTTTTATGTATGATTGTGCTTGCGTAGGAGGAATGCCATCCTTAACAGCCTGGCAAAAGAATAAAACATTATAACACATGTTTATATATATATAATGTTTACATCTATACGTACGAGATAAATTGGTGCACATACTTTTTCGTGTGACAACCTCGCATAACTTTTGGTCCCCGTGCAATGAGGAGTATTTTGCAATGCTCATAATTGCTTCATATGGTCAGCATATGTAACACCCCGAATTTGAACCTGCAAATTCGTAAGCAGAAACCTCCGGTTTCCATGTGACATTACTACATCAGAGATAAACTCTCGCATGGAATATATTTCTTTTCTAAAGTCTTAGGAATTGATAGCATAACACGTTAGAGCTGACTGAAATATCTCGATACATTTATTAAAAGTTACTTAGGTTTATCTTTACATGCCATATGCACACTAGGTGCATCAAAATTAGTGCCACAAACGGCACATAAACATATAACATAAAACATGCCAAACAAGACATCGTTATAAATATTTACATGCCATAAAACAAAACATACATAAACACAACTAGTAATCTCTAAGCTAGCACATAATGGTTCGATAATGGTTTCAAAAACCATCAAAACTAGCATATGGGTCCATTTAGTTTGGCGTTTTATGATCATCTTTCTTCAGATCTCTCGTTCTTAGGTATCCGAACTCGTTCATGTCCTTTGCCTCACACATAAAGTCTTACCTATTTTTTCTGGAATCCTACCGGTCCCAGCATTAGTTATATATTAGGACTTCGGACACCCCTGGGTCACTATAAACCCCCTAGGTCCACTGACTAGCCTTCCTTCCAAGTACTTGCTACTACATCAGCTTGTTGATGGCTATCTCCTCATCCATTTTATTAATTGGACACAACATGCATTGCATGAACAACCACATGCGATGAACACACTCTGATGAGTGCCAAATATTGTATATTTGGATTCCTTAATTCACATTTGTTAAACCTTTAGCTTTGTTATTTTTTAAAGTTTTTGGTCTGTTTTTGTATTTTGGTATTTTGCAGATCATGGAGAGAAAACGGTAGTTTTAAAGTGAAAAATGCAATTTTGGAAGTCAAAATCGGATTGGACTAAATTTTAGGTTCTACACAAGTCATAGTATTTTGACCATAACTTTTAGCTCAAGTATTGGATTAAAGTAAAGTCAGTGGTGTTAGAAAGCTAATTCAAAATTATACAAATCATTGTGAAATATATATTTCCTAATTCGAATGTCTGCTACGTCATAAGTGCCCCGCAATATAAAAACACAAATTTCCTTGTTCCTGGCGGCTGCAGACACTCCAAACCCTAGCATTCTTTTCTCTTATTAGAGTTTTTGAGGGGTAGAGGTGCCATTTTGAAAATATGGCCCTAAACTCTAGCGTTCTTTTCTCCTATTAGGGTTTAGAAGGGTAGAGGTGCAATTTTGTAAAAATTGGGTTTAACCAATTTTCTGCTATAAATACCTCATGCTATGCACCACTTAGAAACACGAATCCCAACATTGTACATAGCATCAGCTGGGTTCTTTGGCTTTTATTCTTTGTAAGTTTTTATTTTTATGTTCTTAATAAAATTTAATATTTTCTTCTTAGTGATGAGTAGGTAATTTTTTTCAACTAAGGTTGATGATGAAACCTCACATTTGAAGAGCAACAATATTTTCATGAGAGTTTATACTATCCGATTTTATTTGGTTTAATATTTTGAACGTTTTATTACTTTTCAATTATTGAGATGATTTATTGGATATCTATTGTGATTTCCGGATACATGTGATGATTTGAGATAGTCTTATTTAATTGATTGCTTGGATTTTTCATTTATCAAAAACATTGGATATTCATTGTGTTTCGTTCTACGGATACATTTAATGATTTGGTTTAAACCAGATATCTTTTGTGATTTGTGCAAATAACGAATTCATTGAATGATTTAATTAATTTTTGAAGCATAGTAGAACATACATAGGATTTGTACGGTGAGAACTTCGAATATGTATTAACAAACATGAGAATATGTTGCTGTGATTTGGTGGGTGTGGATTCTAAAACCTTAGTACATTTTCTTTTGTTTTATTTTATTTTAATTTTCTTTTATTCACAAAACCCTCAAAATTCGGAACTAGGTTAAAATAGAATTAGTTTAAATAGAAATTAATTTTTGCAACACAATTCCATGTGGATACGATTTCACACTTGCACATACACTATATTATAAACGATTCTTGTGCTTGCGAGTATTAAAATTTGCACATCAAGTTTTTGGCGCCGTTGCCGGGGAATTGTTTGTTTGTGAAAATTTATTTTTGGTTGAATTGATTTTATTTTTCTATTAGTTTAGGTAGATTTTTGTTTTATTTTTCTTCTTCCAATTTTTGTTTCTTTTTATTTATTATTTATTTTTTTTCTTTATTGTCTAACAAAAAAAAAAAAAAAAAGAGTTTCGGTCATTGGTTTGTACCTTTGATTAGATAATCCATGGAATTGTGTGCTCAAGCACAACAACGCAAAGGGCAGCACCTGCGGCAGATCAGTAGTTGAAACTTTGCCAAAAAAAATTATTTTTGGTCCATTTTGTGAGTTTCTAAGTTTAAGTTTTTTTTTTTTTTTTTAAATTTTTTTTTTAATTTTTGTTGTATTTGTTTGTGCTTTTGTGTCAATTTTTATTTTATTTTTGGTTATTTTAACTTGTAAAAAAAAAAATGCTAGTATGGTCTTACTGCGCTATCCAAGTGTCTAGGCAAGTTCTGGCTAGGAAAGTCTTGGGACTTAAGAGGTCTGTGTGACCCCCCTTACTTTCCTGGGAACAAACCTAGGTCCTTGGAGAATTCTGTCTACCTCACTTGCATTTTCTTTTAGTTAAAAATAAAAAATAAAAAAAATTTGCTAATGTGATCTTGCGGCGCTATCCAAGTGTCTAGGTAAGTTCTGGCTAGGAAAGTCTTGAGACTTAAGAGGTCCGTGTGACCTCCCTCACTTTCCAGGGAACGAACCTGGGTCCTTGGAGAATTCTGTCTACCCCACTTGCAGTTTTTTTTAGTTGAAAAAAAAAATAAAATCTTGGTTCATATCTTTTATGGGATATTTACATGCTAACAAGTGATTGTAAAACATGAATTATCACCCATATAGACCATGTTCATATTGCTCTGATCCTTATCATAGTGCTAGTAATTGTCCATCCTAGGGACAATTCTGCAATCCTTCTTGTGAGCAAATGAACACAAATTTCTTCAGCCCGGGGTTCGATTCAAATTCCAATTTTTACAAGCCGGACTGGAGCAACCATTCTGATTTCTCGTGGCAAGCTCAAGCCATGGGAAATTGTGCTCCCCAATTTTAGGAACTGCATCATTCTGAATATCCGCAGTTCGATGACCAATCTTCCCATCGTTCATCCCATAATTATCCAGCTTCATCTTCACAGTCCACACTGGAGGATTCTCTCAAGGCATTCATGCAGTTTACAAGCCAAACCATTAATGAAATGAAGAATGCCACCTTGGAAAACACTCAGGCTATTATTGACGTGAAGAATGCTTCCTTAGAAAACACTCGGGCGATTGCCCGGATAGAAGGACAGCTAGAATATCTAGCTGCTGAAGTCACTAGAATAGAGGAAGAAGAGCTTCAGGGTCAAGTGATGGTTGAAGGGCACTACATGATTGATGAGGATGATTTCAGCAATCTTCATCATGAGCATGTCCAAGACACCGCAACATTTGAGAGTGAGGAAATTGTGGATGACAATGAAGAGGAAGAAAAAGAGGAGCACCTGGAGCACACAACACCCTTGCCAAATCCAAATATGTCCAATGACAAGGAAGTGAGTACTGAAGCTCATTCCTTCATCACAATCCCTCTTGAGACATTTCATGAGCCCCAAGCTTCAGTTCTTCAATGTCTCCAAAAGCCATATTCTGCTAAAAGCCTCAAGGATCGATGCACACAAGGTCAAAAATTTAGGAACCATCATCCTAAGAAGATCCTTTGAAGCAAGCAAGTTGGCCACCTAAGAAAGCGACACATTCTTCTAGAGGGGTATCAAATTTTAAAGAAGAAAGGGTGGAAGGGATTGGTTAGACATCCACGTGATCGGGGAAGGCGTTGTAAATTTTCTTTTCCCTTTTACTTTCTGTACATTTGATTTCTTGTTATTTTATTTTTGTTTATGACAGCAATTAACCTTTTGATATTCGTTTCTGTGAGAAATATTGCTATTAGTTTGTGACAGGTGTACTCGTGTTTAAGTTTGGGGGACACCCTGTCCTTTTTCACACTTTGATGTTTCCTTACTCCTGGTAATGTATTTCTATACTACACATTGTGGACATTGTGTGATTCGAGTTTGGGGGTATGGAAATGGAAAAACACTCTGTCTGTTTGTTTGTTTATTTTTAGTTGTCTTTTTGTTCTTAAAATTTTGAAAAAAAAAAAAAATGTTGTCAAGTTTGAGTTAAACCGTAGCTGTGGTTTGCATTTCATTGGCTTGCTTAAAGTGTTGAACATTTCATCATGTCATTAGGAATCTATGTCTTTTGACTTGTTTTTGGGCTAGTAAGACTTCACTTGTTTGAGATGAATTATCACGAGTACATTAGCATGCAATCTGTGGGGTATGAATTTGTGCTTAATCATTGTGTATTTTGAGAATTTTTGGATGACCTATTGATAAATAACCTTGGCTTGCAAGATATATATATATATAAAGAATAAGATCATTTTGAATTTTTCACTGAGTAACCGGGCCTCTTGCCTCACTAAGCATTGAGTGTTAGCATCAAAAAGTGAGAATTTCAATTTGGTTGATTGTATGGCTAGTTTGGCTTCGTAGCCTTTTTGACTTGAGTAATTAAGCCCTTAGGGATGTTTCTACATCTAGTGCCCTAAGACCATCTGGTTTGGGAGTCACTGGCCCAACACTCGTTATATGGATCAATTAGAAAGTTTAAGGGAGCCGAGTATTGCACAGCCTGCAACAAAAAAAGAAAAAAAAGAAAAGAAAAAGAAAACTTTAAATAAAATAAAATAATTTACATATCTTGCCTTGGTTGTTTCATTTGATAGGGATTTCAATGATTTTTTAGATACTTATCTTGACATTAAATTGAAACCTCATGATTGTATGTTAATTTCACTCTACACTTTTGAGAACAGGTGATGTTTTAATTGTCCATTTATGAGTGATTCGATGTTGGATCTCCTGTTGATGTTGATAATGATGTTTGTCTTTTTAAGCATGTTAATGACGTATGAACCATGGTTTGTATGAAAATTCTTTCTTGTTGACAATATAGTGTTTCAATGTTTGTGGGTATCATTTCTGGCAAACCCTCACGAGACTTAACTCGTCTTCTAGGGAGTCCTAGGGGTTTAAAAGGCTTGTTACATACGCTAAAGGCAATCGTCTTTCCCACGAAAGCGGATTTATGTTTCTTGCTTTGATTTTATTTTCATTTTGTTTTGCTAAGGGACTAGCAAAATGTAAGTTTGGAGGTATTTGATGAGTACCAAATATTGTATATTTGGACCCCTTAATTCACATTTTTTAAACCTTTAACTTTGTTATTTTTTAATGTTTTTGGTTAGTTTTTGCAGATCATGGAGAGAAAACGGTAGTTTTAAAGTGAAAAATGCAATTTTGGAAGTCAAAATCGGATTTGACTAAATTTCAGGTTCTGCACAAGTCATAGTATTTTGACCATAACTTTCAGCTCAAGTATCGGATTAAAGTAAAATCAGTGGCATTGGAAAGCTCATTCAAAATTATACAAATCATTGTGAAATATAAATTTCCTAATTCGAATGTATTCTACTTTCATAAGTGCCCCGCAATATAAGAACGCAAATTTCCTTGTTCCTGGCGGCTGCAGACACTCCAAACCCTAGCATTCTCTCTCTCTCTCTCTCCCATAAGTCTCTCTTTTCTCCTTTTGTTTGGTTTTAAGTATTTCCTTCTTGAAGTTGAAGTGAGGGACTTAGCTAACATATATATTTATACATATATTTATCTTTGTGTGTGTTAATGGGTAAAATAAAAGGAGCAAAGAAATGAAAAAAAAGAAAGAAAAAGAAGAAAAGATACAGAGAAGAAAAGGGAAAAATATAAAGAAAAGGGATATTGAGTTTTATATAAAATGTTATTTTAATATTGGTAATTTCATGAGTTTTATTTATCTAATATTTTATGTTGTATTTTAAACAGTGCTTTTAAATGGCGCGAATAATTTATAAAACAAGCTGTTGTGATGCCCGAATAAATGTCACTATTTTATAAAAACGTCGTTGCGCCGCTCAATTGTTTTAAAAGTAATATTAGGCATTATTAAATATTAATGCTGTTATTCTGCTCAATTTTATAGAATATAAAATTGAAATTATTTTATAACTGAGGCAAATTAGTTATATTAACTGTTATATCTATTTTTATAAAAAAATAGGATATTATACTTATGTGATTTATTTATATATGGTTGTTATGTAAATAACCGTTTTTAAAGAACAATGATATTTTGGTCAGTTAATAATAAATGTTGTTATAATGCCTACATGAAATATGTGTCATTATAATTAAACCATTTTATATGCCGTTATTAAGTTTAAATGATGTTAGAAATTATGTTGAGGTTTAAGGGTTAAAAATGAAAATATAGTTAATATGAGTTTAGTTAGTGGATTGTACTAATTCACTATTATTAGTGTTAAATTATATTGCAGCTAATATTTGTGTGAACACTTTTCTGAAGCAAAGTACTAACTGTGAGTATTTCTTACTCATTGAGGGTGATGCTGAATTTCCATAATGTTATGATTTCTGTTTTATTTAATTGTTTGTGCATGTGGAATTTGCATATTTTGTTATTTAATTAATGAATTTAATTATAAAAGAGTTGGGAGTGACGTCTGCCTGAGCCAAAAATATTAATAAAGAACAGAGTAGGGAGTGACGTCTGCCTACGGACCAGGGAGTGACGTCTGCCTGTGCCAAAAAGATAATAATTATTAGAGGAGTGACGTCTCCTTAGACAAATTGTTAGAGGAGTGACGTCTCCTTAGAATGTGCTAAACGGGAGTTACGTCTCCTATCATTCGCTAAACGGGAGTTATGTCTCCTATAACACGCTAGACAGGAATTACGTTTCCTAGACTTTATTAAATGGAATTACGTTTCCTTGAATCTATGTATTAGAGTTACGTTTCTAAAGATTGAACGCAAGAAGCTCATGATTTATTTTATAATAAGACTGTGCATATAAAACTGTCATTTTATTATGTCATTGCATTGTGATATTTATTTGTAATAAATCAGCAATTATAATATTATTGAAAACAGTGGACTCACTAGGTATTTTTGTATTATTGTTTCTTTATGTATTATATATTAATACAGGTTATGAAGAAGAAGAGTATCAAGATTGTCCAGACCTTTAGGTGATCTTGGTAGCAGTATCTGAGGATGTGATGCCTCCCATTTTTGTGGACTACTATATCTAGTCTATTATTATTATTATATTCGCAAAACAATAGTTATATTTTTGTTAGTATGTATATAATGTTTGTAAATTATCTGTGCTATATGTGGCACAAATACTATTTTAATGTGTAATTATTTAATTACACTCTTTCTATATATTTTTAAGTATTTTGTTAGAAGCTCTGATGTGTCAATGTTAAGAAAAAATATATTCCGCTGCCAATTTATAACACTGATGATGTCGTAATGTCACGTGAAAATCAAAATTTTCACTTACGTCTTTTTGTAAAAGGCGGGGCGTTATAGATGAGTTGCTAATTTTTTTCAACAAAGGTTGATGATGAAACCTCACCTTTGAAGAGTAACAATATTTTCATCCGATTTTATTTGGTTTAATATTTTCAACGTTTTACTACTTTTCAATTATTGAGATGATTTCTTGGATATCTATTGTGATTTCCGGATACATGTGATGATTTGAGATAGTCTTATTTAATTGATTGCTTGGATTTTTTATTTACCAAAAATATTGGATATTCATTGTGTTTCGTTCTACGGATACATTTGATGATTTGGTTTAAACCGGATATCTTTTATGATTTGTGCGAAGAACGGATTCATTGAATGATTTAATTAATTTTTGAAGCATTGTAGAACATACATAGGATTTGTACGGTGAGAACTTCGAATATGTATTAACAAACATGAGAATATGTTGCTGTGATTTGGTGGGTGTGGATTCTAAAACCTTAGTAAATTTTCTTTTGTTTTATTTTATTTTAATTTTCTTTTATTCACAAAACCCCCAAAATTCGGAACTTGGTTAAAATAAAATTAGTTTAAATAGAAATTAATTTTTGCAACACAATTCCCTGTGGATACGATCTCGCACTTGCACATACACTATATTGCAAACGATTCGTGTGCTTGCGAGTATTAAAATTTGCACATCGCACACCACACAGTCCTAATGAAACGTAGAATCATTCATCAGTAAGTAACTTCATACTTACATTCCTTGGTGTAGTTTCTTAGCTCATTTTCTGTAATCAATAAACATATACAAAGAAGATAATATATTTATCAGTCCTTTTTTCAATATTAAATTTGTATATTTTTACATCACTTTATTAATCATTTTTAGTCATTAATTAAAAAGGTAATTACTTATAAGTCTTTTGACCTTTAAGCTTTATATTCAAACACCGAAACGCGGTGACATAATGTTTAAACATAAATCTTTAAGTCAAAGCACTTAATAAGTATTTTTAGAGTAATTATGATTATCCACAAGAATTGTAAATACTAAAAACAAGACAATAACATGAGAATATAAATACTACAACGATTCATGTTTAAGCATCGGAACACAGCATAGTTGTGATGACCCGTTTTTTTTTTTTTATCGAAATGCAAAACATAAAATGAGTCATCGTAGTGGCACGACTACGTGTCGCTCAACCAACATAGGCACATGCCCCATAACATGCATCTGATATACAAAGTTACATCTACAGCGGAATAAATCATGATACTATTAAACATAGTGGAAAAGCATAACTATAAATAAACCTGTTATCTATACAAAAGTGAGCCATAACACAAGTCTATCTTGAAAACTGAAATTGACTTCTAAGAATAAAGTGTGTGCAACAAGTGTCAACAAAAATTAAGCACAGCGGAAAATAAAAGACACAGTTTTTGTTGATGAAGTGGAGACTCAATCAAGAGAAAAACCACTCCGGGGCAGCCAAACCCAGGAATTCCACTATTCAGAAGACAAAGCTAGATACAAGATAGTAACACTCACATTAACCCGATGCAGTGGTCGTACCTTGCTCTCTGACATGTAACCCAACACGAACGCTTCCCAACCAAGTCTCCTACCTGAAGGGGTCTTCAATGGAATTCTTTACCTTAGAGCCGACCTATAAGATAGACTTCAGTTGTAGCGCAGCACACTTGAAACGGCTTCAGAGCGATCTTGAACTTCTCTGAGCTCTTGTGAAATTCAATACCGAATTCTTGCAGTTCTCAATGCC
This sequence comes from Alnus rubra, assembly GCA_028654335.1. NCBI lineage: Eukaryota > Viridiplantae > Streptophyta > Magnoliopsida > Fagales > Betulaceae > Alnus > Alnus rubra. Next base: position 757,866 of record JAJPGS010001223.1, on the reverse strand, counting down.
AGGGGCCTCTATTTATAGGCTGAGGTGCAGAATGGGCGGCTGCTGTAATATGTACGGACGCCGTCCGGACGGTGAACTTGGGCTGTCCGGACGGACAACTGTACGACAGGATTTCCCAAAAATTTCACTGAAAATCTTTCCTGTTTAAGACCCGCGTCCGAACGGTGAGACACTGACGCCCGGACGGTTGCACGTCCGCTGCGAGTAATTTTCATATAAGGCTTAGCGTGTCCGGACCAAGGGGGATGAACATCCGGACGACAATTATTCAACACGCAATTTCCATATTTGCTATGCGTGCGTTCGGACCATGAGAGGCAGACGTCCGGACTGTTGAAGTCGAATCGGCAATTTCCTTAACTAATGAGCGCCAGTCCGGACCAAGGCTGACTGACGTCCGGACGGTGATATTTGAATTGCGATTCTTGCCTTAAGGAGACGCGCGTCTGGACGGGATACCACATCGTCCGGACGGTTGATCGATCTTCCCTTTATTGGAACTTGGAAAGAATCTGAGACTGTTCGAGTACTGATAGGCGTCCGGAAGGGCTGCTGAGATGTCCGGACAGATGCAAGCTAGAACAGAAGCTTCTCGATACAGTGTAGGGTCCTGACGGAAAAGATACGTCGTCCGGACGGATGATGCTGGTGTGTCTGGCGTCCGGTCGGGATGAACACGTCGTCCGGACGAATGGAACAGTGGACAGATGGACGTCCGGACGGGATGACACTTCGTCCGGACGGCTGACAGGGAATCTGCAATCTTCTAACTTTTCGCAGTGCAGAGTCTTCTGAAAATGCTCTGTCAAGTGAAATCCTTGTTTACAGCATCTTTACACATAAATGATTTTTTCCAAACACAAAATGAGGTCAAAATACTAACAAACTCCCCCTTTGGCCAATCTGGGACAAAAATCACTTAACCGGTTTGGAAATACATTCCCGGTCCAAAAATAAAAATTACTCCCCCTTTTTATCACAAAGGGTAAAACAGAGTAATAAAAACCAACTGTCATAAAAATTACTCCCCCTAACAGTCTCAGAAGGACCCGGGTAAACAGAGTAATATTAGTTTAAGTTTTTAACAAAATAATAAAAAAATGTCTCAAAATAACAAAAAAAATAAAACAGAGGGAAATCAAACATCCTCTGGCATGTGTACAGTCTGAGCTGTAGCATCCTCATCATCACTGCTGTCCGGATGATGGACTCGAAAGCACTCTTGAAGGTCCAAATGGGTCTGCTCCACCCGCTTGTTGATAGACCGCACTTCGAGCTGCAAGGAGGAGAGGGACTGCTGCATGGTGGACATCCCTCCCTGAATGGCAACTAAGGCCTCCATGATCTGAGAATAATTAGCCTCTGGCTCAGATGGCGGGACGGTATGAGAGGATTAAGCCACGTCTGGAAAAGCAACATGCATAGCAGAAGGCATGTCATCATCAAAATCCTCTCGTCGCAGCTGTGCATTCGACTTCATCAGTGTCTGTTTGCTGAGGGGCTGCTGGATCTTCATCCTAGGCTCTCCATTCACATTGATACCCGACTGAAGGATGATCTGAGTGATTAGATAGCCGAAGGGGAGACCGGTATTGCTCTCATCACGAGCCTCGAGCATGACTCCCAGAATATGCTTGCAAAGACAAAAAGGCAAGCGAAGATGAACAGCATAAACAAACTGTGCCCTCTTCAGTATCAGATCATTGCGCCTGGTAACGGGCCAGAGATTGTGCAGAACAATTTTGGCCAACATACGATGAGCCGGAGCTAGTGCACCAATCCTGATATTAGTTGGACGCCCCTCACCCTGTGGAACGACATGGAAGAACTCTCAGAGATCATCCATAGATGGAGGAAGCACCACCTCATTGTAAGGACTGGCAGGCAGATCAAGGACTGGTATTCCTAGGAACCGACTGATGGTCTGGGGATCTACAGTGATGATGTGTCCTTCAACAGTGGACTGCAGTACTGTCCCATGCTCATCATCCTGAGCCACCTCAAGGTTGGCATAGAAGAGCCTGACTAGCCTTTTGAGGAAGATGCAAGCACAAGTGTAGAGGTAGCCCCAGTGATAGGTCTGGATAGTCTCATAAATGCTATCCAATGGAGGCACCATGATGTCAGCACGGACCACGTTCCGTTCAGCGAGGACATTGCGGTCCATGATCTTGGCCTGGAAAGCACTCTGCTCTTCCTCTGTCCTCTGGCGGACCCGGCGCTGGGAGCTGATGGCAGACATGATTTTGCAAAAGAACCAACAAGAATTTTTGCCAAAAATAATCCAAAAAAAAATATTCTTGTTAGTGTAATAAAAATTTGGCAGAATGACAGCAGTAACAAGGACTTTTGTAAAAATAAAAATAGAGAATATCACAATTAAGTCCTAGGAATTTCAGCATGGCAGATATCCTAAAAACATTCCAAAAAAAATCTTACAGTTGCAAAATAAACTGAAAACAAATAAGACAATAAAAGAAAATACCTGGAATGGGAGTGAGAATGCACACAAAAAAAATGAGATCACTCCAAAAACTCAAAGAATTTACTCACAAGGTGCCAAAGAGAAAAGTTTGTGGGGTACGAGGGGAGAAAGCGACGATCTGGGCAATTTATAGCCTCTGTGGGGTACCCGTCCGGACGCGCGCTGCCTCGGAAAGGAGTAAAACTGTTACGCACGTTCGGACGAATTAAATTATCCGTCCGCCCGAGGATGACAGCTCACGTCCGGACGTGGAATAGATTCCGTCCGGACTGCAGAATGCCGTCCGTTCGGACTCCAAAACGGGTACCGTCAGAACTACTGAATTCCACCCTTCCGGACGCTCCACATTGAAACACCAGAAAACTGAGGAAAATTTTATAGAGATCAAATTTTCTCAAGTCAGTGTCAGAACATGCGTACATAATCAACTGATAACACAATCAGAGAGCATCTCAAAACTAAACAGAGATATAAAAGAGAGTTGAGATTTCAATTAGCACAAATATTTTTCCTGGTCATAGAAAATTCAAATAGACAGCTCAACTCACTCAATGCATGTGTGTGCGTGAAGACTCTTTTCCCACAAGGTATGACTTTCGATGACATGACATAGAGCAACTAGATTTTCTAGACAGAAGAGAAAATCAGTGACAGATTAGCCAAAAGTCAAACCTTATAACTTGCTAGGGCCTAGCCACCCTTATCTGATACACTCCCCCTGAGATGCTTCATCTAAGTGATTTACTTGTACCATGAAGGACAACGTAAATGTTTTACTTGCATGTAGAGGGCAAGGCATAAAGCAAATGTAGCACATAAGCAGTGAATAAATACTTTAAAGCATAGATATCAGACGATTAACTGCTTGTTTCTTATGGTGTTGCAAACTGTAGGGAGTGCCAGAATTTATAGGCTCTAGGTTCAACTAGCATGACGTCAATTTGATCATCTTATCAAGGACTTCTTCTTTCATCCAAAATTTCTAAAAGCAAAAGGTCAGAGAAGGAAAGATATACCTTTAGGGGAGCCCGGGATAGTGCACTTTTGCATTGCGTGAGGAAAGAAGCTATCCTACTTTCGCATAAACAGGAAAAACACTTGGCCAATATAGTCATAAACTCTCAATTATATCTAAGCAGAGTAGATTAATGCTGACAGAATTGAGATATCAAGAAAAAAATACATGCAATATCTAATAAGCCAAAAGAGAAAAAAAAATCCTGCAAATTCTCCCCAATTTTTTTTTTTATTAAACAAAAAAATGCAATATGGAAATGACATCATATGCAAAGGCAAGATCAAACCTGTGTACGCTCAATGATGCCACTACAGAAAAACAGTCGCTCGACCTGCTTTTTTTGTCTTCCCCAAAAAGTACCTGCACAGTTCTCTCAAGAAACATAGGGGGGCAAACACAACTAGTTCCTAGATTGCATATAACAATGTGTCAAGTAAACTGAGCAATCAAACCTGATGCCATAGGATTAGGAACTGAATCCTAGGCATGAACACCCGAAACTGCTAGGTGCGTCTGTACCCCCTTATGGGGTAGCTGTCCTTTTCGACCCAAGCCTGCCTTCTAGTGGGTGGTTGCTAGCAGGACAGCATCATTCACTCCATCATGTTCTGCATCCAGATAGGAGGCTCACTGGAGTATTGCTCTTCTTTCATCTTCTGAGGCTTTCTAAACTGCTTGGGTTTGCTTTTGTAGGTGCCACTGTGATTGGTTGGTACAAACTGCTGTTGAGGCCACTGATGTTGAGGAGCATGAGACCAAGGGGCTTGATACTGATACCTTGGTGCTTGGTGAGGTGCCTGATGCCATGGAGTCCGATGCTGAGCCGCAGGTCTAGTGCCATAATGAGCTTGTCTGGGCACTTCTTTCTTGGCCTTGGCCTTTTGTGCTTTTAGGAGAGAGAACTGAGGGCGAACATGCCCACTGAGACCGCAACGATGACAAATGGGAGGTATTCTGATGGAATGAGGCTCCTGAATGCCTGGAACATCATCGTTGACCTTTTCCTTCTTTTTATCTTCAACAGTGGAAGGAGGCTCTGGGACTGTAGGTTTCACAAACACAGTCTTTGAGGAACATCAGAAGAGGGAGCTACATACCCGAGGCCAGTTTTGTCATTTGGGCTCTTCTGGATAGACAGCATACGAGTCAGCTTCTCATCAGTGACTCTCTCTAGCTGGAGCTGCGTCTATAGTAGCTTATCCTCGAGCTCTTGTACTTTGAGCAGGAATGAACTCTTCTCGGTCTGCAAACTGTTCAGATCATTCAGGTGCTGCTTTCGGCCTTCCCTCAGCTTCTCATATTCTATGTAGAGTGTCTTGTAGGCCTCCTCGAGCTCTTCCTCATTATCGCTATGCTCCGAATAATACGAGTCTTCTTCTTCAACATGTGGGGCTACAAAGGCTAGAAATTTTTTAGACTCAGGAGCTTTTTCTTCTGACTCATCACTGAGAGTCACATTGTATGCTTTCCCCTTGCCCTTTTTAAGATTCCCGCAATCAGCCCGGATATGCCTAAAGCCTGAGCATTCAAAACATCAGGGTCCTCTGGGATCTTTCTTATCTTCTTCATCAGGTTCAGCTTCTCTGGGAGATTTCTTAACTCTTTCAGAAAACTTCTTCTTGAACCGATCATCTTTCATCAGTCTTCTGAAATTTTTGGCTAACATAGCCACAACATTTTCTTCATCCTCAGAGTCATCTTCTGATGATGCTTCCACCTTCTTCTTGGAAGCCTTTAGAGCAATGGTCTTCAACTTCTTGACCGGGGGCAGAGACAGCTCATATGTTTGAAGAGATCCCACCAGCTCTTCAATCTTCATCTCCTCAAGATCTTTGCTTTCTTCAATGGTGGTTACCTTGATTCTGAAACGCTCAGGCAAAGATCTTAGAATCTTTCGGATGAGTTTTACATCCGAGATAGGTTTCCCAAGACTCACCATGGAGTTCCTCAGGTCACTCATCTTAGAGTAAAACTCTCCAAAGGTCTCTTCTTCCAACATCTTAATTTCTTCAAATCTTGAAATCAACATTTGAAGTTTGGCAGATTTAACAAGTTTCGTGCCTTCATATGTTGTTTCCAAGATTTGCCATGCTTCTTTAGCTGATTCGTAGTTTGAAATTTTGGCGAATTTAGAAGGAGAAAGTGCTTGGCATAGAGCATTGAGGGCTTTATCATTGGAAAGTCGGGCGTTTTTCAGAGGGACTGTTTCGAGTGTTGTATCCTCTAGTTTAGTCCAACCAGTTTCAACAATATTCCAACAGTCAATAGATTTTAAAAACAATCGCATCCGAGCTTTCCAATAGCCATAGTTCGTACCATCGAAGGTAGGAACAGAATTAAGAGTTTGAGAGATAGTAGCAAATAGAAGTAAAAAATAAATGACACTCAAGAATTTAATCTTCTCAGAGTGTACCAAGCTTTGATACCAATTGAAAATTGAAATTGACTTATAAGAATAAAGTGTGTGCAACAAGTGTCAACAAAAATTAAGCACAACGGAAAATAAAAGACACACAGTTTTTGTTGACGAAGTGGAAACTCAATCAAGAGAAAAACCACTCCGGGGTAGCCAAACCCAGGAATTCCACTATTTAGAAGACAAAGCTAGATACATGATAGTAACACTCACATTAACCCGATGCAGTGGTCGTACCTTTCTCTCTGACATGTAACCCAACACGAACGCTTCCCAACCAGGTCTCCTACCTAAAGGGTTCTTCAATGAAATTCCTTACCTTAGAGCCAATCTCTAAGATAGACTTCAGTTGTAGCGCAGCACACTTGAAACGGCTTCAGAGGGATCTTGAACTTCTCTGAGCTCTTGTGGAATTCAATACCGAATTCTTGCAGTTCTCAATGCCCAGGGGCCTCTATTTATAGGCTGAGGTGCAGAATGGGCGACTGCTGTAATATGTACGGACGCCGTCCGGACGGTGAACTTGGGCCGTCCGGACGGACAACTGTGCGACAGGATTTTCCAAAACTTTCGCTGAAAATCTTTCTTGTTTAAGACCCGCGTCCGGACGATGAGACACTGACGTCCGGACGGTCGCACGTCCGCTGCAAGTAATTTCCATATAAGGCTTAGCGCGTCCGGACCAAGGGAGATGAACGTCCGGACGGCAATTCTTCAACACGCAATTTCCATATCTGCTATGCGTGAGTCCAGACCATGAGAGGCAGACGTCCGGACGGTTGAAGTCGAATCGGCAATTTCCTTAACTAATGAGCGCGCGTCCGGACCAAGGCTGACTGACGTCCGGACGGTGATATTTGAATTGCGATTCTTGCCTTAAGGAGACGTGCGTCCGGACGGGATACCACATCATCCGGAAGGTTGATCAATCTTCCCTTTATTGGTACTTGGAAAGAATCTGAGACTGTTCGAGTACTGATAGGCGTCCGGACGGGCTGCTGAGATGTCCGGACGGATACAAGCTGGAATAGAAGCTTCTCGATACAGTGTAGGGTATGAACGGAAAAAGATACGTCGTCCGGACGGATGATGCTGGTTTGTCTGGCGTCCGGTCGGGATGAACACGTCGTCCGGACGGATGGAACAGTGGACAGAGGGACGTCCGGACAGGATGACACTTCGTCCGGACGGCTGACAGGGAATCTGAAATCTTCAAACTTTTCGCAGTGCCGAGTCTTCTGAAAATGCTCTGTCAAGTGGAATCCCTGTTTACAGCATCTTTACACATAAGTGATTTTGTCCAAACACATAATGAGGTCAAAATACTAACATATCTGTTTAAGGCTTAACTACATATAACTATTACAAAAGAATGGCTTATACAAAATAATAAGTGACACATACGTCAACAGCCATATACCAAAGTACTCAAAATAAGGACACCATAGTCCTGTCCCACTACGACTGTCGCTACGGGCTTCAATCGTAGTAACCCAAATAGTAAGCTATCGGATCATTATCCACCTCAGGAGTACCTGCAATCATAGGAATATCATCTACACGGTTGTGGTGGTATTCACATCCGCATAGGTGAAAGAATGAGTCCATCGCCTCAGTATAAAACATACTAAGATCTCAGTGATATAAAACTAACTGAGTTTTCACAAAAAACCAACCTTTATTTTATTTCTAGTCGTGCGAGCACTATATCAGCCACAATTTACCAATAGCTAAAACAGTAAACACCGACTATTAAGAAAACATTAAGACATACTATATAGCTGTGAAAATATGTAGAAGTTCCAGTCTACCGCTTGGAAGATTCTACACATAGATCCCTCTATAATAATACTTTTCAACGGTGGCTTAGACATATGTGCACACGATCACTCCATCACCGATATCACGTCTACACATAAGTCTTAAGCAATAAAACATGGCATCTTACTCTTCCATACTAGGATAACATCCTTCAGCAAAATACTCGCAACACCATCTCTAATCGTATTTCAGCTTCGTGCCTTGAACGTCAGTAGATCATGAGTGATGAGTGCCAAATATTGTGTATTTGGACCCCTTGATTTGCACTAGTTAGACCTTTAGCCTTGTTATTTTCTAATGTTTTGGTTAGTTTTTGTGTTTTCTGTCTCTGTAGGACAATAAGAGAGGAATGGCAAATTTCATAAGGAAATGACTGGAAATTCGGAGGTCCTGAAAAGTCGATCGATCGAACTTAAAAGTCGATCGATCGAAACTTTGCACGAAGTCGATCGATCAAAATTTCTCAGAAACTGCTTTTGCAGAGCGCGCCAGAACGCCCAATCAGAAGCCAAAAAGCAGTCCTCCCTCTGATTTTCGCAGCAGAACACGCTGGTTTCGTGTTTTTGGTTGTCTCTAGCAGCAGAGGAACCCTAGAGGAGGGTAGAGGAGTCATTTCTAGCCCTAGCTTTCTTCTATAAAAGCCATAGCCATGCCTCCTTGTTGAGGAGGGGAGAATAGAGTAGATTAGAGCAGAAAATTAGAAGATAGGTTTAATTTCGTGCATCTTGTAGTGTATTGCAGTAGTTTTATTTTCAGATACTTTCTCTTTGTAAAGCTTTTCTTTCATTTCCATGGTTGTTCATCATTTTCTTGTGGTGTTCTTAGTCATGGAAGGCTAGTAACCTCAACTAGGGTTGAAGATGAAACCTTTCCATTGATGACACTCACAATCCTACTGTACCACTTGCACATTTAATGATATATCATATTAGTTGTTCAAGTTCCATTCATTTAAAGCTTTATCTTTTGCAATGAATGTGGTTAGTGGTGGAAAAAGGACATTTTATGTGTTTGAACCGATGAATACATTGTTTTATCGGTTTGAATGATGATATCCATTGTGATTGAATGATACATTGGATGTTTTGATTTCAATTGGTACTCTTTGTGATTTGTCTATGTGTTGGATTCATTTAATGGTTCTCGGGTTTATGGTTAAGAAACTTGAATGACACCCTAAGCTTAATGTTATTTGGGTGTTCAAGTGAAAACCAAGAGTGTGAGTTGTAGGATTTGGTTTGGTGGATTCCTTAGCCTTAGTTCCTTTTAATTTGCATATTTCATTCCATCTCTTTTATTTAGTCTTTTGTTCTTGAATCAATTCTCAAACCTTTGGAACTAGGTTAAAATGAGGTTGATTAAACAAGACACCAATATTTGACCATTTCCCTGTGGATTCGACCTCGCACTTGCACACACTATATTGCAAACGATTCGTGCGCTTGCGAGTACTATTTAAAAATTGGTTTTTGTTTGATTGATTTTGTTTTTCTACTAGTTAGATAGATTTTTACTTCATTTTACTGTTGTTTAGCTTCTGGTCTGCATTCTAAGTCCTTTCTTTGTTTTTCCCGGATCTGTTCTGCAGCTTCTGCAACTTACTGGGTGCCCTGAAGAATCGATCGATCGAAAATAAATTCGATCGATCGACTTTCGATCGGTCGAATTAGCATCTGCACTATATAAAGACGATCGATCGACTTTCGATCGATCGAAATATACTTCGATCGAGCGAACTTTCTGCACAGCAGCAGCTCGGAACTAGGTGATCGAGTATCTTTAATCCAGTACTTCTTTTAGTCCATTTTGTTAATTTTTTTTTTATTCATAATTTGTTTCTGTTTAAATAGTATTTTGCTGTTTGTTTAATTTTCTTTTAGTTCATTATAATTTAGTTCAAATTCTGTGTAGTTTGTATTTTATATTATCCTCAATTTGCTTTATTTTTTTCTAAAAAAAAAAAAAAGAAAGAGAGATTTTCTGTTCTATTTCTGTTTCTGTTCCTGGCCCTGCAAATTTCGAATATTCGATCGATCGAATATTCGTTCGATCGATCGACTTTAGATCGATCGACCATTACATTCGATCGATCGACCTCAACTCAGAAGGCAGCTCCTGGATAAGATCAGTAGCAGAAATTTTTACCAAAAATTCTTTTTGGTCCCAACTTGTAAGTATTCTTATTTTTACTTTTGCTGCTATCTTTATGTAAATTGTATGCATTTGTGCTAGTCTTTATATTTTATCTTAGTTGTGTTATTTTTCTTTGAAAAAAAAAAAAAAAAGACAGAGAGAATATTTTGCTAGTAAGGGTCTACTTAGCTATCTAAGGGCAATGACAAGGTGAATTCTGGCAAGGATTGGTCATGGGATTTAAGTGTGTCCGTTGTGACCCCCCTCACCTACCTAGGAATTAGCCTAGATTGTACTTTGGAGAACTTTGTTCCCTATTAGCAAATTGTTTTCTTTATTTTTGTTTATTTGTCTTTTGGTTAAACAATTGTGTATGCTTGGTGTATGCTTGGTAGAAGATCATTGAACTTAGACTTGACATCTTTAGATCCCGAAATTGAAAGAACTCTTAGGAGAAATCTTAGAAATTCTGTTGAGATGGGAGATAACATGCATGCAATGAAAATGAGAGGAATCGGGGAGAAAACGTGGATCATACTAGGACACTTAGGGATTTGTTTGCACCCGTTGCAACAAATTCTCCTTCATGTATCGTGTTACCCCCAACCAATGCCACTCATTTTGACCTCAAGCCTCATGTCATCCAACTCCTACCCGCATTCCATGGCTTGGACCTCGAAAATCCTTATAGCCATGTGAAGAAATTCAAGGACATCTGTGCCACCTTCAAATTTCAAAATTTTTCTGAAGAGTCTGTGCATCTTAGGCTATTTCCTTTCTCACTCCATGATAGGGCCAAAGCATGGTTGGATTTAAACATGCCTGGTTCCATCACTTCTTGGGAGAACTTGTTAAACAAGTTTTACAACAAATTCTTCCCCATGTCCAAAGTCAATGAGTGTAGGAAGGAGATAAGCTCATTTACTCAAGAGGAAGATGAGAAATTTTCTGAGAGTTGGGAGAGATTTCAAGATATGCTGATTAAGTGCCTTCCACATGGATACGAGAAATGGAGACTGGTGCAATTTTTCTATCAAGGATTAAATCAATCCAATCGTAGCATGATCGAGTCGATGAACGGAGGCGCATTTCTGAGTTTGACGGGAGAGGAGGCGTATAGGACCTTAGATCAGTTATCCGACAATTCCCAACAGTGGGATTTTTCAAGCTGTCGAGATAGAGCTGCTCGCATTCAGAAAAAGGGAGGCATCTATGAGGTTAAGGAGGATTTAGAATTAAAAATGAAGATAGATGCCCTTACCAAAAAGGTCGAAGCCCTAGTTGTTAACAAATCCATGAATGCTGCCAACCCATTCCATGTTGACTGCTGTTCCATCTGTGCTAGTCCCTTGCACTTAGCACAGACTTGCCCATCATTGCAGCTTTTGTCGAGTCACCAATGGAGCAAGTGAACGCTTTCAACGATTATCGAAAGCAAGCCAGTGGACCTTTCTCCGAATCGTACAATCCTGGGTGGCGGAACCACCCTAACTTTTCTTGGAAGCAGAACCAGCCTATGGCTCAAGGGGGAGTTCCTCACCAATCCCATACTCAATACCCCCCTGGATTTCATCAGCCGGTTCACCATCAAAGCCGTCCATCCCAACCAGCACCATCATACCAAGCCCCTACTTAAGCCCCTACCTCTTCTTCACAATCTTCTTTGGAAGACACTCTTAAGGCTTTCATCCAGATTACCGGCCAATCCATCAATGACGTGAAGAATGCTACCATGGTGAACACTCAAGCTATTGCCAAGATGGAGACCCAGATCGGGCAAATTGCTAGTCACCTGGGGGAGAGAGAGAAGGGAAAGCTCCCTAGTCAGCCTGTGCCGAATCCGAAGTTGCAGTTCCATGAGGGAGGTTCATCAAATGCAGTGCATGGACAGGAGCATGTGCAAGCCGTTGTCACACTTAGATCAGGGAAACAAGTGGACAACCAAGTGGTTCACCCAGAGGAGAACCCTGATGCACGAGGAGATCAAGGAAGCAGGAGCGTAGAGAAGAGAGATGCCGAGCCATCTACATTAGCTCCGACCATAGAGACTCCTCCTAGGCCGTTTATACCTAAGGCGCCTTACCCTGATAGACTTCTCGTGCCCAAGAAAGGAGGAACATTCGAGGACATTCGGGAGGTGTTCAAACAAGTGCAGATCAACATTCCGTTCTTGGATGCCATCCAGGAAGTGCCGTCTTACGCCAAGTTCTTGAAGGACTTAATCACCATCAAGCGGAGAAACAATGTCCCAAGAAAAGTTTGTTTGACCGAGCAAGTCAGCTCAATCCTCCAATACAGGCTGCCCATCAAGTACAAGGACCCTGGATTTCCTACTATCTCTTGCACGATAGGAGTCAGCCACATTAAGAAGGCCCTGCTTGACCTTGGAGCCAGTGTCAATCTCCTACCCTATTCAGTTTACCTGCAATTAGGATTAGGAGAATTGAAGCCCAACTCCATGACATTGCAATTGGCTGACGGTCAGTTAAGGTACCACGGGGAATAGTGGAGGATGTTTTGATTAAGATGGATAAGTTTTATTTCCCCGTGGACTTCATAGTGCTTGACACCGAGCCGGTACAGAACGTTGGAGTTCAGATACTGGTAATCCTAGGGCGACCATTCTTAGCTACGGCTAACACCCTGATCAACTGTAGGACGGGGGTCATGAAGATCTCATTCGGCAATATGACGATAGAGCTGAATATTTTCACCATCAGCAAACAGCCGAGGGATTGTGATGAGATCAACAATGTCTGCTTGATAGAGTAAATCCTGGAGGAAAGCATTGAGGAATCAAGCATACAAGACCCCCTAGAAGCATGCCTTGCTCAATTTGGAGAGGATCTGGACTTGGATGTACTGCTTGAGCAAGCAAATGCTGTTTTGGAGTTTGCTCCTCTGGAGAGCAAAAAGGAAGAGTAGGCAGCAATACCTGAGCCTCCAAAGAAGGAACTTAAGCCCCTACCGGACAATCTCAAGTATAAGTTCCTCGGTCCAGCAGAGACTTTGCCTGTAATCATAGCTTCAGATCTTCACACCGCTCAGGAAGAGAGGTTGTTAGATGTCTCGAGGGAACATAAGGAAGCTATAGGCTGGACCATTGAAGATATTAAGGGAATCAGCCCCTCGGTGGTGATGCATAGGATACACATGGAGGAAGACACCAAACCATCGAGGGAGCCACAGAGAAGGCTCAACCCGACCATGCAAGAAGTCGTCAGAGGAGAAGTAATCAAGTTGTTGGATGCTGGCATCATCTACCCCATCTCTGACAGCAAATGAGTGAGCCCCATTCATGTCGTGCCCAAGCGAGCTGGAGTTACAGTCGTGCAGAACAAGGAAGGCGAGTTGGTTCCAACTCGAGTACAGTCTGGATGGAGATTCTGCATTGACTACCGCAAGCTGAACACCGCCACCAGGAAAGATCACTTTCCTCTTCCGTTCATTGATCAAATGGTGGAGCGGTTGGCCGGGCACGAGTATTATTGCTTTTTGGATGGTTATTCTGGATATAACCAGGTTCCTGTGGACCCTGAAGACCAAGAGAAGACGACCTTCACTTTTCCGTTCGGGACGTTCGCCTACCGACGCATGCCCTTTGGCTTATGCAATGCACCCGCTACTTTTCAGCGGTGCATGATCAGCATTTTTTTTGATATGGTGGAGCGTTTCCTGGAGGTGTTTATGGACGAATTTTCCGTTTTCGGGTCATCTTTTGAGGAGTGTTTGCACCACCTCACGTTAGTTTTGGAAAGGTGTAAAGAGAAGAACCTGGTACTCAATTTGGAGAAGTGCCATTTTATGGTACAACAAGGAATCGTGCTCGGGCACGTCATCTCTCGTCGAGGGATAGAGTTAGACAAGGCGAAGGTAGATCTGATATCCAACCTTCCGCCCCCACGGACGGTGAAAGAGGTTCGCTCTTTTCTGGGCCATGCAAGATTTTATCGGTGATTCATCCAGGACTTCAGCAAGATCGCCCGGCCCTTGTGCAAACTGTTGGTGAATGAGGCCCCTTTCATTTTTGACGAGGACTGCAAGAAGGCATTTGGGGCCTTGAAGGAAATTCTGACGTCCACACCCATCATTCGGCCCCCGAGCTGGGGTACACCTTTCGAGATCATGTGTGACGCGTCCGATTACGCCGTTGGAGCTGTGTTGGGGCAGCGCATTGACAAACTTCCCCACGTCATTTACTATGCAAGTCGGACTCTGAACGACGCCCAGCTGAATTATTCGACCATTGAGAAGGAGCTGCTGGCAGTCGTATTTGCTCTGGACAAGTTTCGATCCTACCTACTAGGATCGAAAGTCATCATCTACTCGGATCACGCGGCATTGAAGTATCTTTTTTCCAAAAAAGATGCTAAATCTCGCCTCATCCGGTGGATTTTGCTCTTACAAGAGTTTGACATTGAAATTCGGGACAAGAAGGGCTCCGAAAACGTGGTGGCTGATCATCTCTTGAGGATTACCGTAGACTTCACGGATGAAGCCGCCCCCATTTCTGAAACCTTCCCCGATGAGCAGTTGATGCATATCGCTCATGCTCACTCACCATGGTTTGCTGACATAGTGAACTATCTTGTCACCGGTCAAATTCCTTTGCATTGGGGAGGGCAAGATAAGTCCAAATTTATGTCCATGGTGAAGAATTTTTTTTTGAAAGATCCTTACTTGTTCAAGTATTGTCCCGATCAGATCATTAGGAGATACATTCCCGAGCCTGACCAATCCAGTGTCATCTCTTTCTGTCATGATCATGCCTGTGGAGGCCTTTTCAGTGCGAAGAAGACCGCTGCAAAGATTTTGTAGTGCGGATTTTACTGGCCTACCATCTTTCAAGACGCTCACACTTATTGTGTTTCATGCGAGCGCTGTCAGAAGCTAGGGAGTATTTCACGTCGAAATATGATGCCCCTCAACCCGATTCTTATTGTTGATATTTTCGATGTATGGGGCATTGATTTCATGGGACCTTTCCCAAACTCCTTCGGCTATCTGTACATTCTGGTTGCTGTGGACTACGTGTCCAAATGGGTAGAGGCAGTTGCCTGCAAGACCAACGACCACAGAGTTGTGGTCCAGTTTTTAAAAGACACTATATTTGCTCGTTTTGGTACTCCTCTAGCAATTATTAGTGATGGTGGAAAGCACTTCTGCAACCGGGTCTTCGAGCAGCTGATGAAGAAATATTGCATCACGCACAAGGTTGCCACTGCCTCACCCTCAGACGAGTGGACAAGTGGAGGTTTCAAACAGAGAGATCAAGAGGATTTTAGAAAAGACGGTGAACCCGTCAAGGAAAGATTGGTCTCTCCGGTTGAACGATGCATTATGGGCATACCGGACAGCGTTCAAGACACCGATTGGCATGTCACCTTACCATATCGTGTACGGGAAAGCATGCCATCTGCTTGTGGAGTTGGAGCACAGAGCCTACTGGGCCATTAAGCAGCTGAATTTCGATCTCACAAAGGCTGGCTCACAGAGGAAGCTCCAACTCAATGAATTGGAAGAGCTGAGGAACGATGCCTATGACTGTGCTAGGATGTACAAAGCACGGATGAAGAAGGCTCACGACCAGAACATATTGAGACGATCTTTTGAGCCCGGTCATAAAGTCCTTCTTTACAATTCACGTCTGCATCTGTTCCCAGGGAAGCTCCGATCTCGATGGACAGGCCCTTTCACAGTTCGATCAGTGTTTTCTTATGGGGCCATTGAGATTGAGGATCCAAAAAATGGTAGCACGTTCAAGGTGAACGGGCAGCGACTGAAGCCATTTTTGGAGTTACAGAGTTCGGAGGTTGAGACGACCCTTTTAGAGGACCCGAGTTACTCGGAGTGATTGTCGTCAGGATGGAAAGTCTAGCTGAAGACTGAAAACTTAGCGCTTGTGGGAGGCAACCCTCATCATTTTTTTCCCTATCATTTGATTTTCTTTCTTTAGTTGTGATTTTCAGGACAGTGTCTGCCGTTCAAGTTTGGGGGAGCGCTTCTCTTGCAGTGTGCCCAACTTGCATCACCACTTCGGTATTGTATTTCTAGCCACATTGGGGACAATGTGTCCTTCTAGTTTGGGGGTGGGGTAGACATTTCTGTCTGTTTTTGTTTAATTCTTGTTGTATTGCCTTGTTAATACTCATTCAAAAAATAATAATAATAATAATAATAATAATAATAATAAAAAGCCTTATTGTTAGTTGAGCATGATTACATCTTACTATGGTTTGCACCTCATTGGTTTGTTTAACATGTTGAATTTTGCATATCATTAAAATCTGAGATCTTTTGACTCATCTTTGGATTAGAGAGACTTGACATGTTTAAACTATTCATCACAAGCACATTAGCATTTGTTTCTGTGGGGTATGAGATTTGAATTAAAATTTATGTGTCTTGAGATTTGTAGGATGACTTGTTGATGAAACCTTGGCTTATTGATATATATATATTTAAAAAAAAAAAAAAAAATCCTGCTTAGAATAATATCACCAATTTGACTTCTCATTGAGTAACCGGGCCCCTTGCCTCATTAAGCATTGGGTGTTCGCGTAAAAAGATGAGAATTTCAGTTTGGATGATTGTTTGGCTAGTTTGACTTCGTAGCCTTTTTGACTTGAGTAATTAAGCACTTAGGGATGTTTTTACATCTAGTGCCCTAAAACTATCTGGTTTGAGAGTCACTGGCCCAACACTCGCTACATGGGTCAATTAGAAAGCTTAAAGGAGTCAAACATTGCACAGCCGACACAAAATAATAGTAAATAATAATGAATGTAAGATAAGCCTTGGTTATTTGACGAAAGTCCTGCGAATTTTTGAATATATGTGCTTTGAGGAAAATTGAAACCCCATGACTCTATGTTATTCACACCTTACACTTTTAAACATGTGTTGTCTCAATTTTCCATCTATGAGTTGATCGATTTTTGATAACATGATAATGTGATATTCATTTTGTTAAACATGCTCATGATGTGTGAACCATGTGTTTGAAAGATGATTTTCGCTCAAATTGATAATACGACATTTCAATGTTTGTGGGTACCATTTCTGGCAAACCCTCACGAGACTTCACTCGTCCACTAGGGAGTCCTAAGGGTTTAAAAGGCTTGTTGCATATGCTAAATGCAATCGTTTCTCCCACGAAAGAGGACTTATGTTTCATGCTTTAATTTTGTTTTTCATTTTGTTTTTGCTAAGGGACTAGCAAAATGTAAGTTTGGGGGTATTTGATGAGTGCCAAATATTGTGTATTTGAACCCCTTGATTTGCACTAGTTAGACCTTTAGCCTTGTTATTTTCTAATGTTTTGGTTAGTTTTTGTGTTTTCTGTCTCTGTAGGACAATAAGAGAGGAATGGCAAATTTCATAAGGAAATGACTGGAAATTCAGAGGTCCTAAAAAGTCGATCGATCGAACTTAAAAGTCGATCGATCGAAACTTTGCCCGAAGTCGATCGATCGAAATTTCCCAGAAATTGCTTTTGCAGAGCGCGCCAGAACGCCCAATCAGAAGCCAAAAAGCAGTCCTCCTTCTGATTTTCGCAGCAGAACACGCTGGTTTCGTGTTTTTGGTTGTCTCTAGTAGCAGAGGAACCCTAGAGGAGGGTAGAGGAGTCATTTCTAGCCCTAGCTTTCTTCTATAAAAGCCATAGCCATGCCTCCTTGTTGAGGAGGGGAGAATAGAGTAGATTAGAGCAGAAAATCAGTAGATAGGTTTAATTTGGTGCATCTTGTAGTGTATTGCAGTAGTTTTATTTTCAGATACTTTCTCTTTGTAAAGCTTTTCTTTCATTTCCATGGTTATTCATCATTTTCTTGTGGTGTTCTTAGCCATGGAAGGCTAGTAACCTCAACTAGGGTTGAGGATGAAACCTTTCCATTGATGACACTCACAATCTTGCTGTATCACTTGCACATTTAATGATATATCATATTAGTTGTTCAAGTTCCATTCATTTAAAGCTTTATCTTTTGCAATGAATGTGGTTAGTGGTGGAAAGAGGACATTTTATGTGTTTCAACCGATGAATACATTATTTTATCGGTTTGAATGATGATATCCATTGTGATTGAATGATACATTGGATACTTTGATTTCAATTGGTACTCTTTGTGATTTGTCTATGTGTTGGATTCATTTAATAGTTCTCGGGTTTATGGTTAAGAAACTTGAATGACACCCTAAGCTTAATGTTCTTTGGGTGTTCAAGTGGAAACCAAGAGTGTGAGTTGTAGGATTTGGTTTGGTGGATTCCTTAGCCTTAGTTCCTTTTAATTTGCATATTTCATTCCATCTCTTTTATTTAGTCTTTTGTTCTTGAATCAATTCTCAAACCTTTGGAACTAGGTTAAAATGAGGTTGATTAAACAAGACACCAATATTTGACCATTTCCCTGTGGATTCGACCTCGCACTTGCACACACTATATTGCAAACGATTCGTGCGCTTGCGAGTACTATTTAAAACACACATCAATGAGAGCACTAGAGTTAAACTCAATTATGCTAACACGTCTTTCCTGAAGAACAATAACAGTCAACATTTTTACTCATAAACATGCCATTACTCGCATCTGGGCAGTCATGTATCCATGTACATTCAATTTCAATGTATGACATCTTAATACATGCGACCATCCGATAGAAATATACATAAGTGCTTTTCATTTAAGACACTTATGTATACCAACACGTCTAGTAAAAGCTACTCATAACATAAAAACATCACTCATAAAACAATGCTATACATGATATGCATGAAACTGGGTCTACTGGGGCTTGGGTCCCCCACGATGCTGATAACTGCTGTTTAACTGTGTATACTACTGCTTTACTGCTGTTGATGTATGCTCTATACTACATGCTCTATGCTCTGTGCTTGACCAGTATATGTTTCACTACTGTATCATGCTATTAAATCATGCAGCTGCTAAATTATGTTTCCTTAAAACTAAACAAATCCAACATTTCATCAAATACTTTGAAATCATTCAAATTATAGTTTCTTCATAAAACATAAACAGTTTCAACATGACATATTTTCAAACAATTTTGCATAATTTAAATCCCAACCACAGAACATACTCAAACACTTTAAATCAATTCAACACTTTTCATTCATACATCATTTCTTAAACAACATTGATATAATTTGAACATAATCAAAACTAATCAAATTATCTTAAAACATATAATTCATCATATGGTCGGTTTGGATTCATAAAAAATATATATATTTTTATCAATCTATTACATATAAAAATATATATTTTCTCAGTGAGTAGAATACTCACCTCAGATCGCTTGTACTCCCAATATCCAAACGACTCTAAGCTTAATCGTAAAGTGCCACTAAAAATACAATACATTGCATTAATTAGCATTCTAACTAATAATCACACTAGGTAGCATTTTGAATCTTTCAAAAGCCACATTGCTAATTTACCCTTTAAACTCTAAAATTCCTAAATATTTATCCATAATTCCTAATTACTTTAATAAACTCAATATTGCTAACTCATAAGCATTACTTAGGGTTAATCACAATAACATAGCATTTTAACAAAATACCCAAAACTAATGTCTATGGAAAACTTACCAAAAATTCACCAAGCAAAGACCAAATGCTTGGGAAGCTCCTAGCAACTCCAAACCACACCAAACCTAGAGAAAACGCCAAGTTAAACTCATTTCTATAAGATTTATTAAAAATCTCCAAAAATGCGAGTTTAGCGATTTATCTCAAAACATTTGGTCAAAACGTAGATCGGGCTTCGAGAATTACGTTATCAAAGTCGGATCTAAGATTGGACGACTGGATTTCAAGATATCACGGTTTTTAGGTGGAAAAACCGAGAGAAAATAAGAAGAAAATGGAGCTGCCGAGAAGAAAAGGGCGTTCTCCCCTATTTAATTCGGACCCTGTCCGGACGGGTATCACAAGCCGTCTCGACGCGCACCATTTAAAAAGGCCGTTCGGAAGGGCACAAACCATCGTCCGGACACGCGCCGTTTAGGAAGGCGTCTGCCACATAGCAGGTCACCCGAACGCATCAAGGCAGGTGTCTGGACGCGCAACCATTAAAGGCCGTTCGGACGCACCAAATTCATGTCCGGACGCTTTGAATTTAATTTTACTAATTTAATTCATTTTTCTCATTTATTCAATTTTCAATTCCTTTTCTCTTATTTTTAACTTATTTCTTTGGTCCATAAAATATTCTCATTATAAAATAGATAACTATATATATATATATATATATTAACAAGAATATATTCACTATTTTACAAAAGTCATTAAATCAATTAAAATCATTTCTTTGATTCATGGTTGAGCACCGAAATGTGGTGACATAATGCTCAAACATGAATCTTAACAATTAATATGGAATGCTATATAATAAATACACAAGTAATAAAAATTACCTATGATGATCCAAGACCATCACAAGGCTAAAATATAACAAGAAAATATACATATATACCCACAATTTTATAAAATTCACTATAACATCAAATAAGATCAAAGAGAGGTATATGCGTTCTTTTAGGTCATTTTCTTGAATTCTTTTCCTTTTAACCTTATTTCTTTTGTGTTCTATATTTTAGACATCATATTAACATCAAAAATATCTTAGAAATCAATTATGGAACACTTGAACACATAGAAAACTTACCAAACAATTCTTTGAAACAAAAGTCCTTTTTTAAGCCCAAAGTGGCTGGTTTTGGAGTTACTAGTGCTGTTTTGGTTTTTGATCTTGGTTCTATAAATCTAGGCCATGAAATAGCAAGGTAAGATGTATATCTAGCTCCCCTAAGGCTACTGGATAGAAAAACAAAAGAGAGAAACATAAAAGTTTCACTCAATCTTCACCTTGGCCGAGTAGTGGAGTTTTAGGGATGGACAATAGCTTGAACTAAGGGGACAGTAGCTTAAAGCAAAACAGAAAAGTTTTCACTCTTTTTCTCAAAATGGCCGTGTAACTCTCCTAGGTACATCTCTCTCTTGCCTTGAGTTTCTGAATAAAAGTAAACGCCAGCTTGCTCTCTATTTATAGAAGACCAAAGAAGTGGGGTTTGGTGAAGAGATCAGGCCACGTAGAGGGGAGAAAGGCTGTTGGAAAAGAAGAGAAAGGATAGCCTCTAATGTTGACAAAAAAGTCTCTTTCACAATCACAAGTCAAACTTTTTGTCTAACTAGACTTAGCTTTTAACTAGATTGCCTAAACTAGATAAATTTCAGTTTGTCTTAGTTCTGTAGGCAGTTAGGACTGGCTGGTTTGGAGATTTTAATTAATTTCTACTAAAATTCGATAATTGGATTAATTAGGCACCGGTTTTGGCCAAAAAGTCAACTGTCGCCAAATTGAATTCTGACTTCACAGAATTGAAATATAAAATTTATATATATTATATTGAGTAATTATATGCTATAAAAATATATTTATCAAGCCTAAATTTAGAGGTCAAAGTTCAACCAAAAGTGCCACTTGGCACCTACATAGTCGACTATAAAACCAAAAAGTCAACTGATGGACTTTTCATCAAATTTTACCATGTGATAGATATTTTTATTGTGAGCACGACGGTTTTTGAACCAACTAAATCTAAGTTTGTTTGACCTGTTTTCGGTGCAATCAAAGTTTAAAGCTTAAATGTTACTTTTAGGTTTTGATCTTTAAGTTTTCAAAACAACTTTAGGTTTGCTTATAAAAACCTATAGATATTGTCTCCTCAACAATATCAATGATTTCTTAAGAGTTTGAAATTACTGGGCATCACAGCATACTCCTACACAATTAACATTTTTATTATGTGAACACTAACACAATTAAATGAAATTAATGAAACTACACAAAATAGTAATATAATTCATGACGAACTTAATACTCCTCATCACACCATTTATTCAACAACGCATCCATGTCGTCGGGCTGGTAGTTGGAGAGTCTTCTTGCCCCTATTCTTTCTCGAACCATCTCAGGAGTATCGCCTCGCTGAATGCCTAGTTTAACTTTTGTGATGTGTCTCCAATTCTTGAGCTTTACGCCCATATCCCGAAACTCATCCCGTTTTACTTTTTTGTAAATCGCAACTTGGCGGGATGTAAAAGTCCACCTATACAACTTGGAAGTTGATGAACAGAAAGAAAGAAAGAAAGAAAAAAAAAAAAAAAAAAAGGCTTCGCGGGATGTAATAGTTCACCTACCATCAGGGCTTCCCATATATCCTCCTTTCGTACGAGCCGGTACATGCACCCAGTCGTCCCGTAAATGAACATAGTTCCCTCTCCTTATTAGCTTCCTGGTTTGCCGTCTAAATTTATTGGCGCTAAAAATCCTACGGGTTGCCAGCCTGGATTATAATCCATGACAACCCTCTTCCTCGTGGGGATCTCCTATGCCTTGTGTGGGTTTGTAATGGTCAGCACTTCGAAACAAGTGCTGCCAACCGGATTAGTACCTAAAACATTAATAGATACCGATGTTAATTATTTCGAAATGAATATAAACTACAAAACATAAATACGTATATATCCTTTAGATTTATAAAAATATGTACTTACCTATCGTCCGGATCTGATACAGGCTTAGCACCTGTGTAGCAAGCTCATCCTCGGGCTGTGCATCATGTAGGCCCTCCGGAGCTTGTGTCTCACTATAGTCTAAAGGATGTGTCTCGGTGTCATGAGAACTCTATATGTTGTAGTCGAATAGCCGCGCCACGTGACCAGGGGAACACGCCTCTAACTAGCTCACTGTCGGCTGCAAATGAGGCAGATGATCAAATGTATTCTCTTGAATGTTGTACTGGTAGCCCGAGTGATCATCTGCGAGTACTAGTTTGTACCCTGCCTCTGTGTACGCAAGGTCGCTAGATCCTGATCCTTGGCCTCTATACCGCTTCATCACACTTGGGATTCTATAACTGATTATACCCCGCAAAATACACCACGTATTTATACATTATATATCAACCATATGCACCACAGTATTTAAATGAGTCACATATTTAACAATCACCAATCAATGTAAAAAATAAATAATTTCAAATTTCAAATAGAATTTAATTTTTTTTTAACACATACGCTTGGATTGGATCTACGTCGGGTCGGATGTGGTCGAAGTCATCCTACGGATCATGGTCATTATTACTGGTCAATAGGAGTGGCTCGCACTCGTGGTAGATAGCACATGCATCATCATACCCTTCTCCATGACCAATGTCGTATACATTCCTGGGTTTATTGCTTATAGCGCAAGCCCAACCTGGGTCCTGTTCATCTTCAACGTAAAAAACTTGGACAACTTGTGTAGTTAGCATATACGGCTTATTAGTGATCAGCTTTACCGTGTGGACAAGTTTTTTAAAGTTGACAAGCACTAGCCCATTCTCGTTCACCTTGTACCCTATGTCCCTCCTGGTGTCCGTCCAATCACACTTGAACAGGACGTACTTGGTCCTTTCGTAGTACTCGACCTCAATTATTTTTGTTAACTTCCCGTTGTACATTTTGCCATCAACGGTTGGCACACACACACACGCATCGCTGTTCTGAGTTCTCTTTCCCGCATCACGTGTTTGAGTGCGAAACAGTTTGCCATTTACAACATATCTGTTATATCTTATTTCTCTCTCTTTTGGCCCTCTACAATGCATCACCAATTTGTCACCCATTTCCTTCCTACCTTGATCATCCACTCGATTGACCTACGAGTGTATTACGTACAATGTAAAACACGCGAAGTTAGTTTGGTTAGTTTATATGATGTACAAGTTCAACATTTAATAGTTAAACATGATGATTATTCATACATATTCACGGTACCAATAGCAGAACTATTCATGATGTTGGGCTTCTAACTGATCATCCGTAGTTCGCCCTTTATTGTGTGATCGCCTAAGCGTATCCATGTGCATCCTACAATTGGAAATTAGTCGCATTATTATTCACCCTAAGGCTACAACATAATTGAACATGCATATTTATGTAACGCGACTTATGCCCGAAGCTGAAGGAACTCGTCAGAGTTCTTCGTAATATATCAGTGAATCTGTGTCAATGTGATACGGTCGAGGATGACTCATGTTCCCGCCCCCCTTGAACCATTAGGATTTCTTTGGATTTTGTTGTGAAATATTGGTGCCTTATCTAGATACCTCGAGCAAAACGTCACCAACTCGGTCGCTATGTAGCCCTCTGCAATGCAGCCCTCAGGAGCCGCTTTATTGCGCACATTATATTTGAACACCCCATGGATCCTACATAAGAACATCATTCAAGTAGTTAGCAATTTTATTCTAATATCGAAAATTAAAATAGTTATTAAGCATGCACAAATTTTACCTCTCTACCAGATACATCCACCTATACTGTACCGGTCCCCCCGAGTCAGCATTCACGAACAAGATGCACGACCACATGAACCATGCTAGTAAAAAAATCGGGGGGGGGGGGGGGGAGAATATCGGTTCCATCTTGCACAAAGTGACACAGATGTCACCCTCTAGTCGGTCCATATCCTCTTGTGTTGAGTTTGTAGAGCATAAGCCCCTGAAGAATGTAGACATCTCAACAAGAGGTCTAACCACGTTACTTGTCAGTGATCCACAGAATGCAATAGGGAGAAGTTGTTGTATTAGTATGTGGCTGTCATGACTCTTCAAGCCCGATATTGTACATTCTTTAAGTCTTACACAACGAGAAACGTTAGAGGCATATCCGTCGGACACCCTCACATTTCGAATCACTTTAAAAAAATGTGTTTTATCATCCCTGGACATCGTGTGGCATGTTGCGGGCATATAGGTTCTACCATCATCAGCCGTGAATAGTGAAGTTTATGTCTCAAACCCATTTATGCTAAGTTTATGCGGGCTGCAAGGTCGTCCTTCGTCTTCCCTGGGATGTTAAGAATTCTGCCAAGTATGTTGTCCATCACATTTTTCTCTGTGCATAACATCAAGGTTGTGCCGCAATAAATTATCTTCCTAGTACGGCAACCTGAAAAAAAAAAAAAAAAAAAAAAAAAAAAAAAAAAAAAAAAAAAAAAAAAAAAAAAAAAAAAACTTTTCTTCTTCCAAACTACATTTTCAGTCGATGCTTCTCCCTTTTTCCGCTTCTTGCTTTTTTTCTTTTTATCCGTGTTTGCCCTGCCCGTGTTCTCATCCCCAAATACCATACCCTCTAACCTTCCTAGGATTTCATCTCCACTTTGCACATGGGGGGCACATTTTGATTCTTGGGTTCCATCAAATGTTTTTTTTGTTTCGTCTCCACGGATGGTCCATGGGTAAGTATGGCCTGTGCCCCATATAACAATATTTTTTTTTTCCGTGTTTTAACCATTTAGATCGTGTTGAATGCATACAGCAAGGACATTCATGCTCACCCCTGTTAGGCCACCCGGACAAATTTGCGTATGCCGGGAAGTCATTTATTGTCCATATCAACTGCACTCACATCACAAAATTATTTTTCTTCGAGGCATCAAATGTGCGTACCCTTACATTCCATAGTTCTTGTAACTCCTCAATCAAGGGCTGAAGGTAGACATCTATATCCATTCAAGGTGAACTTTGGCCCGGGATAATCAGGGATAATATTAATGATGTTTATTTCATGTACATCTAAGGAGGCAAGCTGTATGGAACAAGCATTACTGGCCAAGTGCTATGGGAAGTGCTCATGTTCCCGAATGGATTAAATCCATCCGAGGTTAGACCAAGCCTGACGTTGCTGTTGTTGGCCAAAAATTCTGAATGTAAGAGATCGAATGATTTCCATGCTTCACCGTCGGCCGGATGCCTTAACACGCCGTCTTTGGCCTTGTTCACCAAGCACTGGAACAGAACATAGTAGTGCAGATTACTGTTCATGTATATATATATATATTTTCACTTTTTCATACTTCCTAATACCAATCAATATCAAAACATTCTCACTTTTTTCATTTTTTATATCACATTAATAATTTTTTATTACTATTCAAATAAAAAAATTCATTACAACACAAAACTTTTTTACTTTTCTATACATATTCTTTTTACTCTATATCACATCATCACTTTTTACTAATTTCAAAATTAATATCTCACTACTCTGTTTTGTACATGTCTTTGTCAAACAAGCCCTTTAGTGCGGCCTTCTACATGCCATCTCATGTGGGCCGTAGTATGTTCTAACATAAAAAGCCTTTGTAGTCGTGGGATGAGTGGAAACCACCGCAATACTTTCACCAGACGTTTCTTTCTCGATGATATGGGTTGACCATCCTCGTCCAATTGAATTTCATCATTCCACTTAAATTCTCCATAGACGATGCATGATTCGAATTCCTAGTTGTCCTTCTAGAATAACATACAATCATTACGATATGTAGGAATCTTCTCATACCTAAGCCCCATGTCACTGAGAAACTTTTTCGCCTCATATGTATTAGCTGACAAAGTGTCATCACATGCAGGCAGCAACTAGATGATGAACTCAAGCAAATCCGAGAAAATCTTGTTGCTAAGTTCGCCAACGCACTTCAAGTTGTACAAATGTATAATAGCACTCAGCTTGCTATGTTTAGTACCCCCATGAAGTGGCTTCTCCGACTTTTTAAGCATATCGTAGTACTTCTGAGCTTCACTTTTAGCTGATTCTTCATTCCACCCAATTTCTTCACCTCCCTGAACTACGACCTCAGGCTCACATTTGTTTTCTCTAACTTCGTGCATGCTGAATGCATCACGCAACATTACGTGCATGTCGCCACCCTGTTCTGTGCTTCCACTAGCCGCATCTGCGACCGGGCGATTTGAGTAAGAACCTGTAATAGGATCTCAAACATGCTTCTTATCGTGCCAAAACCATGTAGTGTATGTAGTCATTATTCCCTTAGCTCCTGTCAAGTGGGCAAGTACGACACCGGGCAGGTGGCACTGGTTATTTTGACATGACTTACAAGAGCAGTGTATATTTCCATTGGGGATTCTATAGTTACTAACTATGAAGTCAACAAACAATCTACACCCATCACTGTATTCCCTCATACCCCTAGACTTTGTCATCCAAGTTTTGTCCATCTTTTTCTCCACGTACAATACAAAATAGTAATAAAATAAAGTAAACAACATATTAGGAAGGTCATTATTTTTTTCATCATTAATTAACAAAATTTCAAAACTAAATCATCTATGGTTTTAAAAAGGCTAAATAATCTATTATTTATGAGATTTATCTTTGCCTATTAGTCTACTTTGTTTTGAAGTCGTACTTGTACTCTGGAAATTCATGATTGTAGGACCTTTGAAGAAAATTACAATATTTATTAAAAGGGTAAAACTTAAAGTATAAAATTAGGTGGATTTTTTGTGAAATTAATACACACACATTGGGTGGAGGTATAATTAATTATTCATTAGGTGTATTTTGTTATAAGTGAAGTTTTTCTTTTATATATATATATATATAGTATTCTTCTCTTTACATGATCTCTCTTGCTTAGTAATATATTATACATTAGGTGTATTTATGATTTACCGAAGATGTTAACAGGCTAACAATTGTTTTGATTATTAAATGCAACCATTTTCTATTTAATTGAATACTACAAATTTTTAATGTACTTAACTAGCAATCATGTATTGGAATCTACGGCAGGGGTTTAGAGCTTTTAGAGTTTATTCTCATTTTAATTAAAACAATCAACGTGCTGTTTGGTCTCATTCGTATATATAAGGAACGGTGTTGGAATATTAATTAATACATTTTTGTTTGAAAATTATACCGTCCATATGGGTTGTTTTGGTCAAATCAAATAATGGGGAGGGTCAAAATGCTAAAGTAACAGATAGATAGCTTGCTCGTAAAAGTTGCCTATAAATTTCATGGTGGTGGATAAGGAAAGGACCCTCCTATGGCATCATCGTAACCTTCAAAAAAATAAGAACTAAAGGACAAAAAAAAGATAAGAAATTAACAACCGACCAAGGCAAAGCTTCTGGTGCTTGATAATTGCCAAGTCTACCATGATTGTGCTATGATGCATATATGGTTAATATCTTCCTTTAGTAAGAAAACATGTTCATTGATAGGGAAAGGGTTGTCCCATTACATCATCCACCATTGGAAAAATATAGAACATATATTGTACATTAAGAAAGAATTTAAGAGACAAAATAGTGCGATTAACCACCTCTATCACTGTTTAAGATATCCTTGGACTATTTAACTCTTTCAAACAGCTGCTTAATTTTCAAGATTTTTTTTTTTTTTTTTTTTAATGATGGAAACCTACAAGGTAAAGCCACTTCGTTTACACACACTTGAAAAGCAAACTTCAGACCCGTACAAGACCCCCAACACAAATAGGAGTACAAATTTTTGTGCTCACAACGTAGTTAAAGGGGTAGTTTTTACCATATTTTATGGTAGTTTTTCTTCTGGGGATTTTTCTTTATTGGATTTTTCCCAAACGTTCTTGAACTTAAAAATTTCCTCTGTTTTTCTTCTGGGGATTTTTCTTTGTTGGAAAGGGATATTGACTCAATTAAAAAAAGAAGAAGAAGATTTTTAACTTTCTGGAGGAAGATAAATCCTAAAATGTCAAACTAACCAAACAAAAGAGGTAAAAGGAAGCTCAAAGGTTGGCATATACATTCAATCAATTATCCTTAAACAAGGTATATACACCGCTGTATTGAAAAGTTAATCCAACATAGAATAATATCAATTTAAACAATAAACAATAAACCAAACAAGAGATAATCAAAACAATAACAAAAATCAAAAACTGAAACACAACAAAAAAGAATAAATGTATTTTACATATAAATAGATAATTAATATATAATTGAAAAAAAAAAAAAAAAAACTGGAGAGTCACTAACCGTACGGGTGGAGGGCGTCGGTGGTCTTTGGCGGTCGTGGGTGGCCGGCGTCTGATCGAGCTGGGCAGGAGAGCAAGAGATGAGAGAGAGAGAGAGCTAAAGAGATATATTGAGAGAGAGAGAGAGGAGATGCATACCGTGCAGTACTGATCGACGGAGTTGATGCGGTGGCCGGCGTAGTTGAGAGAGAGAGAGAGAGAGAGAGAGAGAGAGTAGAGTGAGAGTGAAATTTTTGCTGCAGAGAAAAGAGCTGTCGCGCGGGTGTGCGTGGTTCTATGAAATTGTTTGTGGCGTGTTAAACTAACATGCCACAAAATTTGTGGCGTACCGGATCCAACACGCCAGTAATTTAGTGGCGTTTACATTGTAGAGTGAGAGTGAAATTTTGATTACATTGTAAAAGATATAATAGTAACTTCTAAACTGTTGTAACATGTAAGACATGAGCCACCCCATGACACTAGCATTATATTTTGATTATACATGAAGTCGATCTGCTAGTGATCTTTTAAATTTACAGGCAATGAATGGCAACCGTCAAATTACAGTGTCATAATATGCATATAAGAAGGATACTAAAGGTAAGCACCATGGTACTCAAGGTTTGCAAAATCTCTATTTGTTGGCTTTAATAACTTAGTTTGGACGGATTTGTTTCAATCCAGGTCAAGTATATTTGACGCAAAGGCAGGAATTGGGGCTCAGTGCCTCCTTCATGAAGCTTGTTTCATGGTATGACAACGAGTGGCGTGGAGAAATCTTGTAACAGTGTTGATTTTTGGATCCTTTTTTTGTTCATTTTCTTTGATTTTTGTATTGAATGTCCTGGTGTTTTTGCCATTTGGTGTTTAAGCTATTTTTGTCCAAAGTTCAAATTTTTTCGGTTTTGATATGAGATTTTGGGTTATTATAATTGAGAAGGGATTTATGGGGTACGTATTTGATTGTCATTTGTTTGGGAAGAGAGGGTTTAGAACTTCCGGAATTCAACTTCCATCATTTTATAATTATTATTATTTTTTTTTAGGGAAAAGTACACATAACCCTGTCAAACTATCACTCAATTGTCAATGTACCCCATAAATTACCAATTGTGTCAATGTCCTCTCCTAAACTATCGAAAAATGTCAATGTCCCCCCTAAGACCAACAAAAAGACAAAAATGACCCTAATTTTTTTTGAATAAGACAAAAATGTACTCATAAATTAAAAAAATAAAACTAAAACTAAAAAACTTAAAACAAAAAAAAAATTAAATAAAAAACGATTTTTTTTTTTTTTTAAAAAAAAGAACAAATTTTTTTTATTTTAAAAAAAAAAAAGCAAACAAAATAATAACTGAGATTTATTTATTTTTTTAAAAAAATAAATCAAATGAAAAAAGAAAAAAGAAAAACCAGTTTTTATTAAATTAAAAAACGAAAAAGAACAATTTTTTTTTTAAAGAAAAAAAATGAAAAAACGAAAAAACAAAAAATAACTGAAATTTATTTATTTATTTTTTTAAAAAAATAAATGAAAAAAAAACCAGTTTTTATTAAATTAAAAAACAAAAAAGAACAATTTTTTTTGAAAGAAAAAAAAAAGGAAAAAACGAAAAAATAACTGAAATTTATTTATTTATTTTTTTAAAATAAAACAAATGAAAAAAAAACCTGTTTTTATTAAATTAAAAAAAAAAAGAAAAAGAAAAATTTGTTTTTAAAAGAAAAAAAACTGAAAAATATTATTATTATTTTTTTTAAAAAAAATATTTTTTTTTGGAATAAATTTTTGTTATTTTATATTTTTTTAATAAGTTTTTTTAGTTTTTATTTTATTTTAACAATTTTATGAAGGGCATTTTTGTCATTAGGGGGACATTGACATTTTCTAGTAGTTTAAGGAAAGAGATTGACACAATTGGTAGTTTGAAGGGTATATTGACAATAATGTGGTAATTTAAGGGGGTTATGTGTACTTTTCCCTATTTTTTAACATAAAATCTAAATTTAGTGACGCGTAAAAAATTGACGCATCACTAAATCCAAATTAGCGACACACACATTAACCACATGGCAGACATGTCACTTTTGGCCATCACTAACGTTTAGTGATGTGTCAGAGCTCCTGACACGTCACTAAACCGACGTTAGTAATTTATTTATTTATTTATTTTTTAGTGTAGTAAAAATCAGCTTTTGAATTAGCAATGATTTCATAAAAAGAAAAATCAATAGTTAATTTTCACTGCCCCATATCTCAGTTGTAGAAAATAATTATATAGCAGTCTATTAAATAACATTTATAATAAATATATAATCCATAAGATACAAATACCGATTACCTCCAATTAAGTTGTAGCCGATTTGATCTTTATAATTGTTTAGGTTTTAATGCATGGAATTTCATTAAAATATTAAATTCTACGTTTTAAAATCCATAAAAATGCCAACACTACTGTGTACAACCTCGCCAAATGGGGAATAGGATCCTCTCAATTTCATTTAATGAAATGGATACTATTAATTTCAAATGAAAAGTCAGGATTTAAAATTGATGCATCTAATAGTGTATATGAAGTCAATGTTGGCATGTTTTTTAAAAATTTAAAAAATGTGAAATAATGTACACTATTAAATGCATCAACTTTAAATCTTGACCATAAAATAGATAGTATCCATTTTATTTGAAATGGATAAGATCCTATATATTCCGCCAAATGGGCTGCTTACAATAAATTTAATTAAAACATTTATTTATCTTCTCTCTATATATATATTTTCCTCCAAGTAGAATATTGCATGTAATGACAATTTAAGTTATATAGTGCGGCAACGACACAGAATAATAATGAAGTCAAAAACATTCAACTAAGGTAGTGTGAGTTATGGAAGCCACAATGCTTAATTATTTAGGTAATTTTTAAGAAAGTCCACTAAAAAAAAGAAGGTAATTTCTTTATTAAGGTTTTTATTATTATTATTATTATTTTCGCAAGTACTATTAGCTTGAAACAGTACCTCTCCCAGATTAGAGGACACCATCACATTATTTTTCAGAGATAGATTTATAAAGTACTATAAATCCATATCCATATTAATACTCTTGGCTACCTTGATCAATTGCAAGACTTAAAAGATACAAATTACCAAGTTACTGTCTAAACAGCAATGCTAATATAGAGTAGAGTATTTGTTTAATCAAATCACACAAATGTAGAATAGAATATTTGCTAGGAGATTAGTGCAAGGATTATTGGAAAAGGCAAAGGAATATTCAGACACAATGCTGCTAATGCCAAGTTTTGCGAGAATTGGAGTATTCCTTTGAGTATTCTGGATTCGAATGGCTGAAGGGCTGTTGTACGTATTGAGTTGCCGTGCGGCTGGTTTTTTTGCTGTTGCTGCTGTGTTGCAGTGCTGCTTCAAAGCGGCTGGATTGTTGGTATTTGTTAAGGAATATTCCTCTCCCACCCAAGGTGGGGCCAGATTTTCCCTCCAAGTGGGATTTCGGACACCGGAAAGGATTGGTCCCCGGACAATGACCTTGGTCGCAGGAAGCCTTCAGTATTTATGAAACCAGTCAAATCAAGTCAGGGAAGATATGAGACGTCTACATGGAGCCCTGCGCTTGACAGGGGTAAAAGAGACATATAGCACATAGGGGTATAAAAAGGGAGTATAAAAATTATTAAAGGGAAAAATTTTCATTTTCTCTGAGATCTCTCTCTCTCTGTCTCCCCTCTTCACATAAATACTGGACTGACTTGATCGTCGGAGGAGGCTCCGCCGGCCAACCCCCGGCGGGTCTTTGCTGTTTTGCAGGCCAGCACGGGGAAGAAAGGACGTCTCTGATCATGCCACGTCACCGTCCCAAAAAAAAATCATCAACACTTGGCGCCGTCTGTGGGAACGACGTGGTTGCTCCTACCAAAACGAAAATTCAGAATGGTGACTGGTGATCAGAACACCCTTTGTCAAAGGAGGGAGAGCGAATGGAGCAGATTTGGAGTTTTTGTTTGACAGATCTAAACTTAAGAACGGTGTACTTACACCCACATGCTGTGATTTCATGAAAGTCTATCCTAGTGCTGCTCTTTGATGACGGCAACGCCGGAGGATAGAGCTTACCTTCGCAGATATGTGGTTATCCCCCAAGCTGGCAAATACCTTTGTAGGCACATTAGATAAGTCCTTTATTTTGTCATCACTCGATTCAATTGTTCATTTATGCTCTTCTATACTATGGATTTTGATGGAAGGAGAAGGCTTCTCACCGAAGAAATAAGAGACTCTTCAGATTTGTTCGAGTTTCGTACCAAGTGCAGTTGTTGACTAGTTTGGCACGTGAAAGGAGCAGCTTTATTAGAAAATAAAAGAAGGAGAAGTGGACACGTATCAAGCTGCAGGAAAATTGTGGGAGACATAAATGTGGCTTTATTGGCTTTTGTGTTTATCTCAGAAGGGATCCTTTAAATTGATATGACTCCCACGGTCGGAAGCCAGGGCTTGGAGCTTGTCTCACAGCACTGCCAAAACGCCAAGCATCTAGAACCAAACGCAACTGCCGAAGGACTAAACAAGATAATTTCAGTCGATCTACAGATCTTTGGTCGAGGGGCAGAGAACACACATGAGCAAGTCTCAGACGCTCGCCGGAAGACGAATCGCGTACGACTTAGCTCTTAGCTTAGAAGCTTGTCCTCGGTCTTCAAAGTTGAGCTATCATGCTTGAGTCCCCATCGTGATCATCGCTGCCCAGATTTCATGGTCAAGCTTTCCCAAGGTCGTCCGTCTTCGCGACGACATATCCTTTCGAGCTCCGTTTCCGGGAGATAGGATTGTTTGCCAGGTCGGGGTCGGGGTCGGGGTCGGCTATACGTGTTGAGCTTGAATTTGCCTTAGTGCATGAGTTCCGATGAGGCCAGTTTATAAATATACATGTGGTGGAGAAGAGTGGGTCAGGCTTTGTAGACTTTCGTGTGAAATGATCATGACCGGATTCAAGTTGACCAAGTTAACGTGCACAAGTTGCACTGCAGAAGAGAGAAGGGGCGTATCTGGGATCGCTTTTGGGATAGAATCTCACCCTGGACTTGGAACAGAGGGGGAGCTAGTAGGAGAAGAAGCGAAGCTTAACTCTAATACATTGAAGCAGCTGGAGGCCTAGCTCACCGTAAGCTGGGAGCTTCACCGGAAGGCAGTGAAGCGAGACTCGTTGAAATGTAGCACCAAATGATACCGGGTCCAAACTTGTAGGTATTCCGACGTTCATCCGAAGCTGTCCACGGGCAAACTTTACCGGATCTTCAGCACATACAGGCTACGTGGTCAGATTAGGAAGTAATCATGCATGGTAAGGATAGTTGTTGCTTTCCTGGTCAAGGAACCAAATTGTTTGGAAGCCCGTGTCTGAATAAGTGGGCCCAGGACAGTGAAATTCATGGTAGCTGGTGATGAGGGATCCTCGGACGAACATGCCCGAGATCAGTTCTGGAGTCATTTCCGAGAACCTACTCGAGACGAGTTTCATAGCTTCAGCTAGTTGATGAAAGCCCGGACTCCCGGTAGGTGCAGAGTCTTCAAAGAAGAAAAATTCTACATTGGTTGGAAGATGACAACCCGATAAGTGGTTCGCCCATTTCAACCTTGGCAACAGATTGGGCTCATTTGAGCGTCATCGGAATAGTGTGCGTTTTGTCACTTCTGGGAACGTTTCCGAGATTATGTCCAGAGTCCGGAGACCACAGTCATTACGACATCCTCAGGACTTGTATTAGGTTGGTGCTAGGATTATGTCGGGTCTGATACAGTTCTGCCCAGGAAAACTCGTGTTTACGACAGATCCTGAAAGCTCCCCAAGAAGCCCAGCGCTGAACTAGAGCCAGCCAGGGTTCTTTGGGTTCCGATGTCGGATGCATAATGGGAATTTTTTCTTAAAAAAAAAAGGGAAGAGGGAAGAGAAAGGAGAGGAGCATGCGGTCTCTCCCCTTGGATTGTTGAGGCGCCTCATAACTTCATGCGCCGCAGTGGCTGGATTTGTTTGTGACATAGAGGACCTCAATGCTAGTCAGAGGCTGACAACCGATCAAAGGAACTTTACTGTAGGCACCAT
The DNA here is from genome assembly GCA_028654335.1 of Alnus rubra. Taxonomy (NCBI): domain Eukaryota; kingdom Viridiplantae; phylum Streptophyta; class Magnoliopsida; order Fagales; family Betulaceae; genus Alnus; species Alnus rubra. The sequence continues at coordinate 723,001 of JAJPGS010001223.1, read as the reverse complement.
CCTTGTCTGAGTGTGGGTCCAAAAGCCGTTTATTGGCAGGAAAGGAGTTCACCTCTATACTAAATTAGAAATACCGGGAAAGGATGTCTGAGCAGAAGCAAGGATTATTGTAGGTTCTCGGTTGAATCCTCCGGGAATCGGGGGTATCTCTCGGGAGACGGAGGCTGAGTAAAGAAGGAAGAAGTAAGCAGGTTCCTCCAGGCTCTGCAGCCGAGTTTATAGAGACCAAACCTTATGATCTAGTCATGCAAGGGGTCGAGGTGGACGCTGACTTCTTTTGGATATTTACTTTTGACCCCGGAGCTTACTTTGGAAGAATACTGTCGGACATCCGGAGTTCAGTTTGGCTAAAAAAGAACGTAGGATGGTTGAAGCTTAAGGAAAGCGTGGATATTGTGGTATCGCCTGTACACAGTTTGTTTGTGAAGACTCTGACTGAGTGTTTTAGTAGCGTAGTGTCTTTGAGGGTGCTAGGAGAGAGAGGGCGTCTCTGGGATCACTTCCGAGACCATGTCCGGAGTCCGGGGCCACATTTGTTGCAAAATTCCAAGGACTCGTATCAGATTGTATGGGTTCTTCCAGAAGCCCATCCCCGGACCGAAGCTGTTAGGGCCTCTTTGGGGTTCGACATTTGGCATGTAATGAAAGATTTGTTTTAAAAAGGAGAGGGAAAAGAGGAATATGAACCTAGGAGACCTACCCTGATTTAACTGGCTTTACACAACGCAAAGGGTGAAAGACTAAGAAATGGCCAGGCTCCAAACTTTGGGAAAACTATTGAAAAAGTGGAACTTCTGTCACCCTGGACGTTGACCTCTAGCCCCAGATAAAAATGTCCAGGATCTAAGCACAAGTGAGGATGGACGTGGATGCTCAGTCGGATCATCCCGGAATCGAGCTTTGTTGCTCGGAAATCATTGGGAATTGTGGAACCAGGCAGGTAAAACGGCAAAGGAATCAAGGCATGCTGACGGTGTTGCTAGCAAGTTGGATCATTGATAGCGGTTTCTAGAATACCCACACAAAGGCTTACACCCACAACTACCAGAATTGTGGGCAATCGAGTCAGGCCCAGGTTTGAACCACGCCAAATTGGTGCTCACCTCCTCAAAAGAGCTGAGATAAGTTCTCTTTTCTCTTTTTATTTTATCTTATTAAATTTCGGATATTAAACATTGGTGGCATAGACATATACGTCTGTACCTCTTAGGATAAAACCCAAAGGTGGTAAATTTCGGAGTATCAGACCTGGGAAGGTCTCTCCAGTAAAAGACAAAGACTGATAATTAATCAACTACTATGCCCCCATGGAGCATGATTGCCGAGGTCTTTGATAATGTCATGATTTCAAGGGTCAATGCTAGATATACATGTTTGTATTTGCTGACTCTTAACAAATATTGGAGCTCATAATACAGAGACGGGAATTGATCCCATCCTGACGGTCTCCCATTGGATCTATTGATCTTTTTCTATAGCATTTTTGCAGGAGCTTTGTTTTTATTGTACAAACAAATAAAGCGAAAAGGAAAGCTCTCGACGTTACATTCCGAGAGCATTGTTTGAGGGCAAAAGCTGGATTAATTTCCGATGACATTCCCGGAGTATAATAAATAAAAAATCGGAAGAGGAGTGAGAACCTCGTTAAAAAATCAGGAGCCTGCCCCCACGAGGGGAATAACGGGTGGACCCCCTGTCTCCGGACAGGAGGGATAAAGGGAGCCCGCCCCCACGAGGGGAATAACGGGTTGACCCCCTGTCTCCGGACAGGAGGGATAAAGGGAGCCCGCCCCCACGAGGGGAATAACGGGTGGACCCCCTGTCTCCGGACAGGGGGGATAAAGGGAGCCCGCCCCCACGAGGGGAATAACGGGTGGACCCCCTGTCTCCGGACAGGAGGGATAAAGGGAGTTCGCCCCCACGAGGGGAATAACGGGTGGACCCCCTGTCTCCGGACAGGAGGGATAAAGGGAGCCCGCCCCCACGAGGGGAATAACGGGTGGACCCCCTGTCTCCGGACAGGGGAATAACCTCGATAAAAATCAAGAGAAGAATAAGGGCCTCGGTAAAAAACAACGAATCCGAGGAGGTGACCTTGTTAAAAACAAGGAAGAAGACGAGGATAAGGCCATGAGAGAATCAAGACACCGGACGAGAAAATCAGCATTTGGCTTTTCGGCCTTGATTCATTTTCATAGGCTCTGTGCTCCCAGGACAAATCACTCCGGCTAGCTATCCTCACACCGGAGTGCTTTGGGGGGGTAAGAGCTTTGAGGATTGGTTATCGAATGTTTAATACATAAAATCCCGTTGACATTTCCGATAACTTCCGGATTAGTTTAAAGGAAGAGGAGTAATAACCTCGTTAAAAAGAAGAAAAGAGGGAAGAAGACGAGTATAAGACCTCGTGAGGAAAGTCCGATCTCGGACAAAGGACCACCCCTCTTGGTAGAGGACCAGGGGGGTGAGGAAAAAAGTCCAATTTTGGACAAAGAACCACCCCTCTCGGTAGAGGACAGGGGGGTGATGCGAAAAGTCCAATTTTGGACAAAGAACCACCCCTCTCGGTAAAGGACAGGGGGGGTGATGAGGAAAGTCCGATCTCGGACAAAGGATCTCCCCTCTTGGTAGAGGACCAGGGGGGTGAGGAGAAAAGTCCGATCTCGGACAAAGGACCACCCCTCTTGGTAGAGGACCAGGGGGGTGAGGAGAAAAGTCTAATTTTGGACAAAGAACCACCCCTCTCGGTAGAGGACAGGGGGGTGATGCGAAAAGTCCAATTTTGGACAAAGAACCATCCATCTACCAAAAGAGATTAATGGCCCGACGAAAGGTTTCCGACTATTGGGAACGGTGGATATGTTAAAATGCCATCGGAATCATTGTCCGGGGAAGCATAATGCTAATGCTTGGCATGATGTTGTGCGGGCGTAATTTTACGATTTGTGAGACATCCATTTCGGTGGTAATCCGAGGAAATTATTAGAGATTAATTTGGAATTCACGTCGTAAGGGAGTAACTTTCGTCAAAGAAGAAGATTTTATTAGATTTACTCAGGGGGCACACGTACATGAAGACGAAGATGACAGACAACCCCGAAGGAATACTATGCATGGTAGTCATCTGATTGCAAATAATCCTGACACTGCAAAGAGGAATTGCCTGGAAACCTTAAAGGGATCATCCGCGCAAATTCCAAGCGCGGCTTGAACAGCTGGGCTCCCACGAGCCGTTGGGGCAAAATTTGGGTGCTGCACAGTTCCTGTAGGCTGGACAGGAACAGGTTGGTGTGAAGCTAGAAGACACGCACCCCTGTACGCCTAAAGCCGGAGATCGCACATTCGATAGAACCGCCGTGGAGAGCTGATGCTTCACGGCGGTGAACTTCTAAACCAAAACCATCCTTAATGGATTTGTGAATATGCTCGGTCATGAAGACCGCACCGGGAATGAAGAACATTGTGAGAAAGTTTGAAGAGTTCAAATAGGATAAAAGGAAAAGATCCGATCTCCAGAAAGGGAATAAGAAGAGAGGAAAATCTACTCAAATGAGCAATCTGGAGACCAATGACCTTCTTGCAAAGGAAGTGACGAATAAATAGGAAGATAATGACAATCAATGCACACATGATTTACGGGGTGTTAGGTGAGCCTAACTAATGGTGAATTTATGATGAAAATAAATTCCTGATTGCTTGCCATAAATGGCCTGGAGTCGCGTGGAACGGCAGTCAAAGAAATGTTCAAGTTTTCACGGGACCAAAGGAGGGCATTATGCAAGTTAGATGAGGAATGGTCGATGAGTCAGTCGAATAACAGAGGTTTCATTAGGTAAATTCTCCGTACTTTTATACCAAAGATAGGAGAATTGGGGGGTAAGTGTTAAGGAATATTCCTCTCCCACCCAAGGTGGGGTCAGATTTGCCCTCTAAGTGGGATTTCGGACACCGGAAAGGATTGGTCCCCGGACAATGACCTTGGTCGCAGGAAGCCTTCAGTATTTATGAAACCAGTCAAATCAAGTCAGGGAAGATATGAGACGTCTACATGGAGCCCTGCGCTTGACAGGGGTAAAAGAGACATATAGCACATAGGGGTATAAAAAGGGAGTATAAAAATTATTAAAGGGAAAAAATTTCATTTTCTCTGAGATCTCTCTCTCTCTTTCTCCCCTCTTCACATAAATACTGGACTGACTTGATCGTCGAAGGAGGCTCCGCCGGCCAACCCCCGGCGGGTCTTTCCTGTTTTGCAGGTCAGCTTGAGGAAGAAAGGACGTCTCTGATCATGCCACGTCACCGTCCCAAAAAAAATCATCAACAGTATTGATGCTGTGTTGCTGATACCATGTGGCTTGTTTGTTGTTGTTTTGGTTCTGGTTTCGATCCCTTTGACTTTTGTTTTTGGATTTTTTATTTAGTTTGATTCTCCGTATAATTGTTGTAAAGTTGCTGAGCAACTTGTGGTCTAGTCGACTTTTACTGTTTCTTGAGAGAACTCTGTAATTCGGATCCTTATGTGGAATGAAAAATGTTACTCATAGCTAGAAAAAAAAAAAAAATGACACAAATGGAATGATAGTGGTAATGGACTTTTACAAATATGAAAAATGTTGTAGTTTTTTTGTAACACCTAATCCAAATTGGGTTTAAACATTTCCGGCTAGGAGAACATCGGCAATCAACTTGTCCAAGTTCTGATAAGAAGAACCACCAGGCTTGACAGCTTCTTCTGCCATTGTCTTCCACTTCATTACCTTCCTCTTCATTTCTTTACCCTTATCACCCTCCATTAACTCCCTCACAAGCTTCTCAACATCATCCCTCTTAACAACATTATCTATCTCCATCCCAATGCCCCATTCAATGCAAGAATATCGGCAATTTGTCTGTTGCTCGGCAAAGAAGGGCCAGGAGATCAGCGGCACTCCACCACACACGGTTTCGAGCGTTGAATTCCATCCGCTATGCGTTAAAAACCCTCCGATCGTGGGGTGCTTAAGGATTTCTTCTTGAGGACACCAACTTATTAACTTGCCTCTATCTTCAGTTTTGGTAAAAAACTCAGGAGGAAGAACAGCTGAATCGCCTACCACAAGATCAGGCCTTATAACCCACAAGAAGGGCTTCTCACTATTGGCAAGTCCCCAAGCAAACTCAATGAGTTGTTGGGGCGTCATGACAGTGGTACTCCCAAAATTGACGTACACCACGGAGTTGGGTTCTTTTGAATTTAGCCACTCTAGTGACCCCGGCGGTTCTTTCCATAGATTGGAGCCTATTGATTTCAGTCGTTCATCTTTGATCTGATCGGCAAGCAGCAGAAGTGGACCGATGGTGTATATGCGAGGAAGCAAGGTCGAGAGAGCATCCAAAACGTCTTGTTCAAATAGGTCAAACGTGTTCAAAATGATAGCTGAAGCTCTTGAAGACCTCTCTGTTTCACGGATCATGAAGTTGATCATCATATCGTTCTCATCCGTTGTTCTAACGAAACATGGAAGATCCTTCAGACGGATGTGTTTCATACCGGGAATCCAATCGATTGCGGTTTCTAAATAACCGTTTGTTAGGTAGCTTGCATCTGCGAATCATATCCAGGTATATCACAACGTTTGTGAATGTCTTACTGCAAAATTAAACACTGTCGATTAATTTTGATTGATTACATATGCGGATAGAATATAGTTACCTTTGAGTGGTGTTAAACCTCGTTCAACAAGATGACGATAATGCATATAGCCCAAGAAGCCGCAGGAGCTTGGTGTCCAAAAAAGAATATTTGGAATTCCAAATTCTTCCGAAGCTTCAAGAGTGAAGGACATGCAGCCATCAGAAATGATACACGTCACAGGCGGCGCGTTGGAAGAGCAATCAGCGTCGTTAAGTTTGAAGAGAAGGTTGCGAAGTGGGGCGAGGCAATTCTTTGAGGTGGAATCGCAGAGAGCGGGGACGTCTTGCCTGACATCGGCATTTGAAGGTGGGAGGCCGTCTGGGATGCTTTCAAACCGGAAGTCCGGCAAGCCATCAAGAGAGTTGGGGCCACTAGACCTGAGTACGCGTGTGTGGATGTAATGGGTGTTGACAAAAGTTATGTGAAAGCCTTTATGGTGGAGAAGTTTCGCTAGCTTCAGCATCGGGTTTATGTGACCCTGAGCTGGATGTGGAACGCAAACAACATGTCCTCTAATACCAGCTGAAATGGAACTCATTTCTCTCTCTCTCTCTCTCACGCACGGACAAACAGGGCGCAAAACAGGACTTTTTAAGAGAGAAAGCTCGGTCTTTCCTGGCCAAACTGTCGAACATAAACTAAGCTTTTACCTACCGTCAAGGGTGAAAAATATCGAACCGGGAAAGGGCGTTGAAAAAACAAACACAAAAAAACGACAATGAGATGAAACAGTACGAATAAAATGACAATGAGATAAAACAAAAGCATAATTTGTTTTTTTTGGATTAAAGATATAATAATAATTACAGCCGGCTGAAAAGTCCTTGAAAAAGCAGTACGAATAATGTGTTACTGACGTGTGCTTTCAACCACGTGTTAGAGCATGCATGTCATGTGGACGTTTGTTTAAATTAATGTTTGACATTAAAATGCATCTGCGTACTTAATCTATATATGTTTTTCGCATCATCTGTGCAGTGGGAAGTTTAATTGGGCCTATTGTGAACGATTTCAAAAATAATTTCTTACGATTTTTAGTGTATTGATTTTGTTTTTATTTTTGTTTTTGATTTTTTTTTTAAAGCTCTAATGTTTTAAAAATACATTGATTTCACATTACTTTTATATATATTGTTGGGGATAAATCTCACTCAACCCGATCCAAAGAGGAGATTCAAAAGTCAAATAAGGTCCAAACAGATAAGAATAATGATCATATCAGAAGTCTAAGAAGATATCAGATCAGAAATCTAAGAAGATATCAAATTAGAAGTCTAAGAAGGATTAAAGTCCAATTAGAACTCTGACAACAGTTCTAGATCGACAAGGAGCATGATTTCTAATCCAGCTTTGACTCCACTACTTTGCCTATAAATAGGCCCATACCCCAGGTATAAACTAAGACTCAATTTTATGCATAGAGCATTATTTTCTCACAGAAGCTAACTTAGGCATCGGAGCGGGACCCCCGGAAGGGTTCTATCAAAGGAACGTGCAGATTCACACCATACCGGAAACTGTACCAATATATATATATATATATTTAAGTATTATACAATAAAACAATACAACCAATCAAACTATCTACAATTCCTGCTATACGACAAGACCATCAAGCAACAACAAATAACACAAAACATAATTATCTATTGAAAGAGCACAATCAAAAATACTTTAAAATTAAAGCTGCTAATTCCTTTAAAGAACAACGTACTGAAAAAAAATCACAACAAAATTAGACCACTAAAAAAAGTGCAATCTCTTTGACAAATAGGTGCCTCACATGGATGTGGATTACATTGTTTGCTCACCTCTCTCTCTCTACATGGATGCTAGAAGACGCACGCACCTGTGACCTCTCACTTTCTGCCATCGATTCTCTAATTTAGCATCACTTCACAATACCCATCAGCAGGGACCGAGCTAGATATTTTAATACGAGGGGCCAAGTAATTATTATTAATATTTTAATAAGAGGGGGCCAAGTAATTATTATTATTATTGTTATTTTAAGTAGGGGTTAAAGAATATATATATATAGGAAAATTTTAAGTAAATTAAACATAACTCATTTTGATATTTTTAACATTCCCTTCAAATTAAAAATCAATAAGCATTTAAGCTATTTAATAATTCTCACTTTTACCCATTTTTTCTTTTTTAATTAATCCATTAACTCTAGTTAGACTACTTTCGTAACCCCAACTTCCAGACCATCATTCATGAATATTACGAGTCAAAAAGACAAAACTTAATTACAAATCATAATATGACAAATTAACAATGATTTTACTTTAACACATTTTTTTAAAGGGTTAAAACTTTTTTAAATTTTAAATATCACATTAAACATTATTATAATTTATCAACAACAACACAAGTTAGCCACACAAATGACACAAATAATCACTCACATTGTTTACACGGTTCACGAGTGTGGAGGAGTGTTCAAATTACAATTTCTTTTGAGACTTTTTTTCCTCAGTCAATATCGATCCAAGTCTAACCTCTTTATTTCACTTATTTTATATTTTGTCTGACTCTCTTTCTTTAGCCTCTTCTTCCCTTTCAAGACTCGCTTTTCTAGCCTCTTCTTCCGAATTATACAAAAGAAAAGGCAAAATAAATGATAAAAAAGAGGATCATGGAGGACACAAAAGACTCTTCCTCTTCTAAAAGACTAGGAGTATAGTATAGTAGGCAGGCGAGTCTTCGAACCTGGCCTAATCTAATAGGCCTTCCAGGCCTGAAAACACCGATGCAACATGGTTTCATAGTGTAGGATGGCTCTTACCGGAACTTCTTCACTTAATTATCAAGATTAGAGAACAACGCTAGCCCAGCTAGGATGCCTCCGACCCGAGAAGCAGATCCCAGCTTAGAAAGCGAGGCTGGTATTGGTTCAGAAGCAGGCCTCAGAACCCACATCAGTACTTCCCAGCTTAAAGCCCCTGGAACCCCTTTGTGAATCCTTTGTTTGAACTGTGAACCCTACTGTATCGACTTACCCATCATCTCGATCAGGTGACCTGGTTGAGTCTGGTCTCGAAGTAAAATCCAATCTTCCTCTTCAGTTCTTCGGTTCACCTTCACGTTTTCAGTTTTCTTCTATTTTTTTTTTTTTCAAGAAATTGGGGGGTGGGGGGGGGGGCCATGGCCCCCATGCCGCCCCCCTCTCCCCCTGTCTCTGCCCATCAGGTGAGGGTCAAAACACAGAGAAATCAAATTTAATTATTTCCTAAACTGTAAACATCCATTCAAACAAAGTTCCAATTTAACCAGAAGAATCAAAACCAAAACTGTTTCTCAACACCCATCAGGTTACAAGCCCAGCAGAAAAAAAAAAAAAAAAAAAAAAAAAAAAAGGGGAAAAACTCACTTTTAACTTTTGATCTTTCATCATTTTAAATAAAGGTACCAAAACTTTAAAAAGTGTCAATTTAGGGTATCAATTTTTCAATATTTTTCAATTTCAACCGTCCGTTAGAATCGTTACATCCTGTCAAAATTCCAAAAATACTCATCTTTTTTTTTTTTTTTTTTTTTAAAAAAAAAAAAAAATGAAAAATTGATAGGATTTAGGTATTGGTCAGAATTTAACAGAATTTACAAAAATACCCATGCTGAATCTTTGAAATTTTTATAATTTTTTTTTTTTAAAAAAAAAGAAAAGCATAGGGTTATTTTGAGAATTTTGATAGGATTCAACGGAAAATTCTAACAGATGGTAGAAATTGAAAACAATTAAAATATGGATACCCTAAATTGACACTTTTTAAAGTTTGGGTACCTTTTTTCAAAAGTAATGAAATTAAGATCAGAGGTTATAAGTTAACTTCTCAAAAAAATAAAAACTTCGTCCCATCACCCATCAACTGAGTAATCAAAATCTCTCCATTCACCCATTTTCGAGAAGAACAAGAAATTGTAGTAAGATGAACACAAGACCTCCAAAGAACAACCAACACTTATGAAAAAAGTGAAATTATCAACAAAACCAACATCCAATCCATTGCATGGAAAACCTAAAGAGAACATTGAAACCACCTAAAATTTTGTAGCCGATGGAAAATCAGAGACCGCGAGGCGAGTGGAATAAGATAGTGGCTCTGGGCTCCGGCGGCATCACAATGTGAAGTGAATGAGAGTTTGAGATATGAGAGACTTACGTACGCCAGGCGAGAGGAAGAACATGATGGCTTTGGGCTCTGGCGGCGTAACAGTGAACTGGTGAAGTGAATGAGTGAACTGTGAAGAAAACAAACTTAAAACAATGTAAACATAAATTAAACCAAATCCAAAACAACGTAATTTTGGTATTATGGTGAATTTATCAAATAATATATATATAAAAAAATATAATATAAAGTTTATGTGGATACGATTATTAACTGCACCCGTATATCTTAAAAATCGTTATTTGCATCTGTATATGCGGATAGTGATTTTTGCTAACTAAATCTACTTGTGCGAATAGCGAATACAGATAGTTATTAACCGCACCCGTATCCTACTTTTTAGAGCCTTCAGACATTTATTATACCTTCTCTTTTTGGCATGGTCAAATTCAGGCTTTGAAATTCTTGTGCATTATTCATAACTTACATTATGTAATATTATACAAAAAATAAAGAGTAATAGTATTTAGTAAACTATCATATGATTGGGTAATGTGATAGTAAAAATCAACATTTGGATAAGCAATGGCTTTGTAAAATGAAAAGTCAATAGTTAATTTTTTTTGGCACGTCATTCTAGTTGTATGATAGTCGTATAACAGTCTAGTAAATAGCATTTCTAAAAAATATATTATTAATGAGATAGTTACAAATACCGCTTACCTCCAATTAGTCTAGAACTCTTTAGACCCTCTTTCCCTTAAGACATTAATAAGTTGTAATCGTTGATCTTTATTGTTTTGGTTTTAATGCATGTAATTTCATTAAAACATTAAATTTTATGTTTTAAAATCCATAAAAGTGTCACAATTCTATGTACTAGCTCAGCAAATGGGATTTCGGATCCTCTCCTGTTCATTTGAACTGCGGAGGAGTCAGTTCCTTGCATTTGAGGGGTAATTTTGTCTAAAAAATGTGAATGACGAAAATGCCCCTCAAATATAAGGAACGGGAGGATCCTATTCTGCCAAATGGGCTGCCTACAATAAATTTACTTAAAACATTTATTTTTCTTCTCTCCGTCCTCCTCGAATTATACTATATTCATTTTTAAAAAAAAATTATTTATTTATTTACTTATTTTTTAAGTTATGTTTTGATTAGTTTATGAAGAAAATCATAATGCTAATGGAAAATAAAAGCAATAGCGGAAATAAAAGAAATAAGATAAGAGATTTTACGTTGTTCAATTTATAACCTACGTCTACAAGATAAGCTCAAAGTGCTATGTTTCACTCTTCTTTCCTTTTCTTTAGTTTTTTTTTTCAAACTCCCACTGAATCCTCTTTCTCTCACATGACAAAATTCTTATTTCTTTTAAGTCTCAACCCAAACTCTCTTTCCTTCAACACTTCATGCAGCACAGGGGAATCAGGTGGGTGGCTGTCCCGATGTTGTCGGATGGTATTGTGGGTTGCAAAGTACACCCCACGCTTCCAGCATGTGTGTCAGACCGTTCCACGAACGATCGCAGCCATACGCCGAATGATCGTCTAACCCTTGATTTTACAAGAATGTTCTCGTTACACTTGGCAAACGCTCGCCAAAAGCCAGATCAGTTGATTCTTATCTACTTCAATTTCTTCTCCTATAAATACCCCCAACCCCTACGCCTTTAGATCATTTCCACCTATTTCCACCCCTCTTGCTCAGTGTTTTCCTTATGTGTGTGAGAGAGTGTTTTGAAGAAGGAAAGAGCCATTTTTAATCCCAATGAGGTAACCTTCTTAGCCTAGTTCATTTTTGTAGAGCTGTTATGCTGTTTACATACTGCTTTGATAATATCTCTAGCTAGTTTTACATCCTTGTTTAGTTTTGGCTTTAATATTAGTTTATAGATAGATTAGTAGTTTCAGTAAGGTTTACGTACCTAGTTCTGCATGGAGTTGTTGTTGAGTTTAGGACTCTGTTAGAGATCATGTTAAGACCCTAGGACTTGCTTAAAACCACTTTTATAGTTTTTTGGTTCGAATTTTGGATTCTGCCCAAGCGCCAAACATTCGTCCTTCACTAGACGAACAAATGACGTCTAAGACAAATGCTGGCCATTCGCTGGACAAACGACCGCCAGACAGACAGAAAGTCTAATTTGAACTGTTTAGGACTTAAGACCTATTTTAACTCGTGTTTAAGGATGATGGTAGTTTTTTCTCAGGTTTCAAGGTTGTGGAGCCTCAAGGAGACTTGTTGGAGGAGTCGTGCGATACAAGTGAGTAACACTCGCATGTATACTTGTTATTATTATTTTTCTGCATATCACAAATATTTTGTATATCAAAACATGCATGTTTACAAGTCACATAAAATGTCATTTTTACTAATGTGAACTTTATTTTGTGAAAATGTGTAACTAATGATAAGATAATGAAATAATGAGATTATGAAAGCATGCATGTAAAATACGGTGAATATTAAATTGCATCGTATGACATGATATACTATCTCATGTGGAAAAATAGCCATGGGCTTACTATTATACATGTTATTCTTTATGGTCAAATGTTTATAATGTGTTATGATGAGCCTTGGATCTCATGGTTGTTTTGTGACCGGCGCACCATATTTGAATGGGGGTCACGGTTACGGCTTTTCTAGTAGCGTGGGCCACCTGGGGTCGGACTCGGTCAGTTTTTTAATATATGACAGTATGCGTACATATTCGAGGCACCAATGTTGTATTATAGGTCCTTCGAGAAATCGCCAACTCTGTCATAAAGGGGTTAATATCCTTGGTAGATACATGACCCTTGTTATAAGTATATATATATTGCATACATCGCCATCTTGTTCAATGAAAGTATATTCTGACGCCTGTGATTTCAACTTAAAGTGAGTTCACCATATGAAAACCTATGTATCATGCGTATTATTTCTTTCTAATTCGTGGACTTACACTTGTATATATCTTTCGACTAATGAAACATGTATTTTTTTATAGATAGTTTTTGTGATGACAGGTTCGGAGCATCATTTGGTCTTGCTAGAGGGAGTGCTTAGGATCATTTTTGAGGAGTTACATCCCATTTGGCTGGCGCAGATGTGGAGAGGACCTAGTGAATCTCGCCGGGATATGATAGATATTATCTTTATACTGCATCTTCTTGAGTGTAGGCTTTGCCTCTTGTTGTTGGTGACTCTTAGAACTTTGGCTTTAGATCCATACTATGTTGATGATTGGTTTTTTGATTGTATTATGAGAGCTTTGGCTAATATTATTATGATGATATCTTAGTTTACTCTGTCTATTATTGGAATGAATTTGGATTTTAGAATGCTATCTTTATTTTTTTAAGTGAAAGTTTTCAGCTGCAGACTCTCTTCGCACAGGACCATGTGGTCTTGTTCTTCTTAGAATAAGGCTGGGAGACGAACCATGAAGTTAACTACTAGTTAGTTAATTTCACTAGGGCGTTACAAAGGTAGGTAAGGCTATGGCAGCTGGATCGGAGCGTTCTGGGAGGTGGTTGACGATGCGACCCTGTATGGCGATGGATTGACGCTGACAAGGCCAGAGTCGCTTGTGGTGGCTTGGTGTCGAACTTTTTTTTTATTGGGTGAGACGGGGGGGGGGGGGGGGGGGCTCCTTGCGACCGTTGGCCGATGGGTGCTTTTCTCTGTTTGAGTTTCATTTTTTTTATTGGGTGAGACACAAATCAAAACAATGCCAAATAGAAACTAATTACCAACCAAGGATTATCACCCACAAGAGAAGGAAAATAGGAAGAAAAAAAAAATACTCCAAAGGGCTTTCGTCTTCGAATGAAAATGTACACCGTAAACAAATGAAGGAATGCAAATCCAAGCCCTAGTTTTGGCCGAACCTCTACAGTGAATAACTTGCGCAGATTAGCCAAGAAGAACAAGATTCAACTCCCTTGGGTTCCAACAAAGACAAAAGAAAGCAACAAAAAAAGGGGGGGGGGGGGGGGTTGGGGTTTAGTGTCATTTGAATAGTGCCAACAACACTATTCAATTAGTGTCGTTCGAATATTGTCGTTTTCAAAACGACACTAAACATAGGGTCGGGACTCCATAATACTTTTCAAATGACACTAAACTATTAGTAAAAAAAAAAACAACAAAAAAGTTGGAAAGAACAGTACAAGAAAAAACTAGAAAAAAGTTAGAGTTAGAGAAAGTAGAGAGAGAAAAGCTATAAATTTAAGTGCTTACTGGAGTGAAGGAGCAGTACAAAAGTTGATATCATGGGGAGAAAAAAAAATTGAGTTTGGAAGAGAAAAGCTAGAAGAAGCCAGATATATAGGAAGAATTTTAATATTTAGTGTCGTTTAAAGTCCCAAAAGACACTAATTTCAAATTTAGTGTCGTTTACTGTTCGTTTACTATTCAAACGACACTAAATTCAAATTTTTTAATATCGTTTATTGTTCAAACGACACTATTTAGCGTCGTTTGATACAAGCAACATTAACCCAAATGACAATATATATATATTATTTATTTATTTATTTTTATTTTTATTTTTATTTTTATTTTTTGTAGTGACATATAAGGAAGCAACCAAAGGTGACGCACAAAGAACTGGGTGATTTTTCTTCTTCTTCTTTTTACTATTTTTTTTGAAAGGACAAACCTAATCATAACCATACTCACAAACCAGCCAGTGTCTGAAACAAAGAAAAATAAAATAATTTAAAGCATTCTGATGCACAGTAGCAATGGACACTAGACGACTCAACCAATAACAACCCAGATGATTCTCATAGGTCTTTTTGTTATCTGATATCAGGTAAAAATCAGAAACAAAATGATAGGAGAAAAAAAGAAAAGAAAGAAATAAAAATTGAAATTTCACGTGATTGAAAATTGGTGTTAGCTATAGTTCTGATATCATGAAAAAAAAGCATATATAATGCTAATGGAAAATAAAAGTAATAGTGGAAATAAAAAAAATAGAAACAAAAAATTTTACGTGGTTCAGTATATGAACTTTGTTCACAAGATAAGTTTAAAGGGCCATATTATGCTCTTATTTCTCTTGATGGATTTACATTAATACAAATGATCTCTATTTATAGGGATGTTGGGAGAATCGAAAAAGGTATGGAAGAAGATTAAATCAAATCGTACAATCACATATATTCTCCTACCATGTCTAATCACAATTTATGTAAAATATATTCTCAAACAGCTTAGTTATGTAATTTTATACTAGTCTTGAACTCTTCATTCCGTCTTTCCCTTTTAGATTTTATGGTGGGTGAAAATGAGTTTTAGGGGTTTTTTTTAGAGTTTTTGAAGGGAAATAAAGGAAAAGATGATGAAAGTTCTATTGAAATTACTGACAAAATGCAGAAATGCAGAAATACAAGGAAATGAGAGCATTTGAGAAGCTCGTCTCCTAGTCAATAGTAGCCAACAAATTTCCTCTTACCTCACCTACCTACTGACCCTTCCTTTTATAAACCTTCCATACGGGTGGTAGATCCAACAAAATGGCCACCTCAGCTTATTTTCTAACAACCCGGATATTCTTTTCTCTCCCATACACGCGTAGCAACAGAAATGCGTAAATAAAGGAAAGCATAAATAACACCTATTACACCAAAGAGCAGGTTCTAGGATTCTATACTGCCAGATCACTAACGATAATACCCAAATACTAGGATTATCTCTCTAGCTGCATACACCCATAACAAGGCTTCCCTCCCAAAGCACCTTGCCCACAGGGTGCAGAACTGAGCGCGAAGCTTCCAAGCCTTCTCCCAAGTATCCTCTTCTGGAGATGTACCCTTCCAATGAATCCGCAATTCGGTGACTGGACGGCCACGGTCTTGTGTCGTGCAATTCTCCACCACCAACTCAGGTTCAAGCTGGATTTCACCCTGGGCATCCACAGGAGGAAGTGTGGGAATAGGAATCATGTGCTGTCCCAATTTGGGCTTGAGACACGACACATGGAACACGGGGTGAAGGTGAGCAGCAGGTGGTAAATCAAGCTTATAAGGGACAGAGCCCATTTTCTGAAGCACTTGAAAGAGGCCAAAGAAACGAGGAGAAAACTTTAATTTTTTCCTGGCAGCCAAAGTCTTGTGCTGATATGGTTGGAGACGTAAATAGATCCAATCTCCAACTTGAAAAACTCTTTCAGTTCGCTTCTTATCCGCCTGAGACTTCATGCAGTGTTGGGCTTTGTGAAGTTGTTCTTTGAGGAGGTTAACAATGGAATTTCGATCTTTAAGGATATCATCCACGGCCAGATTAGCAATGGTTCCAGGTGTAACGCCCAGAATTTGAGCTTGCAAATTCGTAAGCAGAAACCTCCGATTTCCACGTGACATTACTACATCAAAGATAAACTCTCATAGCGGAATATATTTTTCTTCTAAAGACTTTGGAATTGATAGCATAACACATTGGAGCTGACTGAAATACCTGGATACATTTATTAAAAGTTACTGAAGTTTATCTTTACATGCCATATGCACACTAGGTGCATCAAAATTAGTGCCACAAACGACATATAAGCATATAACATAAAACATGCCTCACATGACATCGTTATAAATATTTACATGCTATAAAACAAAACACACATAAATACAACTAGTAATTTCTAAGCTAGCACTTAGTAGTTCGATAATGGTTTCAAAAACCATCAAAACTAGCATATGGGTCCATGCCTTTATTCTCCAGATCTGCATCAGTAACTATGCAAATATGACGTCATCATATTTACATAGACAAATAAGTGAGTCATCCATTTTCATATCTAAGTTACCATCAAACTAATAACAATTCATAAAGAATGCAAATGCAAGGGTTGTTTGAATATCCATCGTAGTAACCATTTAGTTTGGTGTTTTATGATCCCTCTCGTTCTTAGGTTATCCGAACCCATTCATGTCCTTTGCCTCACACTTAAAGTCTTACCTGTTTTTACTGGAATCCTACCGGTCACAACATTAGTTATATATTAGGACTTCGGACACCCTTGGGTCACTATGAACCCCCTGGGTCCACTGACTAGCCTTCCTTCCACTTGCTACTACATTAGCTTGTTGATGGCTATCTCCTCTGCCATTTTATTAATTGGACACAATATGCAATGCATGAACAACCACATACAATGAACACACGCCACACAGTCCTAATGAAACGTAGAATCATTCCTCAGGAAGTAACTTCACACTTACACTCCTCTTCGTGTAGTTCCTTAGACTTCTTTTCTGCATAAAAATCCATCCATACAATAATATATATATATATATATATATATATAATTATCTATCAAACAAATCATTGTTTATAGACCCTCATCTCTTTATATTTATTATTATCCATTACTTCATTATGTTTGAAATGATCACTTATAACAATCTTAAAACCTTGGGTTCATGATTTGATGACGAGGCTATATGACCAATACTACCAAATATAAACTTGAAGGTTTTAAAATATATCATAAGGACCATAAGAGTAAATACGATCAACTCATGAAAGTCATAAGATCAGTCATGAGGACAATAAAATGTAAAAGCAGTTATATAAATACGATCAACTCATGAAAGTCATAAGATCAGTCATGAGGATAATGAAATGTAAAAGGAAATATAAATTCGATCAACTCATGAAGACATGAGGACAATGAAATGAAAAAACAGTTTATATTACTTTTTAATTTGATTTTTTTATCTCTTAAGCTTATTGGGTCTTTAAACAAATCATAAACACAAGTAATGAAATCAAATAGTAAGAAGGAGATGCCCAGTGGTTCATAAGATATTCCTTTGAAAGTTTCACATTCAAACTATATCTTTTGAGTTTTTGGACTCGATATAGCGGAAGTGAATCAAACGCTTTCTTAGGAACATCCAAGAAGTCACTCCATGCATCAAGATCACTTACTAAGTTGATTTAGAGAGAAAAACCTTCAAGAACACCAAAGTGGCCGTGTGGTAGAAGGAGAGAAAGAGGGAGAGAAAACCAAAGTACAAGCTTTCATGAAAGTTGTCTATGATTTTTGTGTGCAAAAACAATGACCCTTGCATGCTTATTTATAGAAGGAAAGTAGGGGTATAAGGTGAAAAATGTAATAAAAAAAATTAACTTATTAGATAATATCTTGCAAACAAGTCCTTACTTTACTATCTATTTGAATTTAGGATTTTCGTCCAAATGGAGGGCAGCTTACTTCAACCTACTTTTTGATGGTCAAACTGACTCCGATTAAAGTGAAATTTTGAGGGTAGATAGAGGACTTCAAGACAAACATTTTCTCTTTTTAGTTCAACTCATTTCGAGTTCGTTTTGACACAATTCCGGTCAAGTCAAAGTTTCTGTCTATTAAGCCAAAATATCTTGAAACTACTTTCTGCGTTCACACTTGCTTTACTGGTTTTTCTTTCTTGTCATGATTACTCATGAGATATTCTTGAGATATTTTATTCCTTCATCATTACTCTTGAATTCTATACAAAAATGTTCTAGAACAATGATGATATTTTTCTCTGACAGTTTTTTGTTTAATTTGACAATTGGGTTATTTAGGATTGTGTCAAAAAGTCAACTGGTGGAATTTTTTACTAACTTTTGCCATATGATAGATCTTTCTTTCGTGAGCACAACGGTCTTTGAATCAACTATATCTGAGTTCATTTGACCTGTTTTCGTTTCAATCAAATTTTAAAGCTTAAATGTTACTTTTAGTTTTTTAAGGGTTTTTAGGTTTTGATCTTTAAGTTTTCAAAACAACTTTAGGTTTGCTTATAAAAGACTATGGATATTGTCTCCTCAACAATATCAATGATTTTTTAAGAACTTGAAATTACTGGGCGTTACACTAGGAACTGTTCAACACACTCTCTGATAAGATTAACTTCCCGCTGGAGAGCTCCCATAGATGACATAAGCTGAGTAAATGCAGCCTCTATTTCAAAGGAAGGAGGCACAGCTTGTGATGATCATGCAGCTGCTGAGGGGGAACTGGTGGAGGTTGAGGAACATCGCCTTGAGCCTCATGCCGCAACTGCGCATTAGACTTCATAAGTGTCTGTATGCCAAGAGGATCTGGAATCTGTGATCTAGGCTCAGAGTCTAAAATATCTGTCACGACCTGAAGACAGATTTAAGTTATTAAACACCCAAAAGACAGACTGGTTTTCTTCTCATCACGGACCTCGAACATGGTATGCAAGATGTGCTTGCACAAACAGAAAGGAGTCCTCATCACTATGGCATAAAGAAGGGTGGTCTTCTTGAGAGTAAGCTCACTCCGATGAGCTTGAGGCCAAAGGTTTGTTACAACAACCTTTGTTAAGAACCGATGCATAGGAGCAAAAGCACCAATATTGATCTGTGAATGTGACTTTTCCTTTCTCTGTGGTCTCGTGCCAAAGAAATCATGCAAAAAGTCAATGCTGGCAGCCTCATCCCTAGGAGGAAAAGGAACTCCTGAGACTGGTAAAACAGGTACTTCGATCACAGCATTGATAAGATGTGGATCAATCGGAATTGGCTGTCCTCTGACCATAGTCTGTATGATCAGTCCTCTGTCATCATCTTGGATGATGATCATGTTGCCATAGAATTCCCACACCAGTCTGGGAAAGGCCGGGCAGGCACAATTGTATAGGTACTTGCACTGGTTCTCCAGAACCATCTGACCAATAGGGAGTAGGACTGGATCCCTTAGATCGGCGTGGAGAAGATTCCGCTCCTATAGAACCTGTTGCGTTTGCATGCGATGCCGCTTGTCAGCAACTGATTCTTCAGTTCTTTGCCTGACTTGGGGTGGATAAGCGTCTGAAGACATATTCTTGGGCTAAAGAAAATCATAGAAAAATCCATGAAAATATTAAATCCTGTTAGGCAAAAAAAATTGGGCATTACGACGGCTGTAAAATGGACTATCTCAAAAATTACAAACATATAAATAACCATTTCATGATATCATACCACAGATAAAGACAATATCTCAACCCAACAACATAAAATATGAGCAATAAAGGCAGTTGACACTCACATAGACCCAAAAATAATTAATCTCTAAAAATAACTATTATAAGCATAAAACTTATAAGATATCAGTAAAAAAGGAAAAAAAAAAAATCATACCTGGGGTGGAGAGAAATCGTAAACAAGACAAGTGCACGTGAGAACTACGCATAAAAATCAAAGAAAGACACAAAACCTGACAAAAAAAAGATCAAGGAGAGAAAAGAGTGACGTATGGCGCAAGGGGGAAAGCAATTTAAACCTACAGGGTTCACCGCTCGGACGGAACATAACTGTCATCCAGACGTAGTGCCACTTAAGTGATCGCATTAACATGCCCGTCTGGACAAGGATAAGTAACATCCGGACGAAACAACCTCACCGTCTGGACAGCCAGAAACACTGTCTGGACGCTTCACACAAAAATCTGAAAAAGAGAGAAAAGGAACAGAAAAATAATTCCTGCAAAAAAAATTTCCAGAACACAAATGAATAGAAAACTGATAACACAGTTCTAAAGTATTGTAACACAAATGCTAAAATATAAAAAAGAGTTAAGTAATTTATCGAGCAAAATTTTTCTTGCATAAGAATTTTTAAATAGTCTGCTTAACTCATGCAATGTGTGTGTGTGTGTGTGTGTGTGTGTGCGTGTGTGTGTGTGTGTGTGAAGACTTTCTCAGTACGGTATGATCTCCCAGATGATTTAAAGCAACTGAATTTTCTAAATAAGAGAGAAATTCATAGTTAGATCAATCAAAAGTCAAACCTTATTTTACTAGGGCTTAGCCATCCTCATCTGATACACTCCCCCTAAGCTACAACACTTTTCTTTTACTACGTCCTTTAGTGACCGTCTATTTCCGCAATGATTTGGTCACTGACTGTTTCTATAAGGACAAGTTCAAGAATAGAATTATAGCACAAAAGTAGTGGATCTTTTTAGTAAAGGATCTTTCTATTTACCCATATTTAATCAGTTTTGAATGCTTTTTATCACTTGATGCTGCAACCTAGAAAGAATGCCAGAATTTATGAGTTCTAGGTTCAACTAGCGAGTTGGTCCATTTGACAATCATAGCACATAAAAATCTCTCTCAAAAGAATTTTTAGAAGCAAAATATCAGATGAGAGAAAAAAAAATGTACCTTAGGGGAGCCTTGGATAGAGCATATTTTCATCGCATGAGAAGAGTAACTATCTATCAAATAGATGTAGCAGGGAAACTTTGCAGAAATCAAACAAGAACTCTCAGTTATATAAAAGCAAAAAGATTAATGCACCAAGAACTGAGATATCAGGTAAAAACACATAAGATATCTGAAAAGCTAAAACTATGAATAAATGTCTGCATCTTTCTCCCTCCCATTTTTTTTTAAAAAAAAATTAAAAGAAGAAAAAAAAACAAAAACATGCTTCACAATAAAGAGGATAGCATAGTCCAAGCATGTAAGGTAAAAGCAAACCTGACCTCAGGGAGAGAGGTTTGATAGTACTTGATGTGCTTTCTAAATAGTACTCGCAAGTGCACAAATCGTTTTGCAATATAGTGTTATGCAAGTGCGAGGTCGATCCCACAGGGAAATGGTCAAATATTGGTATCTTGCTTAATCAACCTCATTTTAACCTAGTTCCAAAGGTTTGAGAAATGATTGAAGAACAAAAGACTAAATTAAAAAGATGTAAGGAAATATGTAAATTAAAAGGAACTAAGGTTAAGGAATCCACCAAACCAAATCCTACAACTCACACTCTTGGTTTCCACTTGAACACCCAAAGAACATTAAGCTTAAGGTGTTATCCAAGTTTCTTAACCATAAACCCCAAGAACCATTAAATGAATCCAACTCATTGACAAATCACAAAGAGTACCGATTGAAATCAAAACATCCGATGTATCATTCAGTCACAATGGATATCATCATTCAAACCGATAAAACAATGTATTAGTCGGTTGAAACACATAAAATGTCCTCTATCCACCACTAACCACATTCATTGCAAAAGATAAAGCTTTAAAATGAATGGAACATGAACACTAACATGATATATCATTAAATGTGCAAGTGGTACAGCAAGGTTGTGAGTGTCATCAATGGAAAGGTTTCATCCTCAACCCTAGTTGAGGTTACTAGCCTTCCATGACTAAGAACACCACAAGAAAATGTTGAACAACCATGGAAATGAAAGAAAAGCTCTACAAAGATAAAGTATCTGAAAATAAACTACAAGAAGCACGAAATTAAACCTATCTACAGAGTTTCTGCTCTATTCTTTCCTCTCCTACTCTCTCTACTACCCCCTTAACAAGGGGATGGCTATGGCTTTTATAGAAGAAAGCCATGGCAAGAAATGACTCCTCTACCCTCCTCTAGGGTTCTTCTGCAGCTAGAGACAACCCCAAACACGAAACCAGCGTGTTCTGCAGCGGAAATCAGAGGGAGGACTGCTTTTTGGCTTCTGATTGGGCGTTCTGGCGCGCTCTGCAAAAGCAGTTTCTGGGAAAATTCGATCGATCGAATTTTATTTCGATCGATCGACTTCGGGAAAATATTCGATCGATCGAATTTTAAGTTCGATCGATCGACTTGTCAGGGTCTCCGAATTTCCAGTTATCTTCTTATGAAATTTGCCATTCCTCTCTTATTGTCCTTACAGAAACAGAAAACACAAAAACTAACCAAAACATTAGAAAATAACAAGGCTAAAGGTCTAACTAGTGCAAATCAAGGGGTCCAAATACACAATATTTGGCACTCATCAGTACCAAGATAGAAAAGCAGCCGCTTGACGTGCTATTTCTATTATCCCTATATTTTACCTGCAGAATTTCCTCAAGATAAACAAGAGGGAATATAGGTGTTAATAATTATTAACTTCTAATTTAACCAAGTGTGTGTTTATGTGCAGTAAAATATCTTAAATGCAGAATTTAAAGAAGACAAGATATTTGTTACGAAATGAAACCTTGTGAAGAGAAAAACCACTCCAGGGCAGCCAAACCCAAGAACTCCATTATCCAAAAACAAAGCAAGTTACAAAGCACTCGTACTCACAAAACCTATTGCAGTAGTCATACCTTTAACTATAACACGAAGCCCATCGTGAACGCTTCTCAACTAAGTCTCCTACTTGAAGGGGTCTTTGATGGATTCCTTTACCTTAGGGCCGACCCCTAAGATAGACTTCACACGAACTGTTGACCATACACCGGCAATGGCTAAAGAGCTAGCTGATCTTCAATTCTCTCTAAACACCCTCTCTAAGCACTATGGAATTCATTGTCGAATTCTGTACAATTTACAAGCCTAGGGCCCTCTATCTATTGGCTTATAGGAAACCTAAAACTATTGAGATTCGAGCTCTAGCTATCGAGCGTCCGGACGGAAGTTAGCCACGTCCGGATGGTTTTCTACGATATCCATTCAGAAATAGCGTAATTCTATCTTTATCAGGTCCACGTTTGGACAGCTTGACCGAGCTTCCGAACGGTCTTCGCTATAACTCATTTCTGCGTTCGAATGGAACACTAGAATATTCTGAAATACTGGACAGCTTCCGGACGTGTTGCCACGTCGTCTGGACGGCTTGCAGAGACTTCCCAATCAGTGTCGACTTCTGAAATCCAACTTCGTGTTGAACAATGATTGACCTTGCGTCCGGAAGGTGTTGCTCTAATGTCCGGATGTCTTCATCGTTATCTGTAAGAAACTACTGGGCGTCCGGATGCCTTCAAAGGCTCGTCTGGACAGTTGCACAGGAACCGGTTGATTTGGCTTTGGAATTTGCAAGGACTCTTCATGGACATCTTCTAGAAGTTTTTGATCAGTCACAAGCTATGATTTAAACATTTTCTGAAAACATGAATACTCTGAATAAACACCGATCATCCTGTTAAAAATGCAACCATTACATCAAGTGTTTTTGGTTATCCAGAATGTAGCCAATTTAAAATACTAACAATAGGGATAGAAAATTTGGTTCCAAAACCACATGCAAAGATTTCATAAGATGATATAAAAATGCTATGCAAGTGTACCTATCATGCTCTATGATTTAGCAACCAAAATCCTAGGCATGTGTGACCTCACCTACTAGGTAGGTCCACTCCCCCTTGGGGGTGGGTGTCTTCTTTCTTGTCCTGTCCTTCCTTCTTTAGCTGTAGTGTCAGATATCTAACCAGATTTTGCATGAAAGAACTGACAAAAGATGTTCCTTCGTAGAAGATTTCCCTTTATGCAGACTTCTGTTTCTCCACATATAACTTCTTGGGGACCCAAGTCTTTTTTGCTTGAGTAGGCTTCTACAACTTCTGATGCCTTGGAACATGATTTATGGGCGGAGATCCATGATGCCTGGGTGGCTTAGGTGGAGGAGACCTAGGCTGGACATGACTACTAACTCCACATTGGTGACACAGGAGTTTTAGGAGCCTGCCAATTTATCTTCCTCAGAATTTGCCGATGTGGGCACTTAGGTTTGATGTACCCTAGTCCACCACAGTGATGGCATATGGGAGGCTTTCTTATGATAGGGACCTTAGCCCGAGGCTGAGGGATGACTGGTATTTCCCCATCCATAACATTTTTTCCTTTATTCGCACTTGAGGGTGGAGACTCAGGAATGACCAGCTTCACAAAAATAGTCTGGGAGGTAGAAGGGGTATCAGAAGTAGAAGGAGGAACATACCTGAGTCCGGTCTTGCCAGTTGGGCACTTCTGAATGGAAAGCATGTGAATTAGCTTTTCGTTTGAGACTTTCTCAACTTGCAACTGTGTTTCTAGAAGCCTCTCTTCTAAATCATTGATCTTTATTAACATAGCGGTCTTCTCAGTTCTGAGGTTGTTTAGCTTTAGTACCTGCTGCTTGTATTTCTTAGCTTTAAGAACTCAACATATTGAAGTTGATAGGCTGACTGTATATCTTCTTCTTCACTATTCTCAGAGTAGTAGGATTGAGAATCCTCATTTTCTTTATGTGGGGCCACGAAGGCTAGAAAATTTTCTTCCTTAGGATTTTCTTGTTCCCTTTTAGACTCATCTTTGAGAGTAGCATTAAAGGATTTCCCTTTTAGTTCCTTCAGATTTGCAGATTCAGTCCTGATGTGCCCGAAGCCTGAACATTCAAAACATTGGGGACCCCTCGGATCTTTCTTCTCTGCTTCTTCTGACTCAGCTATGTGGGGAGCCTTTCTTAGTCTGTCAGAAAAATTCTTCTTGAATTTATTATTTTTCATGAACCGCTTGAAGTTCTTGGCTAACATTGCCACTGCATCTTCATCAATGTCAGAGTCTTCGTCAGACGAGACTCTGGATTTCTTCTTAGATGCCTTAGATGCCATAAGGGCAGTAGTCTTTGCCTTTCTGACTGGAGGTAATGAGTATTCATATGTCTGAAGAGATCCTACCAGCTCTTCAATCTTCATCTCTTCCAGATCTTTGCTATCTTCTATATTGTCACCTTAATCCTGAAAGGCTCAGGCAAAGATTTTAGTATCTTTCGAATGAGTTTTAAATCTGAGATTTGCTTCTCAAGACTCACCATCGAGTTTCTTAGGTCGCTAATCTTGGTGTAATACTCTTTGAAGGTCTCTTTTTCTAGCATCTTAATTTCTTCAAATTTATAAATCAACATTTTGAGCTTCGTAGATTTTACCAGTTTTGTGCCTTCATATGTTGTTTATAGAATTTGCCATGCATCTTTAGCAATTTCACAATTTGAAATTCTAGCGAATTCAGATGGTAAAAGTGCTTGACATAGTGCATGGAAGGCTTTATCATTGGAGAGCCGTGCGCTTGTTTGAGTAATAATAATTTCATCTGTATCTTCTGGTTTAATCCATCTAGTTTCAACAATTTTCCTGACGTCAATTGATTTTAAAAAGAAGCTCATGTGGGCTTTCCAATATCCATAGTTCATCCCATCAAAGGGCGGAACTAAATTAAGATTTTGAGGCATTATAAAAATAAACAAAACAGAAGTCAAGAGATTACACTCATGAAATAAATCTAAAATAGAGTGTACCAATCTCTGATACCAATTGAAAATAAATATTGACTTCTAAAAGGACCAAGTGTGTGTTTGTGTGCAACAAAATATATTAAATGCGGAATTTAAATAAGACAAGATATTTGTTGACAAACTGAAAACTCTGTGAAGAGAAAAACCACTTCGAGGTAGCCAAATATAAGAACTCCACTATTCAAAAATAAAGCAAGTTACAAAGCACTCGTACTCACAAAACCTATTGCAGTAGTCATACCTTTAACTATAACACGAAGCCCATTGTGAACGATTCCCAACCAAGTCTCCTACTTGAAGGCGTCTTTGATGGATTCCTTTACTTTAGGGCCAACCCCTAAGATAGACTTCACATGAACTGCTGAGTACACACCGGCAATGGCTAAAGAGCTAGCGGATCTTCAATTCTCCCTAAACACCCTTCTAAGCACTGTGGAATTTGTTACTGAATTCATACAATTTACAAGCCTAGAGCCCTTTATTTATAGGCTTACAGAGATCCTAAATCTGGACAAATTCGAACTCTGGCTATCGAGCGTTTGGATGGAAGATTTCCTCGTTCGGACGGTCTTCTGCGACCGCCTTCCAGAATAGCATAATTCTTTCCATAACAGGTATACGTCTGGACGGCTTGGCCGAGCATCCGAACGGTCTTCCCTATAACTGCTTTCTGCATTTGAACGGAAATTCAGAATATTCTGAAATGTTGACATCATCCGGACGTGTTACCACGTCGTCCGAACGTCTTGCAGAAACTTCCCAAACAATGTCGACTTCTCAAATACAACTCCGTGTAGAAATTGGAAAAGCTTGACCTATCGTCTGGACGGTGTTGCTCTGACATCCAGACGTCTTCAACTCAATCTGCTAGACACTGCGAGGGATCCGGACGCCTTCAAAGGCTCATCCGGAAGGTTGCACAGGAACCAATTTTTCTTTCTTGGAATTTGCAAGGAATCTTCATGGACATCTTCTAGAAACTTGTGATCAGTCACATGTTTTGAAATGAACACTGTCTGAATATATGAAGACTCTAAAATAAGAACCGATCATCCTATTAAAATGCAACTATTACATAAAGTATTTTTGTCATCCAGAATGTTGCCAACATAAAATTCTAATAGTATTGTACCATCATTCAGCCAACGGAAGCCAAGAAGACCATTCCCGCGGCTTGGTTGAAGAGTAGCGTCTTAGATATGTCTCGACACACTTGTTAAGAGCCTCCGTCTGACCATCCGATTGGGGGTGGTACGTGGCTAACAACCAGAGAAGTCCCTTGGAGACAAACTAGTTCACGCCAAAAGGAGGAAGTGAAAACTGGGTCCCTGTCCGAAACAATGGTGTTACGCATACCATGAAGTTTCAAGACATTAGCCAGAAAAACTTGAGCAACCTTGGCAGCGGTATATGGGTGAGAAAGTGCCAGAAAATGCCCATATTTGGTGAACCTATCAATCACCACAAGAATTACAGAAAACCCATGGGAGACAGGTAAGCCTTCGATGAATCCATCGAAATATTGGAGGAGACCCTTCTAGGAACCGGCAGGGGTTGCAACAAACCCGGAGGATGAAGAGTTTCAGGCTTGCTAACCTGACAAACCAAACACTCTTGGATGAATTTTTTAATGTCCGAGCTCATTCCTTTCCAAAAAAAAATCAGTCTTGGCAGGATGAAGGCATTTGTGGAACCTAGAATGGCCAGCAGTCTGATTGGAGTGGATAAACTCCAAAAGTTGGCGTTGAAAAGGAGATTGACACACCACCCAAATGCGACCCTTCTTCAGGATTAAGCCTTGTTGGAGGGAGAAACCAAGAGGAACTGGAAGGTTCTGTTGGAAAGCCTACAAGATAGACTGAGTTTCGAGGTCAGTTGCATAAAAGGCCTTAAGCTCAGCCACCCAACTGGGAGGGGGAAAAGAGATCAAGGACAAGGACAAGGAGAATTCAACAGAATCGAAAGAAGCCTCAAATTGGCGAGACAAGGCATCCGCAACCCAGTTTTCCTTACCCTGTTTGTACTCGATCGAGAAGTCATACCCCATTAATTTAGAAATCCAGCGTTGTTGAGGAATAGTGGCGGCCTGGTGTTCCAACAAGTATTTCAAGGACTGCTAATCATTTTTAACCGTGAAAGGGTGTCATAGTAAATAGGGATGCCATTTCTGGACTGCAGAGACAAGGGATAGAAGCTCATTCTCATATGTTGAGAGTAACAGAGAGTGTCCTTTTAACGCCTGGCTAAAGAAAGAAATTGGACGGTCTTCTTGCATCAAAACCACACCCAACCCAGTCCCACTAGCGTCACATTCAATGGTGAAAGCTTTAGTAAAATCGGGAATGCGTAATACTGGAGGGGTAGTAACAGCCGTCTTGAGCCGATTGAAAGCAACAGTGGCATCATCCGTCCAAGTGAAAGCGTTTTTCTTAAGGAGTATCGTCAGAGGTGCAGCCAGGGTACCATAACCCCTAATGAACTTTCGGTAGTAGCCGATAAGTCCCAAGAATCCCTGAAGAGATTTGATGTTGCGAGGAATTGGCCAGTTGGTCATAGAGGCGAGTTTGGAAGGATTTGCATGGACTCCATGACTAGAAAAGAGATGGCCCAGATACTCAATTTCAGTCATGCCAAAGCAACATTTGGAACGTTTGGCATATAGCTGATTGGAGTGGGGAACCTCCAAAACCCAACGTAAATGCATGATGTGTGTGGACAAATCGGTGCTGTAAACCAAAATGTTGTCAAAAAACACCAATACAAAGCGACACAGGAATGGCTTAAAAACCTCGTTCTTGAGCCCTTGGAAAGTTGTAGGAGCCTTGGTTAAACCAAAGGGCATTACAAGAAACTCGTAATGGCCTTCATTGGTGCGAAACGCGGTCTTTGGAATGTCTTCCAGCCGAAACACGAATCTTTTGATAGCCAAATTGTAAATCCAATTTGGAAAAAACCCAAGCACCAAACAACTCATCAAAGAGTTCATCTATTGCCGTAATGGGGCATGGTTCAAAGCTCGGTAATCCATACAGAGGCACCAGCTACCATCTGCCTTGCGGACAAGTAGAACCGGCAACCAAAAAGGGCTAAGGCTTGGACGAATTACCCCGAAAGCTAATAAATATTTGACAATTTTCTCAATCTTCGTCTTCTAGAAATAAGGATACCGATATGGCCGAACATTCACTGGCTTCGAATCATGGAGAATAATCTGATGATCCTGTGACCGAGGTGGAGGGAGGCTAGCAGGTTCATCGAAAACAAACCCAAAATATGATAACAGAGACTGGAGCGCATCAACCAATGGCTCGGAAGCTCTATCCGAGAAAGAAACTGGAGAGCCAGAAAGTTGCAGGGGACCTAATTGAAGAAAACATCTCTTAATGCTTGAGGCAAAGGGCTTAAGAAAACGGTTACCATCTTCCAAGGTGAAACCCGAAGGGTGTAAGCCCTGCAGTGTGATGTGATGCGAGTCTTGATCAAAAGCCATGGTCATGAGTTGAAAATCCCAAAGTATAGGACCCAAGGTTCGTAGCCATTCCACCCCCAAAACCATATTGCAACGCCCAAGGGAAGGACATAAAAATCTGCCTTAAGAAGATGTCCTTGAATTTTAAGAGAAATAGAGTGACAACGACCTTCACTGGTCACTCTAGCACCATTTGTTACTCGGACCTGGAGCTGTACAGCGGCATCAAGAGGGTGAAAGAGCTTGCAAAGGATGGTTGGATCCAAAAAATTGTGAGTGCTGCACGAGTCAAACAGGACTACAACACGCTGGTGCTTAATCCACCCAATCAAACGCATGGTGTTTGGGTTTACAATGCCAGCAATCGCATGAAGAGAGATTTCAGGGTTGGTTACTTCTGTGACAATAGGATTGGCCTGAGGATCACTTCCATCCACCGAATCGTCACAAGAAAGCTCCTCCAATTTTTCATCAGTAAAGGACTCACCGCCATGCATGAGATACAACTTAGGGGACTTACACTTATGGGGGAAGTTCCACTTCTCGTCGTAATTATAACAAAGCCCCTTGTCTTGTCTTTCCTTCATCTGAGCCGGAGAGAGTTTTTGAATAGGAAAGGTAGAAGTAGACCGTTGCAAAGGCAAAGAGGAAGTGCTGGCAGGGGTCGAAGAGCTACCCGGTGAAGTCCAGGAAAGGGACTTATTGAAATTATAAGAAGCAGTAGTAGGACGAGAAGAACGACGAGTACTCAAAATGTACTCTTGGAGCTTAGTGAGACTGAAAGCCGTAGCCAGAGTGATTGGGTTTAGCAAGCGCAAGGGAAGACGAATTTCATTTTTTAAGCCACTCAGAAAACAACTGAGGCGATTTTTGTCCAAAATACCCTGGAGACGGTTGAAGAGAGCCTCAAACTGAGTGGTGTACTTAGTCACTGTGGTTGTTTGCCGGTGTTTCATGAGAGATTCCATAGGTTCGTCATACACAGGACCAAAACGAGTGAGCAGGGCCTGTAAGAAGGTGTCCCACGTCAGAATTGTCCTGCTTCATCGGCATCTTGAAACCAGACCAACGCCTTGCCCTCCATGTGGAAAGAGGCCATGCGAACACGTTGATACAACGATGTCTAGTAGTAGTCAAAGAATTGGTTGACTTTATACGACCATCCGAACAGATTGTCACCGTCTGTAACGCCCCGCCTTTTACAAAAAGATGCAAGTGAAAATTTCGATTTTCACGTGACATTACGACATCATCAGAGTTATAAATTGGTTGCGGAATATATTTTTTTAATAACACATCAGAGCTTCTAACAAAAATACTTCCAAATATATATAAAGAGTGTAATTAAATAATTACACATTAAAATAGTATTTGTGCCACATATGGCACAGATAATTTACAAACATTATAATCATAGCATCATTAATACATACCAACAAAAATATAAATACTGTTCATCGAATATAATAATAATGGACTAGACATAGTAGTCCACAAAAATGAGATGCATCCTAGCCTCAGACACTGCTACCAAGATCACCTAAAGGTCTGGACAATCCTGATACTCCTCTTCTTCATAACCTGTATTAATATATAATATAGAGAGAAATAATAATACAAAAATACGTAGTGAGTCCACTGTTTTCAATAATGATATGATTACTGATTTATTAGAAATAAAGAACACAATGCAATGACATAATAAAATGACAGTTTTATATGCAGAGTCTTATTTATTTAAATAACCATTTTCTTATTGCCTTCATCACATGGAGACGTAACTCCAGCATATAAAATTTAGGAAACGTAATTCCTGTCTAACGTATTATAGGAGACGTTTCTCCCGTTTAGCGAATGATAGGAGACGTCACTCCCGTTTAGCGAGTTCTAAGGAGACATCACTCCTCTAATAATTTATTATATTTTTGGCACAGGCAGACGTCACTCCCTGGTCCGTAGGCAGACGTCACTCCCTACTCTGTTCTTTATTAATATTTTTGGCTCAGGCAGACATCACTCCCTAATCCGTTGGCAGACGTCACTCCCAACTTTGCTATAATTAAATTCATTAATTAAATAACAAAATATGCAAATTTCACATGCTCAACCAATTACATAAAGCAAAAATCATAACATTATGGAAATTCAGCATCACCCTCAGTGAGTAAGAAATACTCACAGTTTCCTGCTACAAAGAGAGATCCATAGGAATAATGACTACACAGTTATATACATTTGATAATATATTAGTATAAAATACTAAGAACCTATTTTAACATTTTATCACTTTTGACTTATAAATCACTTATCACAATTTCTAATGTCGGTTAGATATTAGAACGGCATAAAATAGGTTAATTATATTACCACATATTTTATTATTATAGCATTTATTAATTAATATTTCACAATATCCTTTAAGTAAAATGGTATTATAAAAGCTTATCTATTTTTGTACCAAATCAACATAGTGCCTCCATTAATATAATTAATGGGTTTTATATTTTAAAAGTACAAAACCGATACAATTAAAATAATCCTTATTTTAATCTTATAAAATTTGGGGGAATAAAGGCATTAGTGTTAATAACGCCTAAAATACTTTTAAAATTTTGGGTGGCATAGCAGCACTTTTGTAAAACATTACTTTTTGTTCGGGTATCACAACAACCTGATTTATTATTAAAAAACGCCACTTGAAATACCTTGTCAAAATACAACTTAAGACATTAGAATATTTTAACTTGAAAATCATAAAAACTAAGGTATATCACAAAATATATCATTTTTAAAATATACTTTATATATATATAAATTACTTTCAATAATCAATTAAATATATCTATATATATATATATAGTCATCATTAAAAGCATACATACACAACACGTTTCACACATGTTTAACAAACACACACACCCACCTTTTTATCAAACACACAAATACATGTATTTCACACACACGTCTTTTACTCACACACACGTTTTACTCACACACACACACGTTCCCATTCAGCACACACATCTTTATATATTACCATATACACACAATTTTCTTCGATAAGGAACTTACTGAGTCTTTCTAAAATAAGTTGGATTTGTCCTCTCCTTTGTTGGATGCTGACCGAGAGTGTGAGAGGGACTAAGAGAGGAAAAACAGGGTGTTCATGCTCTATTCTTCAGGATAGAGAGGGACAGAAAGAAAAGAGTTGCAGAAAAATAATCAAGGAAGAAGGAGATAGCTTTGGAGAGAATTTTCTAGTTTTCCACTTTGTTTTCTTTTCTATTTTTCTGGGCTACAAACTGTGAGCAAGAGAGGGGAAATTGCTGCTGGAACTAAAAGAAGAACAAAGAGAAAGCGAGAAGAAGACTTCCTGCAGAGAGAAAAACAGAGAATGGGGAAGAAGAGAAGAGAGCTTCGGCTTTGTGTGTGCATGTTAAGGAAGTGACCCTAGTGGAAAAAGAAAATCAGAGTGCAGAGGAAAAATAAGTCAGTGCAGAGGAAAAACAAGTCACTACCGAGTAACGGCTAGTAGCCGTTACTCAGCCCCTGCTTTCCTTTGACTACTTTTCTATCCTTTCTCAGCATGCATCCTTGGAAGTCAGCATGCACATGATCCTAAGATATCAATTGACTGATCATCAGCATCATAGATCAGTCTGCACAGCTAACGTGCAGCAGGATTCTCTCCAGGAATTCTGCTGTATTTTCTCCTCCTTGTTTCCTGGTTGACTCACGGATCCTCTAGCTCATAAGGACACCTTTTTCTGTTTTTGTTTCATTTCACATAATTCAGTTGTTGTAAAGTATTGTACGGGCATTTCCAAAACTGGTGTACATTGATCAATATAAATAACACATCTCCTCTGGCTTTGGTTAATTAACCAAACCAGTTTCTATTTAAACTTTCATGGTATTAGAGTCACCCAAGAGCCAAAGCTCATCCATGGCTACTCCTAACTCCCCTGCCAACTCAGCCTCCTCCTCTCAACACAACGCCCCACCAGCAACCAACCCACCAGTGACCAATCTCAACAACTCTACTGCCTCTTCCAACCCAACCACTGAATTCACATCACCCCTATCCAACGTCCCTTCCTTCTCTCAACTTTTCAAACTTGAAGGACCAAACTACCTGGCTTGGGTTGTACAATTTCAACCCATCCTCCGAGGCAATGACCTCCAAGGACTTGTGGATGGAACTGATCCTTGTCCACCCCAATTTCTCACTAATACTGACAACACTCAAGCTCTGAATCTTGCCTATGTTGCATGGCAGAAGAAAGATCAGCTTCTCCTAAGCTGGATCATTTGCTCACTTTCTCCTTCCATTGTATCAACGATGTATGGCCTGAAAACATCATTTGAAACCTGGACAACTTTGGCAACTAGATATGCCTCTCAGTCGAAGTCCCGAATTTCCCACCTCAAGCGACAGTTACAAAGCTTGCAACAGGGAAACAAGTCATGCACTGAGTACATGAATCTGGCCAAGCAATGGGCGGATCAACTCGCCGCTGCAGGAAAACCAATCGATGATGATGATCTCATCTCATTTGTTGTAAGTGGTTTGAATCCCATCTTTCACACCTTTGTCACAGTTCATTCCTATGCAACCCGTGACCATGACATGACACTTGCTGATTTTCAATCTGAACTTCTTAACAATGAAACCCTACTGGAAAACCAACAACGTCCTACTATCACACCAGAAACCGGGTCCTTTGCTTTGTACACTAACAAGCAAGGCAGTCCCTCCAATCACAACACATCTAACCCCACTCAGTTTAAGAGATCCAGATTTCCACCTAGGCCCAACTTTCGTCCTCAGTCATTTGCATCGAGAAGCACCTTCAGAGGGAGTAGTGATCCTCATGCCACCAATCTACCTTATCCTACATCCAACCAGCGCTTCAGGACCCCCAACCTTAGGCCCAGCTATCTCAATCAGTAGGGAAATACTCAAATGCGCACTGCCCCCACAACTACAACTCGCTCACCCTGCCAAATCTGTGGCAAAAGCAGCCATAATGCATTGGACTGCTACCACCGCATGGATTTCTCCTATCAAGGCAAACACCCTCCTCCTCAACTGGCAGCTATGGTGGCCCAACTCAATGATGGTTTTGAGACTCAAGACTGGCTGGCTGATTCCGGTGCTAACACTCATGTCACGGCTGATTCTTCAAACATTGCCAATCCTCAACCCTTTGATGGAAGAGACACTGTCGGTGTAGGCAATGGGGCAGGTTTGAGTATCAAAAATTTTGGTTCATCGTTGGTTCATGGCAAATCCTCATCCCTATGTCCCCTCCTACTTAAAAATATCCTTCACTGTCTGAATGCCTCGGCTAATCTCATATCCATTAACAAGTTTTGTTTAGACAACAATTGTTGGTTTGCACTTACTGGTTCAAGCTATTCTGTGTAGGACAACCTGACGGGGGTTGTGCTACTTCAGGGACCAAGTGACAATGGCATGTATCCCATTCCTCTATACTCCCTCAAATCCAAACACGTCAAGCAATGGAAAGGTCTCACAGCTCACCTAGGCGTTAAAACTTCAGATATGGTGTGGCACCAATGGCTTGGACACCCTTCACCTGCTGTTTTCCAGCAACTTTTGAAGAACCAACACCTCCCACTTTCTGGTTCAGTAGATAGGACAAGGGTTTGTGAATCATGTCAACTAGGCAAGTCCAAACAATTGCCCTTTTTTTGATTCCAACAGGGTCTCTACCAAGCCTCTAGAACTTATCCACTCGGATGTTTGGACATCCTCTGTTGTTTCTCTAAGTGGTTGTAAGTTCTATGTTTTGTTTATAGACGATTATAGCCGGTTTACCTAGCTATATCCTATCTTAAATAAAAGTGATGTTTATGCTAGCTTTGTTAAGTTTAAATTGTATGCTGAAAATCTCTTCTCAACTACCATCAAGCAATTTCAATCCAATAATGGAGGTGAATATACCTCTACTCACTTCAAACAATTTCTAACTCAACATGGCATTTTGCATCGCCTAACTTGTCCACACACCTCTCAACAAAATGGCATTGCTGAGAGGAAACATAGACATGTGATGGAAATGGGACTAACTCTTCTTGCTCAATCCGGTTTGTCTCCAAAATACTTGGTGGATGCCTTCCTCACCTCCATTTATTTGATTAATCGGCTGCCATCACCTGTACTTCAACAAGAATCCCCCTTGTCCAAGCTCTTTCATCACCCTCCAGATTACTCCATCCTTAGAGCCTTTGGGTGCCTTTGCTATCCTTTGTTGAGACCCTATGCAACTCACAAATTGTCCTTTAGGAGCAAGCCCTGCATATTTATTGGTTATGGCTCTAACGAAAAGGGATATAGATGCCTAGATCCTCTCACGCACAAAGTCTACCTGTCTAGGAATGTCATATTCGATAAGACCAAATTTCCTGCGAAGAGTCCTTCTTCTTCACTTGGTTCCTGCAAGGTCACAACTTCCCTAGGTAACTCACTCGTTCTTATCCCATCTCAGTTGCATTCTGACTTCAATTCTATTGCAGCACCATCTAACCGAATTGAAGATATGACCAATCCCATAGACACAACATCTCCTCACCCATCACAGACACCACTCATTCACCCACCTTCACCTCAACCTGAACACTCTGTCACAGCCACCACATTTGACGAATCTTCTACTCACTTAGACACACCCTCAGATTCGTCTCCTTCTCTTCATCAACTTCCTCAACCTTTCCTTCCTCATTTTTCCTCAACACCTCATTCCACACTTCCTGAACCACCACCTACCCGGATTGTGACCAGGTCACAAACTGGTCACTCAAAACCTAAACACTTTCCTGGCTTTAAAATGTTCCATTCCATCAAACATCCCCTCCAAGTTCTACACACTATTCACCTTCCACCATAACCCTCAACCTTCAAACAGGCTGCATCCAAACCTGAGTGGATTCATGCCATGAACTTTGAATATCAAGCCTTGATCTCAAACCAAACATGGTCCCTCTGCCCGAGACCTTCCTATCACAATGTGATTAGAAACAAATGGGTCTTTAAAGTCAAGCAAAAAGCCGATGGAAGTGTGGATAGGTACAAGGCAAGACTAGTGGCAAAGGGGTTTGATCAACTTGGTGGAATTGATTATTGTGAAACCTTTAGCCCAGTCATTAAACCAGCAACCATCCGACTGGTTCTAGCCTTAGCTGTCCAATTTGATTGGCCAATCCACCAACTAGATGTCTCTAATGCGTTTCTTCATGGGGTATTGGATGAAGAGGTATATATGGAACAACCCCAAGGTTTTGTTCATTCTTCCTACCCGGACTATGTGTGTCGTTTACATAAGTCGATCCATGGTTTAAAGCAGGCCCCAAGAGCATGGTTCACTCGGTTATCTCAAGCTCTTCTTGACATTGGCTTCACCGGCTCTCAATTGGATCCCTCTATTTTCACTTATCATACCACCCATGTTCACATTTGTCTACTGGTGTATGTAGATGATATAATACTCACTGGCAACCACATGGACACCATTTCCTGCATCCTCAGCAAGCTTAAATCAGAATTTGCTCTCAAAGACCTTGGTGCACTCAATTATTTCCTTGGGATTCAGGCTATCTGAGATTCAAATGGCCTCCATCTTCGACAATCCAAATATATTCATGATCTCCTAGACCGCACTCAGATGACAAATGCCAAGCCTTACCCTGCTCCCTGTGTTGCCAGCACCAAAATGTTCAAATTTGATGGATCACCACTGCCTAATCCGACTATCTATCGACACATTGTTGGAGCACTCCAATATGTGACCCTCACCCGGCCAGACATAGCCTATTCAGTCAACCAACTATGTCAACATATGCATGCCCCAACATCAACTCATTTCACAGCCGCCAAACGAGTCTTACGATATATCAAGGGCTCCATTGATTATGGTCTTCACTACACGAAAGGCCCCATCAAGCTCACTGCATATTGTGACTCGGATTGGGCAGGGAATCCGGATGATCGGCGGTCTACCTCCGGCTTTGGTTTGTTTCTTGGTCCTAATCTCATTTCCTGGTCTGCTAAGAAACAACATATTGTTTCTAGATCAAGCACTGAAGCTGAGTATAGAGCATTATCATTGGCTACTGCAGACATGTACTGGCTGCGTATGCTGCTTAGAAAACTTCATGTCACTCTTCCTTCTCCTCCAGTTCTCTAGTGTGACAACTCAGAGGCTCTTGCTCTGGCTTCCAATCCAGTCCACCATGCCCGCACCAAGCATGTTGAAGTTGACATCCATTTTGTTCGGGAAAAGGTTGCCAATCGGGACATCCAACTCCACTATCTTCCCACTCTTGATCAGTTAGCCGATATCTTCACCAAAGGTCACACAGCTGCTCAGTTTTGCTTCCTCCGTAACAAACTAATGGTCCTTCCTCCCATCAGTTTGCGGGGGGGTGTTAAGGAAGTGACCCTAGTGGAAAAAGAAAATCAGAGTGCAGAGGAAAAACAAGTCACTACCGAGTAACGGCTAGTAGCCGTTACTCAACCCCTGCTTTCCTTTGACTACTTTTCTATCCTTTCTTAGCATACATCCTTGGAAGTCAGCATGCACATGATCCTAAGATATCAATTGACTGATCATCAGCATCCTAGATCAGTCTGCACAGCTAACGTGCAGCAGGATTCTCTCTAGGAATACTGCTGCATTTTCTCCTTCTTGTTTCCTCGTTGACTCACAGATCCTCTAGCTCATTAGGACACCTTTTTCGGTTTTTGTTTCATTTCACATAATTCAGTTGTTGTAAAGTATTGTACGGGCATTTCCAAAACTGGTGTACATTGATCAATATAAATAACACATCTCCTCTGGCTTTGGTTAAGTAACCAAACTAGTTTCTGTTTAAACTTTCAGTGCAAGACCCATCACCCATGCTCTCTTTATATAGAAGACCTGAAAGATGCAGATTATTCTAGCACTGATTTTGATCTACGGACAGAAATCTTGCAGGTGTTTCAACAAATGATTACAAGATAGGATTTGGCTTAATATCTCTTATCTCCAAGGAACTACTTGGTTGGATTCTAACTAATTACTTCTAAGCTTGACTTTGGTCTCTTGTAGTTAGGTATTGATGGTTAAGATTGCTCAAGAATTAATCAAGGGCTGGAGGTTAAAGGTGGGGAGCAAGTTTGAGAGAAGAGATATTTTGGTTAAAAGTCAATAAAAGGGAAGAAGGAAGAAAGCCATGCGTGAATGAGAGCTTCACTTGGGCTCTAAGTTTTTGTTCCACATGTGTCGGCTGCTGGGTTGGTTACATAAGTCTGGCTGAGTTCCTAAACATTTGGGCTGCTAGGTCTTGAAGATAAAATGGCCTATTAATTATCAGTGTTTAATTTCCGTCCAAATCAGAGGTACAAAAATTATGAAATTCGGAGGGTAGCTAGAGGACTTTGAGACGAGCGTTCTGGCTTTTGAATCGACCAAAACAGAGTTCGTTTGAGCTTACTTTCGTTATTCTAAAGTTTAAGATTCGTCTGAGTTTTTATCAAATTAAAACTATAAATTCTTCTAAATGAATATTTATTTTCATAAATATTCATATTTATTCTTTTACCTTATTATTAGTTCTTTAAATCATATTTTAAGATATTTTATTCAATATCTTAAAATACGGGGTATTACACCGTCAAAGCATGGACAATCCAGCCGCAAGGTGCAGCCCTAGATACGTCGATCATCATGAAGGAGATCTTGATCATCCTCATCCCAAAATTCCTGACGGCCCGAGCATCACAGTCATCCCTGAGATTCAAGTCAGCTTGTCGGCGGCCATAAAAAATGTCCAACAAAGGTGGAGCTTCAGGGTTTGGGCGGGTAGTGAGTAGGGTACAGAGCATATCAGTGACCTCTGTGAGTTGAGTCTGAACAGAGGTGTTGGGTGAGGTTTGACGGGCGAGAGCGTTTTGGCATTCTTTTACTGATTCGGCAAGCAGGTGGAGGCGAGTGCCATTGGCCATTGCAAAACATGACGGGGAAGGAAAAAAAAAATTGGATATAATGGAGAATAATGGGTATAACCGAGAGGGCTCTGATACCAATTGTGGTGGGTGAAACTGGATTTTAGGGGGGTTTTTAGAGTTTTTGAAGGGAAAAAAAGGAAAAGATGATGAAAGCTTTACTGAAATTACTGACAAAATGCATAAATGCAGAAATACAGGAAAATGAAAGCATTCGAGAAGCTCGTCTCTTAGTCAATAGTAGCCAACAGATTTCTTCTTACCTCACCTACCTACTGACCCTTCCTTTTATAGACTTTCCATACGGGTGGTAGATCCAACAAAATGGCCACCTTAGCTTATATTCTAACAACTCGGATATTCCCTTCTCTCCCATACACGCGTAGCAACAGAAATACGTAAATAAAGGAAAGCATAAATAACACCTATTACACCAAAGAGCAGGTTCTAGAACTCTATACTGTCAGATCACTAACCATATTACCCAAATACCGGGATTACCCCTCTAGCTGCATACACCCATAACAGATTTACGATGTAATATATATAGCATCTTACTTGTTATATACGTAAAAGAATTCAAAAAATCTCAACTTGCAGTTAACATTTACAACATTTTTAATCATCTGTCTGCTTTATTAATTGTCAATACAAATGACTCATATTCCATGCATTTGAATTGAAAAAAGCGCATCATATTAATTATTATCAGACTTCTTTTGTATTATTCTTTACGAAAAAAAAAAAAAAAAAACCCTTTTATTTGTTCGGCATTAGCTATGAAAAGTTTGAAACTTCAAAAGTTTCCTTGAATTTGATGTCCTCTTTTATCTTTTCAATACACGAGCTTCGATCTATTTTGATTCGGCCATGTGATCGAATCACCGTCAGGAATGACTTCAGCATAAAATATTGTTAACTTTTTGAGTTCATAATTTAAGTCGTTATTGAAATAATAACTTGAATATATATATATATATATATAGGTTCGATCTATTTTGACTCGGCCATGTGATCGAATCACCGTCAGGAATGTCTTCAACATAAAATATTGTTAACTTTTTGAGTTCATAATTCAAGTTATTGAATAACTTGAATATATATATCTTGGAGCCTTTTGTTTTGTAGTGAAATGAAGACCAATAAAAGATATTGAGACCCACCAAGAATAATCAAATCAAATCCTAACAATTGCCGGAGGGATCGCCATCGCCATCGAAAGAGGATCATCACAAATACACATACGGAGGAGAAGCTTAGGAGAACAAGGCCAAAGGAGATGTCAAACAGAGGTGGACGACGTCAAGTCACAAATGTTTGGTTAAGAAGTTTTCAAATAAAATGACTTAGTTTGGTTATTCTTTTTTTCTTTTCTTTTTTTTTAAGTTAATTTTGAACCCTTGCTGGTTTTTAATTACAGGAGATGTTCTATAATTTTAGTTACAGTACATAAGCTGGATCTTTTATGAAGTATTTATTTCATAGTCAAAATTTAAAGCTGATGAATTTAAGAATATATATGAAGTCAATATCAATTAAAACAATTTAAATAATATGAAATCATATATATTATTAGATGCACAAACTTTAAACCCTGACAATAAAACAGATTATCCATTTCAGAAAAATCCTATTGCATAGAAAAGTGCATAGTTAAATACTCTTGGCCAACTTCTCTTTGTAAAAGCGATAAATACTCTTGGCTACCTTGATCAAAAGCATGACTTAAAAGATACAAATTACCAAATTGCTGTGTAAAGTACAGTATTAATGCTAATGTAGAGTAAAGTACTAGCTAGTTTAATCAAATCACACAAATGGAATGATTGAGTGGAAACAGATGTTTATAAATATGTAGATCGGATGATCCACCTATAACAAAGGAAGAGCAGATAAGACCAAGATAGTCAATTTGCTTCCTCATTTGGTTTAAACGATTTTGGACAAGGTGTTTGCAAAACACACACACACACACAAAAAAAAAAAAATTCAGCAATATGCGACTATGCGTTTGTAAAAAAAATAAAATTACAGAAAATGCGTTTTAATTTTTTAAACAGACAAGATTCGAATCTGCTTGACCGTTAAAAAGCACCTGATTCAAATTCGGTTTAAACATTTCCGGCTAGGAGAATATCGGCAATCAACTTGTCCAAGTTCAGATAAGAAGAACCACCAGGCTTGACAGCTTCTTCTGCCATTGTCTTCCACTCCATTACCTTCCTCTTCATTTCTTTACCCTTATCACCCTCCATTAACTCCCTCACAAGCTTCTCAACATCATCCCTCTTAACATCATTATCTATCTCCATCCCAATGCCCCATTCAATGCAAGAATACCGGCAGTTTGTCTGTTGCTCGGCAAAGAAAGGCCAAGAGATAATTGGCACTCCACCACACACGGTTTCGAGCGTTGAATTCCACCCACTATGCGTTAAAAACCCTCCAATCGACGGATGCTTCAGGACTTCTTCTTGAGGACACCAACTTGCTAACATGCCTCTATCTTCAGTTTTGGTAATAAACTCAGAAGGAAGAACAGCTGAATCGCCTATCACAAGATCAGGCCTTATAATCCACAAGAAGGGCTTCTCACTGTTGGCAAGTCCCCAAGCAAACTCAATGAGTTGTTGGGGCGTCATGACAGTGATGCTCCCAAAATTTACGAACACTACGGAGTTGGTTTCTTTTGAATTTAGCCACTCCACCGAGCCCGGCGGTTCTTTCCATAGATTGGAGCCTATTGATTTCAGTCTTTCATCTTTGATCTGATCGGCAAGCAATAGAAGTGGACCAACGGTGTATACACGAGGAAGCAAAGACGAGATAGCATCCAAAACATCCTGTTCAAAGGGATCGAATGTGTTCAAAATGACAGCTGAAGCTCTTGGTGATCTCTCTGTTTCACGAATGAGGAAGTTGACCATGATGTCATTTTCATCCGTTGTTCTAATGAAGCTTGGAAGATCCTTCAGACGGATGTGTCTCATCCCAGGAATCCAATCGATTGCGGTTTCTAAATACCCGTTTGTTAGATAGCTTGCATCTGCGAATCATTTCAGCGTTTGTGAATGGCTAGCTTAATTACTCCAAAATTAAGCTATTAATGAAACACTAAGCATAAAACTTCATAAATAATAATGTTTCAGCTCTAGTGTTATCTCTCTCCATATCCATTCTCTTCCGTATTGGGT
Organism: Alnus rubra; assembly: GCA_028654335.1. Classification (NCBI taxonomy): domain Eukaryota; kingdom Viridiplantae; phylum Streptophyta; class Magnoliopsida; order Fagales; family Betulaceae; genus Alnus; species Alnus rubra. The sequence continues at coordinate 680,496 of JAJPGS010001223.1, read as the reverse complement.
AGAAAAAAAACATGTTCACGTATTATTGATTAGAGTAATGCTATATATATATAACACTTCCACTTCCATTTTATTTTGCTCTCGGCTACCATATCAACCCACTAAATTGGAGTGAGATGAGGGTGCAATGAATACATGCAAGTCGCTACTTTGACCTTCACTCAATTTTAAATTAGTTCATTTGGTTTGTAATTTTTTAAATAAAAGTGATATTGCCGTTTTTTAAATTTTTTCAATTAATTAGATGCTCCGTAAATTTCTTTCTTTCTTCATTTTTTTTTTCAAATTTTTAGTAGAAAAATATGAAATTTTAATTACACCCTTTAAACATTTGAAAAAAACAAAAAAAAAAAACCAAGGCAAAAGAATCCAAAAAGTCAATGATATGGTGGTTCTATCTCTTAATTACCCTAAATGGTGAAGTGGGGCTATCCCGTTTTGGAAGTTTTGTGGGTGGAAGTACAACCACTTGCCATCACCGTTATCCACCCCAAAACTCCTTGAGGTGAGTAAATCCTTCATAGGCCTTTTGGATTTTATTTTATTTTTAAAAATATATATATAAATCGAGATTTCTCACCATATTTCTGTTCGAAATACGAAAAAAAATCTAACAAAAGATCTGATTCAAAAATTTTGAAAACCGACGACTTTTATTGAAAAAATAAAAAATGAACAAAACTACGTACCTTTGAGTGGTGTTAAACCTCGTTCAACAAGATGGCGATAATGCATATAGCCCAAGACGCCGCAGGAGCTTGGTGTCCAGAAAAGAACGTTTGGAATTCCAAATTCTTCAGCAGCTTCAAGAGTGAAGGACATGCAACCATCAGAGATGATACACGTCACAGGCGGCGCCTTGGGAGAGCAATTAGGGTCGTTGAGTTTGGAGAGAAGGTTGCGAAGTGGGACGAGGCAATTCTTTGAGGTGGAATCACAGAGAGCAGGGACGTCTTGGCTGACATCAGCATCCGAAGGTGGGAGGCCGTCGGAGATGGTTTCAAACCGGAACCCCGGCAAGCCGTCAAGAGAGTTGGGGCCTCTAGACCTGAGTAAGCGTGTGTGGTTGTAATGGGTGTTGACAAAAGTTACGTGAAAGCCTTTATGGTGGAGGATTTTGGCCAGCTTGAGCATCGGGTTTATGTGACCCTGAAGTGGATATGGAACGCAAACAACATGACCTCGAATGTCTTGCCAAATGGAACCCATCTCTCTCTCTCTCTGATCTCTCTCTCACCACGCTCACACAAACAGGGAAGCAAAATTTAACTTTTTAAGAGAGAGCTCAGTCTTTCCAGGCCTTTCATGGCCAAACTGTCTAAAACATCACTAAGCTATTACTTTTTTTATTATTATTATTCTTCTATCTTCTACGTCTTTTTTCCCTTAAAAAAATAATTTAGGCCTCTTCAACAATACGTCAGATTGCCAACCAGTCAAAGTCAGCAATTGAATTTTACCTCTTCTTCATTTTCAAAACTGAAAGTTTTTTATTTTTTTATTTAGGTATGGCAATTCATGTTTGATATGTTAGGTTCGAGTCGTATTAAAGTATGACTATAAAATTATATACGTTAATTCCAATTTAATCAATTTACTTAAACGGGTTAGTTAAATTGTTTAACCTTAATCCGTTAATTCGTTTTGAATTCGTATCAATTTCGCGAATTGTGTAAAAAATTGTTAGATCTAAATGTAATATTCAACCGGTCATATCAAGAACGAGTATAATTCAACCTAAACTCAATATGTTTAGTTAAATGAATCAAATCACACAATAACTTTATATTAAGTAGGCATCTGAGTTTGATTCCAAAAAAAAAAAATTACGTATCTGAGTTCGCATATAATGTTAAGAATTGAAAACTAATAATATATAATAATAAAAATAATGAAAACAAAGCGTTACTGTCACGTGCAGCTGGCTAATAGCGATCTGCCCATGATCCTCGCGGAACAATACAAATAAAAAGACACAGATCGATACAACGAAAGCAGATTTTTTTTTTTTTTTTTTTGTTATTAAAGAAATAATAATTACAACCGGCTCAAAAGAAAATGAAAAAAAGCTCAGTAATGTGTGTTTCTGAGGTGTTTTCTGGACCACGTGTGTTAGAGCATGTGGGCGTTTGTTTAAATATTCGACATTGAAATGCATCTGTTTACTTAATCTATGTTTTTAACATTATCTCTCGGAAGTTTAATTGGACTTTCATGAGAAGTGATGAAGGTTGATCTGACATGTTATGTCTTAAAAATTGATTCGATCTATTCGGTGTTCAATATTATGAAGGTTGCAAACTTTTTAGCACCAAAGTATTTAGGAAACTGTCACACGGACCATGAGCAACCGTCCTGATGACGTGAACCGTGGTTCTAGACTTCCAGAGTCTACTCGATGGCACTGTCACCTTGATGTAGTGATGTTGCCTCTTTTAGAGGACTCCCAATTAAGAGCACCCTCATTTGGACCGTCAGCAAGACTGTCGTGATGCTACATGTGGAAGATGACTTCTTGAGAGCACCATCATTTGGTCTATCATGATGCTGTTGAGCTGTTACTAGAGTTAGCGATGGAACCCTAGTGGCCGTTTTGACAGTACTTTTCGATCCGTCCTGACACCACAGAATTCTTGCAGTAACTGTAACGACCCACCCCCAATGATACAATATTGTCCGCTTTTGGCTTCCCAAACCAGACTTCCCAGGAGGCCACCAATCCTGAGATTGCTCTCGCAGAAGCACGCTTAACTGCGGAGTTCTGATAGATTCATCGACATCACGGCTTTAAAACACGTTGTGTCATAAATGATGCATTTATACATATAAGCACATCTTCATTCACAGGCGATGTGGGACGTTACAATCACCCCATCTTTGGACCCAGCGTCCCTGTTGGCGTCCCCCTTTGGGCTTGTGCACGCTCCCACCATCTCAGGCTGGGCAATGGCTCTGATACCATTTGTAACGACTCACCCCCAATGACACAATATTGTCCGCTTTTGGCTCCCCAAACCAGACTTCCCAGGAGGTCACCCATCCTGGGATCGCTCTCGCAGAAGCACGCTTAACTGCGGAGTTCTGATAGGTTCATCGCCATCACGGCTTCAAAACGCGTTGTATCATAAAGGGTGCATTTATACATATAAGCACATCGTCATTACCAGGCGATGTGGGACGTCACAGTAACAACCCTTCATTTTTACACATTGCAAAGGGGATTCTTACCCAAATTATAGATAGATAAGGTTGCTCGTTGTATAAGGTACGGAGTGTGAGCCTTAGAGAATTTCTTAAGAGGTTGCCTAGCTTCACCCTTATGAACAAGAGAGGATTTGTTGAGAGCTATTAATGTTTTTCCTATATCAGTGTTTGTTTTTCTAACCGCACACCCTCGTATAAACCTTCAACCGTTCAAAGCCTACCAGTGAGTCGGTAAGGACGTCATATATAGTAGACTGGCCAGTGAGGAGCTGGAACCTATTGAAGAGATAGAGAGGAAAGCGAGGAGTTTGTTTGCGTACGGAGTTTGACTATTTTACAAAGGTTGTGAGTTTACTTTTTCTATAATTAAATCTTTAATAGTGATTAAATTTCTGGGTTTGGCTTCTCCGTAATGATTTTACCTTTGAAGTGCTCAAAGGGTTTCGACTTCATCACCAAAATCTTTGTATTGATTGTTGAGTGATTATTATATGTGGTTTGTTTATATTTTGTTTAATGCAATGATTTACTATATATATATATATACACATATATATTACTATTTTATTGTTGTTGCGTGTTGTGGGGTTGGATTCTAGTTCCTTCAATTGGTATCGAAGCGGCACTACCAAAATTCAACCCTATATGGGCACTATATTTCTGGTGCATATATGACAATACATACGGTTATTTGCATTTTGGCGCATATTTTTGAGCGCAAGGCAGTCGCCTAGAAAAAACTGATGGGAAAGAATTGGTTGGGTGCAAAATACATGTGCCGGGACAAGCAATTTTATTATGGGCACTGAATTACGAAGCCAAAAAAAAAAAGTAATGATTTTCCCAAACAACTAAATATTTTACTTTGGCAGAACGTTCAAAGATTCCTTGGACCGTTGGAAGTGGACCCCTGACACGAACATTCAAAGCATCTTTGGAACATTCGAGATAAACCCTAGGACTGTTGGCCCAATAGTACACCGAACGTTCGAAGTAGTACATCGAATGTTTGACTCTCCCTGAAAAGCAATTTTAATTTACTATCCACATCATTCAGCCTTATCCACTCCAACCCACACCTATAAAGGCACCCCTCCCGACCTTCAGACCCATTCCTCACCCATGGATCCCAGTCACCCCAATCCTTGATAGAGAAAGATTCTAGAGAGAGAAGAAAGTCATTTTGGTGTTTTTCCATCTTCATTAAGGTAACCTTGGACCTTAAACTCGTTTTTCATGTTGTTGGTACTTTGTCCATGTGATTTACCATGTTTTTATGAGTCTTAAGCATACCATGATGAGTTCATAATTTATCTCTCTTAAAAGAAAATAGTTTTCTAAAAATTTGGGAACTAGCTCCCATTGTTCATGAACTTTCACGTTGATATGGCTTAACAAGTTTTTATAAAGTTATTATGAGCTTTGGATAAGTTAGAATGTGTTAACTGTATTTGACCGAATGTTAGACTTTTGTTGGTCGAACGCTCGACCTCGATATCCAACAATCGACAATGACCAGAAATGAATAATTACGGTTTTGATGATAGATTATAGTATCTAGTGCGTTATTAGGGTTTTTATGGACATGTGTTGGAACTCTTGTTATATTATTTTTAATATTAGGGTATGTTTCGCTATAGCGAGAGTTCAAGATGTCCAAAAATTTTAATGTGCGGTTGAGGTAGGTAAATGCTTAGAAAACTGGTTTCTTTACAACGTGTGATATATCAGAGGACTAAACATGCTTTACTTTTAAAAATAACATGTTCCAAGCCTACTAATTATGGTTTTCTTAAGTAAATGAAAAATATTTGCATCGTATGATATGGTACACTGGTACGTGCGGTATTACGGCCATGAGCTTACTATTCTCTGACTTTGACCCTTTGGTCACAGAGATTTTATGTTTATGTGTGGCTTTGGATTCAATTATTGTTTTGTGACGGGCGCACAATGTACAGATGGCGTAATGCTTACGGCTTTACTAATAGCATGGGCCTTTCGAGATTCGACCTGGTCAGGCTTCTAGTATATGACGGTATGCAGCAATATCCAAGACACCAATGTTGTCTATAGGTCCCTTGGGACTGTGCCAACCCTACCAAGAGGGGGTTTAAGGCTTAAATAGACCATATGGAAGATAGCTAGATTATATATATATATATAAAGCATGATTTCCCTGCATTAAAATATCAGTGATTGTTGCCGGAATTATGCCTCATCACTTCTTTAAACTACACTACATTTTTATGGCATAATAACGGAAACAATACACATTGTCTTTGCGAAAACTCATGTCTAATATTACAAAGTTATGTAATGTCAATTAAGGCTCGGTTCGTAATTGGTTTTGTAATAATTTGCTTATCAAGTTGCTTATGCTATTATTTTTCTTCCACTGTGAAACACCTCACTGTCTTACAGATTAGCAGGTTACGAGGTGGTAGAGTGAGAAATTCACTAGAATAAAGATGTCACTGGAATGAAGTCATGGACTTACGGAGCCTGTTTTAGAGGACTTCCGAGAGCACCGTCCCTTGGATCGTGAGCAAGATTTTCATGACGCGGAAGATGAGTTCTTGAGACCACCATCATCTAGTTTGTCGTGATGCTGTTGTGCTATCACTAGAGTTAACGAAGAAACCATAGTGACTGTTTTGATGCTCTTCGATTCGTCCTAACTCCATAAGAACTCTTATAGTAAAAATCCTTCATTTTTTCACTTTGCAAGGGGATTCTCGCGCAACTTATAAATAGATAAGGTTGCTTATTGTTGAAGGTGCAAAGTCTAAGCCTTAGAATCTATTGAGAGGTTGCCTAGCTTTACCCTTGTAAATCAAGAGAGCATTTGTTGAGAGCCATTAAAATTTTTTCTATTTGAGTTTGTTGTTCAAACCACACACCATCATATAACCTTCAAGCGTTTGAAGTGTACATGTGGGTTAGTAAGGACATCATATATAGAAGATTGGCTAGTGAGGAGCTGGAGCCTATCGAGGAGATAGTGTGACAACCCCTTTTTTTATTTATTTTTTTTAAACAAAACGGAGTCCTCACAGCGGTATGATGATTAGTTATAAGCCAACATCCACCAAATACATCTCATAACATATGCATAATATATCAAAGATAAACTTGTAGCAAGCGAAACTAAATTCATTAACTAAAAAGTGTAATTACAACATCAGATTCATCCATCTGTCTATCTATTGAAGACTTCATCAAAATATTATATATATCAAAGAATTGCTATACATAATAGGTGTCACATGCAACACAAGCTATATATATATAAAGTCTATACAAAAGGTGGACTATTTGTAGTTTGACAAATACAACTATTGTGAAGAGCTTCAGTCATAATACCCCAAATACAATGCCACTAGGTCCTCATCGACGTCATGATACCTACAGCCACAACATCAGCATCTACACACCCATGGTGGTATTTACATCTGCATAGGTGGAAATATGAGTCCATAAACTCAACAGTATAAAACTCACTAGGTTTTCACAATGCGCCAAATCTTTTATTTTCTACCTTATGTTTACTATAATATCTACTGTTAGTGATAATATTTCTTTGAAATGTTTCGTAGCTAATATGGTAAACACAGGCACATCGTATCCATGAGAAATCTTACCACTTAGACACTCATTTACACATATATCATATGACTATGCCATACTCGTATACAAGCTTTCAAAACTTCAGGAAATACAAGTATACGGGTACGTCTAAGTAGAAAATGAGTGGCATCATAACTCAGTTATACAGAGACACGAGCATTTCCAAACCTTCGGGAAATACCCATATCTAGGCACAAGTAAGCACAATGCCTTATCGAATATTATATGTGTTTGGAATTAGTTTGCAAAAACAATATTGCATAGCGAAAAAAAAAAAATCCCAAATCCAAGAACAAACTTAATGAAGAACAGGCAAAGAACAATGCTATTTTAAAATAAACTGCAAATCAGAAACACTTGAACATGTTTAAAAATAAACAACCACTCCTTGGCTATATGGACAAGATTAAGCTCACCAATGACTAATGATAACCAAGAGAGTGGGCTCTCAACTTGCTCTTCAAAATTTTAAACTTATTCTCGAGAGTTAACTCAAGAATATTAGTTCTTAGTAAAAATTAAAAGAACTGTAGCAAAAATAGCTTATAATTGAGGAAGCTACATGCATGTTTATTTATAGGTTCAGAATACTAGGAGACTGGAAGACTTAAGCAATATGGGACAAGTTGTAATTGAAGTTCTAGATAAACTAGAACTCCTATAGTGGTGGATGGCTAGGGCTAGGAATCATTCTAGCCTTTCACCGCTTGTAAGTGACACATAGGGCCAAGGATTTACTCATCAGCCCATGCATCTAATTCATGTCTCTGGGCTTGGGTTTTATGCCTAATCTCCCCTTGCGTCAGATGCACAGTTTATCTCTAGCTCATGTTTTCAAATAAAAACAACTAGCCCAATAAATAAAAAGCCTGATCTGGTTAAATTAAATTAGCTTGGTGAGAGACATAAATGAAAAAAATAAAAAAATAAAACTAGCCAAAATAGTTCTGACTCTTCCAGTCACTATTTAATTACAATTGATTCCACTAACAAATTGTAATTGCACTCTAGTTTATATTTTTAATTAAAACAATTGATTGTTTAAATTTACTTAATTTTGACTTTTAGTTCCTCTATAAAATCTTTCATAGCAATATTAAAGCCAAGATACTGTCATTTAATTCTCTACCTCTTTTTCCTTGAGTCCCTTGATTTTATGTATTATTATCGTGTGTGAAAGACTTATCACATGTCATTGTATTTCAGTATCTCATTCCAAAATGCTCTGCCCAGAGATTTAGAATAATCCAATTCATAAAATCAATCTTAAGGGAAAATTTCTTATCCTTTTAATATTGGACTTGGATTTTATCTTGAGAAAAACATTTTCACAATGTTAATTGTGATCACCCAATGCACCGAGTATGTTGACCATCATTTTGATCTCACCTATAAATGCATCAAAGTAATCTACACTTCACATCTGAGTACACAATCCTCTCAGGATTTAGAATCAATATTATCAGTAATATTGTGAGAATGAGTTTTTCCTTTTGATAGTATTTTTCATAGAAAAACAACTTCCAAGGTCTGTGGTAAGTGCTGAATGTTATACATTCAAACCCATTAATTCACATATATTAATCTCTTAGTTTTGTTATAGTTTGATATTTTGTATTGTTTTTGTATTTTGTAGGTTGTGGAAGAAAAGCACTCAAAATCCATCAAATTCTAAGCTTAGGACAAAGTTTGGAAGAATATTGAAATCTTCAAAGTCAATCTTGGAAAGATCTGATTCCAATTCAATTTTGGATTTGTTTGCTGCAGAAAAGGGAAATTGGTAAAATCTATTATTTTTGGAAAGATTCCAAAATGAGCACGTCTTCATATTATAATCAAAACTTTATGTTCAAGTATCAGATTGTGGTGAAATTAGAGGGTTGAAAAGCTAATAGGAAAGGCAACAATTATGTCTGAAATAGGTTTTTCCTAATTCGGACTTTCATTATGCCAAAATTGTCTCGCAATAAAGGATCACAAATCTGAACGAATTTGGAATCCTTTTCCTTATTGGATTGAATTTTCAGTCTCCTACTTGGACTAAGAGACTAAGTTCCGATTTTAATAGGATTCCTAGGGCTTCTAGGACTCTCTTGATCCCTATAATAAACCTCTTATTCATCCTTTAAGGGTAAGCCCCAATACATAAAAGAAATCAATAGGATTAATGGCTAGTTTTAGGGAGAAAAATGCTTTAAAGTTTCAACAGTTTCTTGCGATGGATTTTTCTCTGATAAAGACGATCTCTACCAACTCTATGAGCGGCTAATTCATCTGTAGGGTATTGATGTTACCCTTTCCAATTAATTATGGTGTAATTGTATTTTTCTTTGGGAATTCTATGAACATGAATGATGGTTTGTTTTTTTTGAAAGATGAATGATGGTTGTTTATCTTGAGAATTATGCTTTAATGTTTATATTCAATTTTGATAAACTTTATTTTGTTTTAGAAAGTTGTTTATTATTTCTATTGAACTTAATCTTCATATTTTTTGTGATTATGTGAATGATGGTTTTACAATGGTATTAATTGACATATGATCAAGATGGTTATATAGGTCATACCTAGGGAAGACGAATCTCACTACACCCTAATTTAGTGTAATTTATGTAGACGGTCCGTACCAATCAAAGATGGGTTCTACTACTCCATTAATTACGTGTATGTTAATCAAGAAAGTTGATTGTTCCTACCCTAGAAAGACGGGTCATACGCATCTTAGTGGTTAGGTGAACGATCTGTAACAACCAAAGATAAGCTATTCTTATTTCTTAATAAAATTAATTTCTTGATGATATCGTTGGGTGCTTGACAAACACACAAGAGTCTTATCATTCATGTTAATGAAATTTTCAAGTTAAATACAATTTACCATTATTATGAGGTTAGTGGTGAAATCAACTATCATATCTTTACTTTAATGTTTTTATTTAGTTTCAATTATAAAACTAAAAATCAAGTATCTTTTCTGAATTAAAATAGAGTTAATTTCAATATCTTAACAACAACCCACAGTTCTTGAGGTTCAGGACCCTCACATAGACCTTATCCTACAAAGATTTATTCTATTATGAGTTTAATTTATTATTGATATATTTTTGCTTTAAAAAGACCACATTAGTCTGTTCAGTGCATAACACCTACACACCAATACGAAACCTTCAACTTTGCCTGATCAAGATAAATCACAAAGATTTGATGTGTAACAGTCTTAGCAAATGGAATGCCCAATTCTATTACCGACTGCAAACTATCTATAAGTTTAAGACTACACGAATTACGGACTAAAATCTTGTGTGATAACTCTTTACTCACACCATAGACCATATTCAATGTAAATTAAAGGCATTTCACATGTAAAATATTCATAGAACAATATCAAGAACGTAAAATAACATATGCCATATACTCAAAAATAGATCAGTGAATAAAAACTTTATTTATAATAAACTTATATGTCAACAGTACATTGGGATTTATGGCATAAACCCCATCAATATGCCCTATAGCCGTAACTATATACATATGTTTAGTTCCATTCAAACTCATTGGTATATTGGTACATCTAACATGAAATTTTATATAAAACATCTATGCAATCTAGCTGTAACTGTATACTTATGTTCTGCTCCATTCAAACTCATAGACATACTAATACACCTAGTAATGAAATTATCATAAAACACGTAACATATCATCATTGTATTATGCATGCTCATCATTTGTTTTCATCTCATTCTGATGCCAAGAGGTACACAATCCAACGGTCTTTTGTTTCATGGTGCCCAGGGGTACGCAGCCTAAGGGTCTTTTGTTTCATAATGCCAAGGGGTACACAACCCAATGGTCTCGTTGCATGGTGCCTAGGGGTACGCAATTCAAAGGTATTTAGTTCAACATTTTGTTTCATATACATGCTTGTGATTTTGTGACTTACATCATACGTGTTCATGCTTTCACACTAATGCAATTCTCAACATTTCATATTTTTCACATCATTCTCAATGTAACATGAAATCTTTACTCATTTGAAATCTCTTAAAACATAACTCATTTCCAATTCCTTAAACACATTCTAAAACACATAAATCATCATTAAACCATTATTCAACATAAATCAAAGTATAGAAGGTATCCATGTTCATATATTATTTCAAAATATCATTGGCTTGGTTTATCACAAATCTAACATTTAAGAAATTCGAAAACCATCAAAATTAGTATCTCTTCTCAGTTGAATACTCACATTGGGTTGCTTGGTAATTGGCTTAAAGAAGGATTCCCTATAATGTCTCGAATATTAAATGGCATTTTTAAGAGTAAAATCTAGAGTAATAATGATTAAGATTAATTGGATGTCAGAAAAACAGCCATGTGGGCATGTCTAAAAGAATTAGATAAAATAGTTAGAAAAGAAATTGAAATAATAAAATAGAAAATGAGATAGAATATAATAAGGAACTAAATAAAAGAGAAATTTAAAATAATTGAGATAATAGAAAAGAAAATAAGAAAGAATCTGGAATAGTCAAACGGTTAGACAAACAAAATAGAATAATTTTTTTTTTTAAAAAAAAAAAAGATGAAAAGCAAGTGTAGAAAAGTCAAAACAAAAAGTGAAATAAAAATAAAATAAAAATAAGGCCATTCTTTTGAAAGGCTTGATGGCCTTTAAATCAAAAGGCCATACGGCCATTAAAAAGTAAAGACCAATGGCCATTTAATGAAAAACGGTCAAATGGCCAATAAAAAGGGAAAAAGGGTTGAACGGCCATTTAGCAAAAAATAAAAGAAAACCGGACAGCACTCCATTTAAGGGCAGTGTGCCATTTCTTCTCGGTAGTTTGGAAATCCTCCACCTTTTCTTATTTCTCTCTCCTTCTCATGTACATAAAAACTTTGATCTACAAAGATCCAACTGTCAAAACTTAGTTCCGACTTCGGAAGCATGATCTACAAAGCCTGATCTACGTTTCTACCAATTGATTTAAGGTATTTTCGTTAAACTCATGTTTTGGAAATTTTGACTAAATCTTGTAAATGTGAGTTTAATCTAGTGTTTTCCTCAAGTAATGGGTTACTTGGAAGTTGCTTGAGGCTACCCAAACCATGGGTTTTGGTTTGGCGAATTTTTGGTGAGTTTCTTCAAACCCTAACTTTTAGGTATTTAATTTTAATTGAGTTTTTATATGATTAACCCTTAGTAAATGCTATTGGGTCAATGGTATTGTGTTTGGGATAATGTTTAAAAGTTAGATCGTTAAATCATGTCAATAAGTTAGTAATTATTATAAAAAGATTAGTGAACGTAATTTTAGGGTAAATGTTATTTTTAAATACGGTAGTATTTTATGCGACTATGTTAATGAAAATAATTTAAGGATAGACGTTTGGAACCCTTAAAAATATTATGGATTTTTCAACGGTTAGCCTTGAGTGATTCAAGTGCTAATTAGAGTGTTAAGTTATTTAGAGTGCTAAATGATGAAATGTGTTATTCCACAGTGACGCATTGCACGGTGGTGTCTAGGTGAGCTTAAATCCGCGCAACCAATGTGAGTATTCTACTCACTGAGAAACTATATTTTTGATATTATGGATTTGTAAAATATATATTGTTTTATAATTCCGAACCGGCCATATGATGAAAATATATGTTTTGGATAATTTGAATAGTTTGATTATGTTCAATTATCAATGATGTTTAAGAATTGATGCATGAGTGAAGTGTGTTGAATTGTTTTAAAGTGTTTGAGTGTGTGCTGCAGTTGGGATTTAAATTAAGTAAAATTGTTTGAAAACATGTCATGTTGAAACTGTTTATGTTTTATGAAGAGACTATGATTTGAATGATTTCAAAGTGTTGATGAAATGTTGGATTTATTTAGTTTTAAAAGAACATGATTTAGCAACTACATGATTTTATAGCATGATACAATAGTGAAACATATACTGGTCAAGCATAGAGCATACATTCAACTACAGTAACAGAACATAGTAAAACAATAGTAAACACAATTAAACAGCATTTATCAACATCGTAGGGGACCTAAGCCATAGCAAACTCAGTTTTATGCATATCATGTATAGCATTGTTTTATGAGTGATGTTTTTATGTTATGAGTAGTTTTTCCTATACGTGTTGGTATGCATAAGTGTCTTAAATGAAAAGCGCTTACGTATATTTCTATCCGATGGTTGCATGTGTTTAAGAAACATTGAACATGAATGTACATGGATTCATGACTGCCTAGGTGCGAGTAATGGCATCTCTATGAGTAAGAAGGTTGACTGTTATTGTTTTTCAAGAAAGACGTGTTAGCATATTTGAGTTTAACTCTAGTAATCACATGATCTACTGACATTCAAAGCATGAAGTTGAAATACGATTAGAGATGGTGTTGCGAGTATTATGTTGAAGGATGATATCCTAATATGGAAGGGTAAGATGCCATGTTTTATTGCTTAAGACTTATGTGTAGACGTGATATCTGTAATGGAGTAATCATGTGCACATATGTTTGAGCCACCATTGAAAAGTATTATTATAGAGGAGTCTATATGTAGAACCTTCCAAGCGGTAGACTGGAATTTCTACATATGTTCACAGCTATATAGTATGTCTTAAATGTTTTCTGAATAGTCAGTGTTTACTGTATTAGCTATTGGTAAATTGTGGCTAATATTATGCTTGCGTGACTAAAAATAAAATAAAGGTTGGTTCTTTGTGAAAATTCAAATAGTTTAATATCACTGAGGTCTTAGTATGTTTTATACTGAAACGGTGGACTTATTCTTTCACCTATGCGGATGTGGATACCACCACAACCGTGTAGATGAGGTTTCTTGGTTGCAGGTACCGCGGATGTAGATGATGACCAGTTTACTTAGCGTATGGGATGTTATGATTGGAGCATATCGCAACAGTCATATGCCGGACTCATGGGTAGTTCGTATGTTGGGTATTTGGTTATAGCTCATATCCTATGGGGCATGTATTTGCTGAGCCTGTAATTTGGGTATGTAATTATAGTAATATGTTTTATAAGCTTTAACCAGTTAGATACATAATTAGCTTTTGTTGTAATTAACTGTTATATATTAGATGTATTTCCGCTTATGATATGTGTTCCGCTGCTCATTGATTATTATATTCCGCTGTTAGATGTAACTCTGATGATCCAGTGCATGTTATGGGGCATGTGCCATATGTTGGCTGAGCAACACGTAGTCGTGCCACTGCAATGACTCGTTTTGCGTTTGTATTAAAAAAAAAAGAAAAAAAGGGTTGCACATTCCCAACGAAAGCCTTGCAATACACCACTATATTATCACATTGCATGACATATTAACAACTAATTCATAACATTTTCTAACTCTAAATTCCATTTAAGTTCTTGGTTTTGCTCAAGAGCTAAGACCCATGGAAAACCATAAATTTCAAAGGTTCTAATTTACAACTCGTTAACTAATAACACTAACCCATAAGATTATCTTAAAGTTAGAAATAAAATTCATCAATTTACAGCATTTAGACAAAAACTAGAGTTTTGAGTTTTACCTTGATTTCCCACCAAAATGTGACCCAATGCTTGGAGATTACTATAACACTTCAAGAACACCAACTACCTAAAGAGAATTGAGAGATCAAATTCAAACTCTAAGGATTTACACAAAGTCTAGTAAAGTTACGATTTTCAGATTTATGTCAAAACGATCAGTGAAAACGTAAATCTTGCAACGAAGATCACATTTCTGGTATCAGATTTGAGTTTGGAAGCTTCAATCTACCGAAATCTAGGGTTTATAATCAAACCATAGGAGAGAGAATGGAGAGAAAACGTTTGTGAGGAGAGAAGTAGGGATAAAATGAGCAGAAAACTCACTCAAGCAATTTCTACCTAGGCCGGTCTGGACACGACCTGAAAATGTAAATCTCTGCCATGGCTGTCTAGACACAGATTTGCCTCGTTTGAACACAATCCGAGAAATGAACCTACTGACTAACCCGTCCGAGAACCGTCCGAATATGCTAGCGGACTTGACTCTACTGCCTGACTCGTCCGGACGAGAATCCAGACACAACAAGTGCCCGTCCGAACACCCAACCCAGAACCTCAATTCTGAATGTTTTCTAAGTGATCTTTTTGTACATTTCACCTAATTATTCATTTAATTACTCTAATTCATATTTTAAACTCTAAATTAATATTTTAGACGTTTTAGAAAGGGCAACAAGTGAGGAGTTTGTCTGCATACGAAGTTTGTGTATTTTACATGGGGTTGTAAGTTTACTTTGTCTATACTTGAATCTTTTATAGTGATTTACTTCCTGAGTTTGGCTACCTCATAATGGTTTTACCTTTGAGGTGCTCAAAGGGTTTTCACTTCATGACCAAAATCTTTGTATTAATTGTTGGGTGATTATTATATGTGGTTTCTTTATACTTTGTTTAATGCATTGATTTAATATATGTGACGACCCATTTTTTTTTATACAAAATGGAATCGCACAGAGGCATGACGATTAGTCAACCAGCCAACTCAAACTACACATCCCATAATATGTAGCTGATACATCAAAGTATAAAGTCTATGGAGCAGAAATTAAATCTCATAAACTAAGTATTGTTATAAATAACATAGCCATACATTTGTCTATCTGTTTAAAGCTTAATCAGAGCATTAATTACACAAAAGAATGTCTGTACAAAATAGGTGTCACATACGACACAAGCCATATACAAAAGGTCTTTACAAAACATGGACTATCCAAGCCTAACAAACCTACAACCCAAGTAAAGAGCTTCAATCTTAGTATTCCAAGTATAGTGCCACAGGGTCCTCGTCAACGTTTGTTGTACCTGCAACCAAAGCATTAACATCTACATGGTCGTTGTATTAGCCACGTACGTATAGGTGAAATTATGAGTTCACCAACTCAAGAGTATAATACACACTGGTTTTCACAATGAGCCTACTATTTTATTTCTATCGCATGTGTACAATAACAATTACTATCAACATGATGCTTTTATTTTTATTTTTTAAAATATTGTAGCTGATAACTGTACACATAAATTGGTGCAGTTCTTATTACATCAACACACACACACAGACACACATATATCTGGTGACTCAGTTGTACATGTATACAAGCATTCCACAACTTTGGGGAAACACAAGCATACATGTATCTATAAGCATGCAAATCTTTGACATCAATTCTGGTCATATATACAAGTATACGTATATTATACAGCTCCGAAAAATATAAGTATACTAGCATCTCCAATCCTTACATCACTTAAATCATATGCCAACTTAGTCGAATAGAAATATGCATATGTTCTCTCTCTTTAAGACTCATAGGCATATTAATACGTCTAGTACTAAAATTTCACATAAAACTTTTTCTGCAATCTACTTGTAACTATATACATACGTTCTATCCCATTGAAATTCGTAGGCATACTAATACATCTAGTCATGAAAATTTTCATAAAACTTGTTACACATCACTGTGTCATGCATGCTCTTGTTTTCTTGTTTCTGTAACCAGGAGCATCAACTCACTAGGCTTGCATGCATCAACCTTTAGGACTTGTTTTTGAAGTCAGGAGCAGCAACTCACTGATCTTACTGTTATAAAGCTAGGAGCAACTCACTAGTCTTACTATTCCCAAGAGCATCAACTTACTGGTGCCAAGAGCATCAACTCACTAGTCTTATTGTTTCTTTTGTTAGGAACATCAACTCCGGTCTTACACTTGTTCCACCCGTAAGGCATCAACCTGCAGAGTCCGTTCAGTGTACATGATTTCGTCATGCTAGTGCATCAACACTATCTATGCTTTTATGTCCATGTTATCACACATGCAAATCATTTCTTGTTCAATAGCACCATGTTCTTTGTTTTCATCTTGTCATGAAAATTCAACTTCACTTAATGTTCATAAAAAGATATCATGAAAAGACATCTCAACATCATTTCATAATCATATCTCGAAGCATATAAAACATCTCTAAAATATTCCTCATCATTATTCAAGATATTGAAAATATTCACGCACACATATATTCATCTAGAATAATATTGGCTCGACAGTCAAATCATATAAATTTCTTATCATGAAAGCACAACAAGTTTTCAATGAGTCAAATACTCACTTTGGCTGCTCAGCATAAGGCTTAAAGATGAATTCTCAACTAAAGCCTTGCTATGTATTTCTGCATAAACACATTGCATGACACATTAACATTTTTTGTTAGTTTTTGTGTTGGCTGCATTCTGTTGGACAAAATCACTTCTATGTAATGTTACTTCTTTCACAGGGATGCCGTTTATTTTAGAGTCTTCAGATATTCAGAGTGTATTTATCTGATTTGGAAATAGCCTCATTATGACAAGTTGCAAGTGTCACAAGCTTCAAGAAGGCTATTTCAGTGTTCAAGGAAAATTCTATGTAGATTCTAATTTAGAGAAGTCGGATCCCAAGCTTCCATCCGAATGACTCAGTATAACGTCTAGACGCTCATTAGTCAGCAACATCCGTCCGGACAACCAGAACTTTCCGTTCGGACGTCCATCAGTGTCTAGAAACTTCAAACTATTCAAGTTTGCATCCATCCAGATGTAATGGCAAATCGTCCGGCCTCTATTAAAAGTTTGAAAAGAATCCAGCTTTCAAGTGCATCCGTTCGGACGACGTGACAATACTGTCCGGACGCCATTCAGTGTTCGACAAATAATAGGGTTTCTATCTCAGACACAGATATGGGAAAACAGTTGCAACTGTCTGGACGATATGTGATCCCGTCCGAACGCTATCCTTGATAAGGCAAGTCGTGCAGAAGAAGTTCAACTGTCTAGACGTTAGAATCCATGGTCCGAACTCTCAGACCTTATTATGGAAATTGCGTGCAGTAGAAGTGGAACCGTCAGGACGCTAGGGCAACACTGTCCGGACACCCTCTAGTATTTTGATCATAACTTTCTGCTCAAATATCAGATTTGGATGAAATTGGTGTCATTGGAAAGCTAACGAAAAATTCTGCAACTTAATGGTCCGAACGACCAATAGAAATGTCCGGACAGCATACCATCCGGACGAAAAATCCAAGCGTCTGGACGACCAGCCAAAATTCGAGAAGTTTCAGAATTGCTTTTCAGACACGAAAATTGTTGATCATCCGGACGCCGAAGTCTGCCGTCCGGACGCGCGTGCCAAATACTCTGATTCTGACTAGAATTAGGTCTTGTAAAGCCTATAAATGAGAGGCTCTAGGCATGCATTATGTACAGAATTCGTTATTGAATTCCTTATAGCTTAGAGAGGGCGTTTACGAAGATATTGAAGATCTGCTAGCTCTCTAGCTATCGCCAGTGTGTGATTTGATCAGTTGTGAAGTCCATATTAGGGGTTAGCACTAAGGTAAAGGATTCCATTGAAGACCCTTTCAAGTAGGAGACTTGGTTGAGAGGCGTTCATGTTGGGTTACACATCAGAGTTCAAGGTACGACTACTGCATCAGGGGTATGCGAGTGCTACTGCTTTGTAACTAGCTTTGTCTTCTGAATAGTGGATATCCTAGGTTTGGTTGCCCCGAAGTGATTTTTCTCTTAATTGAATTTTCACTTCGTCAACAAAATATTTGTCTCCTTTAAATTCCGCATTTAATATTTTGTTGCACACTGTTCACACAGAGTTAATTAGAAGTCTAATAATTTTCATTTTCCAACTCTAAACCCACAACTAGCTCTTGATTTGCTCAAGGCTAAACCCATGGAAAATCATAGAATTTTTAGGGTTCCATTTAGCAACCCATTAGCAAATGATACTAACCCATAATATTATCTTAGGGTTAGATACCAAAATCCACAACTTAAACTCACTTTGACAAAAGCTAGGGTTTTGGGGTTTTTTTTTTTACCTTAAATCCACCAAAACGTGACCCAAAGCTTGGAGATCGTTTAAAATGCTCCAAATGAACAAAACCTAAGGAAAATTAAGAGATTAAACTCAAGATTTACACCAAATCTAGAGAAACTAGAAATTTTAGATTTAACTCAAATTGATTAATGAAAACATAGATCTTGCTTCGAGGATCACGTTTTCGGAGTCTAATTTGAGATTGAAGACTTGAATCTACCAGGACCTAGGGTTTTGTGGCAAAATCCTACGAGAAATGAGAGTGGCGTGAGAGAGAGAGGTCTGGAGAAAAATGAGCTGAAGGCTCACTTCAGCATTTTCAATCGAGGCCTGTCTAAACTCTTAAGTTGCCTGTTTGGACACGTGCACGAGAAATTGTAGAACTAAACCTTCTACATGGCCTGTCCAAACACACTTCTTGGTCCATTTGGACATGACACACAGAAAGTCGTTGCTGACTTACTGATCAACCCATTTGGACACAGAGATGGTCCGTCCAAATGCCCAACACAGAATTTTGACTCTTAAGTGTTTTTAAAATGTTTTCCCGTATTTTCTCCAAACTCCTTTCTTAATTAGTGTAATTCATGTTATTAACACTTAATTAATGTCTTGGACATTACATCCCTCCCTCCATATGAGAATTTCGTCCTCGAAATTTAAATTCTAAATCACTTTATTAGCTTATAAATATGCATTTTACTTTAAGTGAATGCGTAAAAGCGGTATGATAAAAGAATCATACTTGGGTTTACTTGAACAGATGAGGAAACTGCTTCTGCATCTCTTGCTCAAGCTCCCACGAAGCTTCCTCTATGCTGTGATTCTGCCACAGAGTCTTCACTAGCGGTATGGTATAGTCCTTAGTTGATGTTCCTTGTGATCCAATACTTGCACTGACAGCTCTTCATACGTCAAATTCAGTTGAGTATCAAGAGGCTCGTCTCTTATCACATGTGAGGGATCGTGAACACACTTCTGCAACTAAAAGACGTGGAAGACGTCATGAACGCCTGCCAATATCCACTCCATTTCCTTCCTCTTCATTTCTTTACCGATATCACCCTCCATTAACTCCCTCACAAGCTTCTCAACCACAACTCTCTTAACATCATTATCTATCTCCATGCCAATGCCCTATTTATTGTAAAAATATCATCAGTTTATATGTTGCTTGGCAAAAAAGGGTAGGAGATGATTGGCACTCCACCACACACACTTTCGAGGGTTGAATTCCACCTGCTATGCGTTAAAAACCCTTCAATTGATGGGTGCTTCAGGATTTCTTCTTGAGGACACCAACTTGCTAACACGCCTCTTTCTTTTGTTTTGGTAACGAAATTAGGAGAAAGAACAACTGAATCGCTTGCCACAAGATCAGGCCTTATAATCCACAAGAAAGGTTTCTCACTACTTGATGAGTGCCAAATATGGTGTATTTGGACCCCTTGATTTGCATTAGTTAGACCTTTAGCCTTGTTATTTTCTAACGTTTTGGCTAGTTTTTGTGTTTTTTGTTTCTGTAGGACAATAAGAGAGGAATGACAAATTTCATAAGGAAATAACTGGAAATTCGGAGACCCTGACAAAGTTGATCGATCGAACTTAAAATTCGATCGATCGAATATTTGCCCGAAGTCGATCGATCGAAATAAAAGTCGATCGATCTAAATTTCCCAGAAACTGCTTTTGCAGAGCGGGCCAGAACGCCCAATTAGAAGCCAAAAAGTAGTCCTCCCTCTGATTTCCGCTGCAGAACACGCTGGTTTCGTGTTTGGGGTTGTCTCTAGCTGCGGAGGAGGGTAGAAGAGTCATTTCTTGCCATGGCTTTCTTCTATAAAAGCCATAGCCATCCCCTTGTTGGGAGAGTAGTAGAGAGAGTAGGAGAGGAGAGAATAGACCAGAAACTCTGTAGTTAGTTTTAATTTCGTGCTTATTGTAGTGTAATTCAGTAGTTTATTTTCAGGATACTTTCTCTTTGTAGAGCTTTTCTTTCATTTCCATGGTTGTTCATCATTTTCTTGTGGTGTTCTTAGTCATGGAAGGCTAGTAACCTCAACTAGGGTTGAGGATGAAACCTTTCCATTGATGACACTCACAACCTTGCTGTACCATTTGCACATTTAATGATATATCATGTTAGTTGTTCAAGTTCCATTCATTTAAAGCTTTATCTTTTGCAATGAATGTGGTTAGTGGTGGATAGAGGACATTTTATGTGTTTCAACCGACTAATACATTGTTTTATCGGTTTGAATGATGATATCCATTGTGATTGAATGATACATTGGATGTTTTGATTTCAATCGGTACTCTTTGTGATTTGTCAATGTGTTGGATTCATTTAATGGTCCTTGGGTTTATGGTTAAGAAACTTGAATAACACCCTAAGCTTAATGTTCTTTGGGTGTTCAAGTGAAAACCAAGAGTGTGAGTTGTAGGATTTGGTTTGGTGGATTCCTTAACCTTAGTCCCTTTTAATTTACATATTTCATTACATCTCTTTAATTTAGTCTTTTGTTCTTGAATCAATTCTCAAACCTTTGGAACTAGGTTAAAATGAGGTTGATTAAGCAAGATACCAATATTTGACCATTTCCCTGTGGGATCGACCTCGCACTTGCATAACATTATATTGCAAAACGATTCGTGCACTTGCGAGTACTATTTAAAACACATCAAGTTTTTGGCGCCGTTGCCGGGGAAATCGGTTCAAAAATTGGTTTTTTGTTTGATTGATTTTGTTTTTCTACTAGTTAGATAGATTTTTGTTTCATTTTTACTGTTGTTTAGCTTCTGTTCTGCATTCTAAGTCTTTTCTTTGTTTTTCCCGGACCTGTTCTGCAGTTTCTGCAACTTACTGGGTGCCCTGAAGAGTCGATCGATCGAAATTAAATTCGATCGATCTACAATATATTCGATCGATCGACTTTTGATCGATCGAAATATACTTCGATCGAACGACTTTCTGCACAGCAGCAGCTCGGAACTAGGTGAGTATCACTGTTCCAGTACCTTTTTTTTAGTCCATTTTGTTCATTTTTTTGTGCATAATTTGTTTCTGTTTAATAGTATTTTGCTGTTTGTTTAAATTTTCTTTTTAGTTCACTATAACTTAGTTCAAATTCTGTTTAGTTTGTGTTTTATATTATCCTCAATTTTGTTTTATACTGTTCTAAAAAAAAAAAAAAAAAAAAGAGAAAGAGATTTTCTGTTCTATTTTTGTTTCTGTTCCTGGCCCTGCAAATTTCGAACATTCGATCGATCGAACAAAATTTAGATCGATCGACTTTCGATCGATCGACCATTACATTCGATCGATCGACCTCAACTCAGAAGGCAGCTCCTGGATAAGATCAGTAGCAGAAAATTTTTACCAAAAATTCTTTTTGGTCCCAACTTGTAAGTATTCTTATCTTTACTTTTACTGCTGTCTTAGTGTAAATTGTATGCATTTGTGTTAGTCTTTACAATTTATCTTAGTTGTGTTATTTTTCTTTGTCATAAAAAAAAAAAAAAACCAAAAAAAAAAAAAAAAGAGAAAATACTTTGCTAGTAAAGGTACTTAGCAATCTAAGGGCAATGACAAGGTAAATTCTGGCAAGGATTGGTCTTGGGATTTAAGTGTGTCCATAGTGACCCCCCTCACCTACCTGGGAATTAACCTAGATTGTACTTTGGAGAACTTTGTTCCCTATTAGCAAATTGTTTTCTTTATTTTTGTTTGATTATTTTTCTTTGGATTAAACATTTGTGTATGTTTGGTGTATGCTTGGTAGAAGATCATTGAACTTAGACTTGACATCTTTAGATCCCGAAATTGAAAGAACTCTTAGGAGAAATCTTAGAAACTCTGTTGAGATGGGAGATAACATGCATGCAAATGAAAATGAGAGGAATCGGGGAGAAAACGTGGATCATACTAGGACACTTAGGGATTTGTTTGCACCCGTAGCAACAAATTCTCCTTCATGTATCGTGTTACCCCCAACTAATGCCACTCATTTTGACCTCAAGCCCCATGTCATTCAACTCCTACCCGCATTCCATGGCTTGGACCTCGAAAATCCTTATAGCCATGTGAAGAAATTCAAGGACATCTGTGCCACCTTCAACTTTCAAAATTTTTCTGAAGAGTCTGTGCATCTTAGGCTATTTCCTTTCTCACTCCATGATAGGGCCAAAGCATGGTTGGATTCAAACATGCCTGGTTCCATCACTTCTTGGGAGAACTTGCTCAACAAGTTCTACAACAAATTCTTCCCCATGTCCAAAGTCAATGAGTGTAGGAAAGAGATAAGCTCATTTACTCAAGAAGAAGATGAGAAATTTTCTGAGAGTTGGGAGAGATTTCAAGATATGCTGATCAAGTGCCCTCCACATGGATACGTGAAATGGAGACTGGTGCAATTTTTCTATCAAGGATTAACTCAATCCAATCGTAGCATGATCGAGTCGATGAACGGAGGCGCATTTCTGAGTTTGACGGGAGAGGAAGCATATAGGACCTTAGATCAGTTATCCGACAATTCCCAACAGTGGGATTTTTCTAGCAGTCGAGATAGAGCTGCTCGCATTCAGAAAAAGGGAGGCATCTATGAGGTTAACGAGGATATAGAATTAAAAATGAAGATAGATGCCCTTACCAAAAAGGTCGAAGCCCTAGTTGTTAGCAAATCCATAATGCTGCCAACCCATTCCATGTTGACTGCTGTTCCATCTGTGCTAGTCCCTTGCACTTAGCACAGACTTGCCCATCATTGCCAACTTTTGTCGAATCACCAATGGAGCAAGTGAACGCTTTCAACGATTATCGAAAGCAAGCCAGTGGACCTTTCTCCGAATCGTACAATCCAGGGTGGCGGAACCACCCTAACTTTTCTTGGAAGCAGAACCAGCCTTTGACTCAAGGGGGAGCTCCTCACCAATCTCATACTCAATACCCCCCTGGTTTTCATCAGCCGGTTCACCATCAAAGCCGTCCAGCCCAGCCAGCACCATCATACCAGTCCCCCACTCAAGCCCCTGCCTCTTCTTCACAATCATCGTTGGAAGACACTCTTAAGGCCTTCATCCAGATTACCGGCCAATCCATCAGTGACGTGAAGAATGCTACCATGGTGAACACTCAAGCTATTGCCAAGATGGAGACCCAGATCGGGCAAATTGCTAGTCACCTGGGGGAGAGAGAGAAGGGAAAGCTCCCTAGTCAGCCTGTGCCGAATCCAAAGTTGTAGTTTCATGAGGGAGGATCATCAAATGCAGTGCATGGGCAGGAGCATGTGCAAGCCGTTGTCACCCTTAGATCAGGAAAACAAGTGGACAACCAAGTGGTTCAACCAGAAGAGAACCCTGCTGCACAAGGAGAACAAGGAAGCAGGAGCGTCGAGAAGAAAGATGCCGAACCATCTACATTAGCTCCGACCGTAGAGACTCCTCCTCCTAGGCCGTTTATACCTAGGGCACCTTACCCTGATAGACTTCTCGCGCCCAAGAAAGGAGGAACATTCGAGGACATTCGGGAGGTATTCAAACAAGTGCAGATCAACATTCCATTCTTGGATGTTATCCAGCAAGTGCCGTCTTACGCCAAGTTCTTGAAGGACTTAATCACCGTCAAGCGGAAGAACAATGTCCCGAGAAAAGTTTGTTTGACCGAGCAAGTCAGCTCAATCCTCCAATATAGGCTGCCCATCAAGTACAAGGACCCTGGATGTCCTACCATCTCCTGCACGATAGGAGTCAGCCACATTGAGAAGGCCCTGCTTGACTTGGAGCCAGCGTCAATCTCCTACCCTATTCAGTTTACCTGCAATTAGGTTTAGGAGAATTGAAGCCCACCTCCATGACATTGCAATTGGCTGATCGGTCAGTTAAGATACCACGGGGAATAGTGGAGGATGTTTTGATTAAGGTGGATAAATTTTACTTCCCCGTGGACTTCATAGTGCTTGACACCGAGCCGGTACAGAACGTTGGAGTTCAGATACGGTAATCCTAGGGCGACCATTCTTAGCTACGGCTAACGCCCTGATCAACTGT
Organism: Alnus rubra; assembly: GCA_028654335.1. Classification (NCBI taxonomy): domain Eukaryota; kingdom Viridiplantae; phylum Streptophyta; class Magnoliopsida; order Fagales; family Betulaceae; genus Alnus; species Alnus rubra. The sequence continues at coordinate 655,684 of JAJPGS010001223.1, read as the reverse complement.
AGGACGGGGGTAATGAAGATCTCATTCGGCAACATGACGGTAGAGCTGAACATTTTCACCATCAGCAAACAGCAGAGGGAGTGCGATGAGGTCAACAATGTCTGCTTGATAGAGGAAATCCTGGAGGAAAGCATTGAAGAATCAAGCATACAAGACCCCCTGGAAGCATGCCTTGCTCAATTTGGAGAGGATCTGGACTTGGATGTCCTACTTGAGCAAGCAAATGCTGTTTTGGAGTTTGCTCCTCTGGAGAGCAAGAAGGAAGAGGAGGCAGCAGTACCTGAGCCTCCAAAGAAGGAACTTAAGCCCCTACCGGACAATCTCAAGTATAAGTTCCTCGGTCCAGCAGAGACTTTGCCTGTAATCATAGCTTCAGATCTTCAAACCGCTCAGGAGGAGAGGTTGTTAGATGTCTTGAGGGAGCATAAGGAAGCTATAGGCTGGACCATTGAAGACATTAAGGGAATCAGCCCCTCGGTGGTGATGCATAGGATACACTTGGAGGAAGACACCAAACCATCGAGGGAGCCACAGAGAAGGCTCAACCCAACCATGCAAGAAGTCGTCAGAGGAGAAGTCATCAAGTTGTTAGATGCTGGCATCATCTACCCCATCTTGACAGCAAATGGGTGAGCCCCATTCATGTCGTGCCCAAGCGAGCTGGAGTTACAGTCGTGCAGAACAAGGAAGGCGAGTTGGTTCCAACTCGAGTACAGTCTGGATGGAGAGTCTGCATTGACTACCGCAAGCTGAACACCGCCACCAGGAAAGATCACTTTCCTCTTCATTCATTGACCAAATGGTGGAGCGGTTGGCCGGGCACGAGTATTATTGCTTTTTGGATGGTTATTCTGGATATAACCAGGTCCCTGTGGACCCTGAAGACCAAGAGAAGACGACCTTCACTTGTCCGTTCGGGACGTTCGCCTACCGACGCATGCCCTTTGGCTTATGCAATGCACCAGCTACTTTTCAGCGGTGCATGATCAGCATCTTTCTGATATGGTAGAACGTTTCCTGGAGGTGTTTATGGACGACTTTTCGGTTTTCGGGTCATCTTTTGAGGAGTGTTTGCACCACCTCACGTTAGTTTTGGAGAGGTGTAAAGAGAAGAACCTAGTGCTCAATTGGGAGAAGTGCCATTTTATGGTACAACAAGGAATCGTGCTCGGGCACGTCATCTTCTCGTGCGGGGGGATTGAAGTCGACAAGGCGAAGGTAAATGCCGAGATTAAATATAACTTAATTAAAAAGATGTTTGATTTGGTTTTTGTTTTATAAAATAAATACATAAAAGTAAAGATAGTAGGGATGAGATAAAGAATAGGGATTGATTTCACCACTCACCGCATAACAATGGTCAATCGTAAATTAATAAGGAAAATTCATACTATGCATGATATAGGGCTCGTCTCACTCGAGTAGTCAATAAATTACCTCTAAAGAATAAGTATAATCCATCTTCGGTTGGCACGGACCGTCCACCTAACCACTAAGATGCGGTACGACCCGTCTTCCCTAGGCATGGACTAGCTACGTCTTTAATAGGATACACATAATCAATAGAATAGTATAACCCATCTTCGGTTGGCACGGACTGTCTACCTAAATTACACTAAACTAGGGTGTAGTACAATCCGTCTTTCCTAGGCATGGTCTATCTAATCCTCTTGATCATATATCAATTAAAACCGTTGTATAACAATCATTCACATAATTACAGAAAATATGAAGGATTGAGTTCAATCAATATAAAAGACTTTCTAAGACAAGATAAGAAATTCATAATGATTGAATATAAACATTAAAATCAATTCTCACAGTTATACAACCATCATGCATAGAGAAAATCCCAAACTAAAATACAATTAAACCATTGTTACTTGGAAAGGGCTACATCAACACCCTATTAGAAATTCAGCCGCTCATCGTGGTGCTGGGATGGCCTCCTGCCATGTTCTTCTCCTCTTCAACTTGTCAGGCCTCCAAGAAGAATTTTGTCTAAAGCTAAGCACAAGCCCAAGCACCAAGCACCCATTCTCTTGAAGCTTAGGAGTCTATTTATAGGGAGCACACAAGTCCTAGAAGCCCTTGTAATTCCAGAAAAATCTTCTCTTGAGTCTTCTTGTCCAAGTAGGAGATTGAAACTTCAATCCAAGTAGGAAAAGGATTCCAAATTTGGCCAGAATTGCGGTCCTTTATTGCGAAGCGATTTTGATATATTAAACGTCGAAGGAAGTATCTAATATCCCAATACCCTTCCCTGCAACCCCCGAAAAACGGGACCAGTAAAAGAGGTTCGTCCTCTTTTTTTGGGGCAAACCAATGACATCCAATGCAGGATCATATTTTATCGGCGATTCATCCAGGACTTCAGCAAGATCGCCCGGCCCTTGTGCAAACTGTTGGTGAAGGAGGCCCCTTTCATTTTTGACGAGGACTGCAAGAAGGTATTTGGGGCCTTGTAGGCAATTCTGACGTCCACACCCATCATTCGGCCCCCAAGCTGGGGTACACCTTTCGAGATCATGTGTGACGCGTCAGATTACACCGTTGGAGCTGTGTTGGGGCAGCGCATTGACAAACTTCCCCACGTCATTTATTATGCAAGTCGAACTCTGAACGACGCCCAGCTGAATTATTCGACCACTGAGAAGGAGCTGCTGGCAGTCGTGTTTGCTTTGGATAAGTTTCGATCCTACCTACTAGGATCGAAAGTCATCATCTACTCGGATCACGCGGCATTGAAGTATCTTTTTTCCAAAAAGGATGCTATATCTCGCCTCATCCGGTGGATTTTGCTCTTACAAGAGTTCGGCATTGAGATTCGGGACAAGAAGGGTTCCGAAAACGTGGTGGCTGATCATCTCTCTAGGATTACCGTGGACTTCACGGAAGAAGCCGCCCCCATTTCTGAGACCTTCCCCGATGAGCAGTTGATGCATATTGCTCATGCTCACTCACCATGGTTTGCTGACATAGTGAACTATCTTGTCACCGGTCAAATGCCTTTGCATTGGGGACGGCAAGATAAGTCCAAATTTATGTCCATGGTGAAGAATTTTTTCTGGGACGATCCTTACTTATTCAAGTATTGTCCCGATCAGATCATTAGGAGATGCATTCCCGAGCCTGACCAATCTAGTGTCATCTCTTTCTGTCATGATCATGCCTGTGGAGGCCACTTCAGTGCGAAGAAGACCGCTGCAAAGATTTTGCAGTGCGGATTTTACTGGCCTACCATCTTTCAAGACGCTCACACTTATTGTGTTTCATGCGAGCGTTGTCAGAAGCTAGGGAGTATTTCACGTCGAAATATGATGCCCCTCAACCCGATTCTTATTGTTGAGATTTTCGATGTATGGGGCATTGGTTTCATGGGACCTTTCCCAAACTCCTTCGGCTATCTGTACATTTTGGTTGCTGTGGACTACGTGTCCAAATGGGTAGAGGCAGTTGCCTGGAAGACCAACGACCACCGAGTTGTGGTCCAGTTTTTAAAAGACACTATATTTGCTCGTTTTGGTACTCCTCGAGCAATTATTAGTGATGGAGGAAAGCACTTCTGCAACCGGGTCTTCGAACAGCTGATGAAGATATTGCATCACGCACAAGGTTGCCACTCCTTATCACCCTCAGACGAGTGGACAAGTGGAGGTTTCAAACAGAGAGATCAAGAGGATTTTGGAGAAGACGGTGAACCCGTCAAGGAAAGATTGGTCTCTCCGGTTGAACGATGCATTATGGGCATACCGGACAGCGTTCAAGACACCGATTGGCATGTCACCTTACCGTATCGTGTACGGAAAAGCATGCCATCTGCCTGTGGAGTTGGAGCATAGAGCCTACTGGGCCATTAAGCAGCTGAATTTCGATCTCACAAAGGCTGGCTCACAGAGGAAGCTCCAACTCAATGAATTGGAAGAGCTGAGGAACGATGCCTATGACTGTGCTAGGATGTACAAAGCACGGATGAAGAAGGCTCACGACCAGAACATATTGAGACGATCTTTTGAGCCCGGTCAGAAAGTCCTTCTTTACAATTCACGTCTGCATCTATTCCCAGGGAAGCTCCGATCTCGATGGACAGGCCCTTTCATAGTCCGATCAGTGTTTTCTTATGGGGCCATTGAGATTGAGGATCCAAAAAATGGCAGCACGTTCAAGGTGAACGGGCAACGATTGAAGCCATTTTTGGAGTTACAGAGCTCGGAGGTTGAGACGACCCTTTTAGAGGACCCGAGTTACTCGGAGTGATTGTCTTCAGGATGGAAAGTCTGGCTGAAGACTGAAAACTTAGCGCTTGTGGGAGGCAACCCTCATCATTTTTTTTCCTATCATTTGATTTTCTTTCTTTAGTTGTGATTTTCAGGACAGTGTCTACCATTCAAGTTTGGGGGAGCGCTTCTCTTACAGTGTGCCCAACTTGCATCACCCTTCGGTATTGTATCTCTAGCCACATTGGGGACAATGTGTTATTCTAGTTTGGGGGTGGGGTAGACATTTCTGTCTGTTTTCATTTAATTCTTGTTTTGTTGCCTGGTTAATACTCATTCAAAAAAAAAAAAAAAAAAATTGCTTTATTGTTAGTTGAGCATGGTTACATCTTACTATGGTTTGCATCTCATTGGTTTGTTTAAAATGATGAATTTTGCATATCATTAAATCTGAGATCTTTTGACTCATCTTTGGATTAGAGAGACTTGACATGTTTAAACTGTTCATCACAAGCACATTAGCATTTGTTTCTGTGGGGTGTGAGATTTGAATTAAAATCTATGTGTCTTGAGATTTGTAGGATGACTTGTTGATGAAACCTTGGCTTATTGATATATATATATATATATATATATATATATATATATATATATATATAAAAGAAGAAGAAGAAGAAGAATAATAATATCACCAATTTGACTTTTCATTGAGTAACCGGGCCCCTTGCCTCATTAAGCATTGGGTGTTCGCGTAAAAAGATGAGAATTTCAGTTTGGATGATTGTTTGGCTAGTTTGACTTCGTAGCCTTTTTGACTTGAGTAAGTAAGCCCTTAGGGATGTTTTTACATCTAGTGCCCTAAGACCATCTGGTTTGGGAGTCACTGGCCCAACATTCGTTACATAGGTCAATTAGAAAGCTTAAAAGAGTCACACATTGCACAGCCGACACAAAATAATAGTAAATAATAATGAATGTAAGATAAGCCTTGGTTATTTGACGGAAGTCCTGCGAATTTTTGGATATATGTGCTTTGAGGAAAATCGAAACCCTATGATTCTATGTTATTCACACCTTACACTTTTGAACATGTGTTGTCTCAATTTTCCATCTATGAGTTGATCGATTTTTGATAATATGACAATGTGATATTCATTTTGTTAAACATGCTCATGATGTGTGAACCATGTGTTTGAATGATGATTTTCGCTCAAGTGATAATACGGCATTTCAATGTTTGTGGGTATCATTTCTGGCAAACCCTCACGAGACTTCACTCGTCCACTAGGGAGTCCTAGGGGTTTAAAAGGCTTGTTGCATATGCTAAATGCAATCGTTTCTCCCACGAAAAAGGACTTATGTTTCATGCTTTGATTTTGTTTTTCATTTTGTTTTTGCTAAGGGACTAGCAAAATGTAAGTTTGGGGGTATTTGATGAGTGCCAAATATGGTGTATTTGGACCCCTTGATTTGCAATAGTTAGACCTTTAGCCTTGTTATTTTCTAATGTTTTGGCTAGTTTTTGTGTTTTCTGTTTCTGTAGGACAATAAGAGAGGAATGACAAATTTCATAAGGAAATAACTGGAAATTCGGAGACCCTGACAAAGTCGATCGATCGAACTTAAAATTTGATCGATCGAATATTTGCCCGAAGTCGATCGATCGAAATAAAAGTCGATCGATCGAAATTTCCCAGAAACTGCTTTTGCAGAGCGTGCCAGAACGCCCAATCAGAAGCCAAAAAGCAGTCCTCCCTCTGATTTCCGCTGCAGAACACGCTGGTTTCGTGTTTGGGGTTGTCTCTAGCTGCAGAGGAGGGTAGAAGAGTCATTTCTTGCCATGGCTTTCTTCTATAAAAGCCATAGCCATCCCCTTGTTGGGAAAAGAGTTGAGAGAGTAGGAGAGGAGAGAATAGACCAGAAAATTCTGTTATTAGGTTTAATTCGTACTTCTTATAGTGTAATTCAGTAGTTCATTTTCATATACTCTCTCTTTGTAAAGCTTTTCTTTCATTCCCATGGTTGTTCATCCTTTTCTTGTGGTGTTCTTAGTCATGGAAGGCTAGTAACCTCAACTAGGGTTGAGGATGAAACCTTTCCATTGATAACACTCACAATCTTGCTGTACTACTTGCACATTTAATGATATATCATGTTAGTTGTTCAAGTTCCATTCATTCAAAGCTTTATCTTTTGGAATGAATGTGGTTAGTGGTGGATAGAGGACATTTTATGTGTTTCAACCGACTAATACATTGTTTTATCGGTTTGAATGATGATATCTATTGTGATTGAATGATACATTGGATGTTTTGATTTCAATTCGGTACTCTTTGTGATTTGTCAATGTGTTGGATTCATCTAATGGTTCTTGGGTTTATGGTTAAGAAACTTGAATAACACCCTAAGCTTAATGTTCTTTGGGTGTTCAAGTGGAAACCAAGAGTGTGAGTTGTAGGATTTGGTTTGGTGGATTCCTTGACCTTAGTTCCTTTTAATTTACATATTTCATTACATCTCTTTAATTTAGTCTTTTGTTCTTCAATCATTTCTCAAACCTTTGGAACTAGGTTAAAATGAGATTGATTAAGCAAGACACCAATATTTGACCATTTCCCTGTGGGATCGACCTCGCACTTGCATAACACTATATTGCAAAACGATTCGTGCACTTGCGAGTACTATTTAAAACACATCATGCATCTCCTCTCTCTCTCTCTCTCTCTTTAGCTCTCTCTCTCTCACTCTCTCTCTCTCTCTTTAGCTCTCTCTCTCTCTCACTCTCTCTCTCTCTCTCTCTCTCTCTCTCTCTCATCTCTAGCTCTCCACCGACGCCGCCCATTCCCGGCCGCCCAAGATCACCCCTGCCCAAGGTTAGTATTTTCGTTTTTTCTTTCATTTTTTTTTTGTAATTTCTTTAGCAAAAATAATTTACTAGCTTGTAAATTAGCTTGATTTATGGACTTATTATTGTTGATTTTGGTGATTATGTGTTTGATGATTATTCTGAGTATGTGATTCACGGCTGGGTCATGGGTATTTGTTGGTTTGTTGGTCTGGATGGTGGCCGATTATGAGTGAGTGTGTGCTTGTGTCTGTGTAGTTTGGATGGTTGAGTGTTGTTTTATTTTCATTTTACCCATTTTGATTCTTGAGCTAAATGATTAATCTTGATGGACCTTGTTAGGTTTGAATCAGTTTTATATAGTTCACAATTATTGATGTTTCTTTTTCTTGAGTTTGGTTTGAAACCCATTTTGATTCGTGCCAATCTAAATTCTTGAACTAAATTGATGGTCATTCTTGGGTTTGAATAGGTTTTGGTTCACAAGTCAATATGGTACATTTTTCCCCATTTTTTGATTCCTTAGTAAAATGAGGTTACTTTGATGGACTTTATTGGGGTTTCAATTAGCATTCGTTAGCAGTTGTTTAGGTTTTTGTTTTATTTTCATTTTACCCATTTTGATTCTTGAGCTAAATGATTAATCTTGATGGACCTTGTTAGGTTTGAATCAGTTTTATATAGTTCACAATTTTTTATGTTTTTTTTTTCTTGAGTTTTATATAGTTCACAATTATATATGTCCAATATTAAAAATTTGTCTTTCTAGTTTTTTAGTGTACGACCTTCTCAACTATGGGTAAGATTAAGGGCAAATCCTAATCTTCATGATGCTACATATTCAAAGAAAATCCTTATTATTCTTAGCAATCATTTGAAGAAATTAAATTATTGACTTTGCTTACCTTTTTGCGAAGATCTTCCATTTGTTCTATCATAACTCCGACCTTTGATTGTCTTGTAAGAATCCTGAAACGAAGACTAGGCTCGAGTAGTCATTGTTGATTTTTTTGCATTAACATAGATAATTATATATATTGCTTCTCTTCAACACCTCTTACAAAATTACATAGATAATTATTTATTTCAATCTTTCATAGTGTTTGAATCCTATATATATATATATATATATATTATATATATATATATATATATATATATTTAGTTTCCTTTAGACGAAACTAAATAATATTGGAGCTTTACTGTTTAAAGAAATAATAATCAATCTGAAATATTTTGTTGTTATCCAATATTCGGTCTTTAAATTTCTTTCTTTTTTTATCTTCCATCATAATTTAAAATCTAAAAGCTGCATGCAGTTGATCATGTTTAATATTAATGATGAAAAAAATAATGACCTTCCCAATATGTTGTTTGCTTTATTTTGTTACTATTTTGTATTGTACGTAGAGAAGAAAATGGACAAGACTTGGATGACAAAGTCTAAGGGTACGAGGGAATATAGAGATGGGTGTAGATCGTTTGTTGACTTCGCAGTTAGTAACTGTAGAATCCCCAATGGAAATATACATTGCCCTTGTAAGTCGTGTCGAAATAACCAGCGTCATCCACCCGGCGTCGTACTTGCCCACTTGACAGGGGGTAAGGGAATGATGACTACATACACTACATGGTTTTGGCACGGTGAGAAGCATGTTCGGGGTCCTGTTGCATGTTCTTACTCGAATCGCCCGGCCGTAGATGCGGCTAGTGGAAGCACAGAACAGAGTGGCGACATGCACTCAATGTTGCGTGATGCATTCGGCATGCACGAAGTTAGTGAAGACAATTGTGAGCCTGAGGTCGTGGTTCAGGGAGGTGAAGAAATTGGGGGGAATGAAGAATCAGCTGAAGGGAACACTCAGAAGTACTACGACAAGCTTAAAAAGTCAGAGAAGCCACTTCATGGGGGTACTAAACATAGCAAGCTGAGTGCTATTGTACATTTGTACAACTTGAAGTGTGTTGGCGGACTTAGCAACAAGATTTTCTCGGATTTGCTTGATTTCATCATCCAGTTGCTGCCTGCATGTGATGACACTATGCCAGCTAATACATATGAGGCGAAAAAGTTTCTTAGTGACATGGGGCTTGGTTATGAGAAGATTCCTGCATGTCGTAATAATTGTATGTTATTCTGGAAGGACAATCAAGAATTAGAATCATGCATCGTTTGTGGAGAATCTAAGTAGAAGGATGAAATTCATTTGGACGAGGATGGTCAACCCATATCGTCGAGAAAGAAACGTCCGATGAAAGTATTGCGGTGGTTTCCACTCATCCCTCGGCTACAGAGGCTTTTTATGTCGGAACATACAACACCCCACATGAGATGGCATGTAGAAGGCCGCACTAAAGACGGGGTGCTGAGGCATCCGGCTGATGGTGAAGCATGGAAATCATTCGATCTCTTACATCCAGAATTTTCGGCCGACAGCAGGAACGTTAGGCTTGGTCTAACCTCAGATGGATTTAATCCATTTGGGAACATGAGCACTTCCTATAGCACTTGGCCAGTAATGCTTGTTCCATACAACCTGCCTCATTGGATGTGCATGAAACAAACATCATTCATATTATCCCTGATTATCCCGGGCCCAAGTTCACCTGGAATGGATATAGATGTCTACCTTCAACCATTGATTGAGGAGTTACAAGAACTATGGAATGTTGGGATACGCACATTTGATGCCTCGAAGAAAAATAATTTTGTGATGCGAGCGCAGTTGATGTGGACAATAAATGACTTCCCGGCATACACAGATTTGTCTGGATGGCCTAACAAGGGTGAATATGTATGTCCTTGCTGTATGCATTCAACACGGTCTAAATGGTTAAAACACGGTAAAAAACAATGTTTTATGGGGCACAGACGATACTTGCCCATGGATCATCCGTGGAGGCGAAACAAAAAAATATTTGACGGAACCCAAGAATTAGAATGTGCCCCTCATGTGCAAAGTGGAGATGAAATTATGGGAACGTTAGAGGGTATGGTATTTGGGGATGAGAATGCGGGCATGGCAAACAAGGATAGAAAGAAAAAAAGGAAAAAGCGGAAGAAGGGAGAAACATCGACTGCAAATGTAGTTTGAAAGAAGAAAAGTATTTTTTTTAGGTTGCCGTACTGGAAAGATAATTTATTGCGGCACAACCTTGATGTTATGCACATAGAGAAAAATGTAATGGACAACATACTTGGCACAATTCTTGACATCTCAGGGAAGACAAAGGACGACATTGCAGCCCGCAGAGACTTGATGGAAATGGGTTTGAGACATAAACTTCATCCGTTCACTGCCGATAATGGTACAACCTATATGCCTGCAGCATGCCACACGATGTCTAAGGATGATAAAACACATTTTTTGAAAGTGATTCGAAATGTGAGAGTGCCCGACGGATATGCCTCTAACGTTTCTCGTTGTGTAAGACTTAAAGAATGTACAATATCGGGCTTAAAGAGTCATGACAGCCATGTACTGATGCAACAACTTCTCCCTATTGCATTGCGCGGATAACTGCCAAATAACGTGGTTAGACCTCTTGTTGAGATGTCTGTATTCTTCAGGGGCTTATGCTCTACAAACTTAACACAATAAGATATGGACCGACTAGAGGGTGACGTTTGTGTCACTTTGTGCAAGATGGAACAGATATTCCCCCCCAGTTTTTTTACTAGCATGGTTCACGTAGTCGTGCATCTTGTCCGTGAATACCGACTCGGGGGACCCGTACAGTATAGGTGGATGTATTCGGCAGAGAGGTAAAATTTGTGCATGTTTAATAATTATCCTAATTTTTACGATATTAGGATACAATTGCTAACTAACACTTCTTCAATGATGTTCCTATGTAGGAGCCTTGGGGGGTTCAAATCTAATGTGCGCAATAAAGCAGCTCCTGAGGGCTGCATTGCGGAAGGCTACATAGCGACCGAGTTGATGACATTTTGCTCGAGGTATCTAGATAATGCACCAATATTTCACAACAAAATCCAAAGAAATCCTAATGGTTCAAAGGGGGCGGGAACACGGGTCATCCTCGACCGTATCACATTGACACAGATTCACCGATATATTACGAAGAACTCTGACGAGTTCCTTCAGCTCCGGGCGTAAGTTGTGTTACATAAATATGTATGTTCAATTATGTTACAGCCATGGGGTGAATAATGATGCGACTAATTGACAATTGTAGGATGCACATGGATACGCTTAGGCGATCACATAATAGGGGGCGAACTACGGATGATCAGTTAGAAGCCCAACATCATGAACAATTTTGCGATTGGTACCGTGAATATGTACGAATTATCATCATGTTTAACTATTAAATGTTGAACTTGTACATCCTATAACTAACCAAACTAACTTTGTGCGTTTACATTGTATGTAATATACTCATAGGTCGATCGAGTGGACGATCGAGGTAGGAAGGAAATGGGTGACAAATTGGTGATGCATTGTAGAGGGCCGAAAGAGACAGCAATAAGATATAACATTTATGTTGTAAATGGCAAACTGTTTCGCACTCGAGCACATGATGCAGGAAAGAGGACTCAGAACAACGGTGTGTGTGTGCCGACCGTTGATGGCGAAATGTACTACGGGAAGTTAACAGAAATAATTGAGGTCGAGTACTACGATAGGACCAAGTACGTATTGTTCAAATGTGATTGGGCGGACACCACGAGGGACATAGGGTACAAGGTGAATGAGTATGGGCTAGTGTTTGTCAATTTCAAAAAACTTGTCCACACGGGAAAGCTGATCACTGATGAGCCGTATGTGTTAACTACACAAGTTGACCAAGTTTTTTACGTTGAAGATGAACGGGACCCAAGTTGGGCTTGCGCTGTAAGAACTAAACCTAGGAACGTATACGATGTTGGTGGTGAAGGGCATGATGATGCATGTGCTAACTACCACGAGTGCGAGCCGCTCCTATTGACCAGTAATAATGACCATAATCTGCAAGATGACTTCGATCACATCCTACCCGACGTAGATCCGATCCCAGTGTATGTGTTAAAAAAAAAATCTATTTGAAATTTGAAATTATTGCGCACACAGAGAGCGACCCTACGCACACAGAGGCAGGGTACAGACCAGTGTTCGCAGATGATCACTCAAGATATCAGTACAACATGCCGGATAATACATTTGACCATCTGCCTCATATGCAGCAGACAGTGAGCCAGTTAGAGGCGTGTTCCCCTGGTCACGTGGCGCGGCTATTTGACTACAGTTTATCGGGTTCTCATCGAGACACATCTTCCAGACTATAGTGAGACACAAGCTCCGGGGGGCCTGCATGATGCACAGCCCGCGGAGGGCCTGCATGATGCACAGCCCGAGGATGAGCTTGCTACACAAGTGCTGGGCGCATATCAGGTCCGGACGATAAGTAAGTACATATTTTTATAAATTTAAAGGATATATACGTATTTATTGTTTTGTATTTTATATTCATTTCGAAATAATTAACATCGATATCTATTACTGTTATAGGTACTAATCCGGATGGCAGCACTTCCTTTGAAGTTATGACCATTACAGACCCGCACAAGGCATGGGAGATCCCCGCGGGGAAGAGGGTCGTGATGGATTATAATCAAGGCTGGCAACCCGTAGGATTTAGCGCCAACAAATTTAGACGGCAAACCGGGAAGCTAATAAGGAGCGAGAACTATGTGCATTTACGGGACGACTGGGCGCATGTACTGACTCGTACAAAGGAGGATATATGGGAAGCCCTGATGGTAAGTGGGCTTTTTTACATACCGCCAAACCTTTTTTTTTCCATTTTTTTTTTATTTATCAATTTTCAACTTGTGTAGGTGGACTTTTACATCCCGCCAAGTTGTGATTTACGAAAAGTAAAACGGGATGCATTTCGGGATATGGGTGTAAAGCTTAAGAATTGGAGACATAGTACAAAAATTAACCTAGGCATTCAACGGGGCGATACTCCTGAGACGATACGAGCAAGATTAGGGGCAAGAAGACTCTCCAACTACCACCCCGAGGACTTGGATACGTTAATGAATAAATGGTGTGACGAGGAGTATCAGGTTAGTCATGAATTATATTACTATTTTGTGTAGTTTCATTAATTTCATTTAGTTGTGTTAGTGTTTACATAATAAGAATGTTAATTGTGTAGGAGTATGCTGACCATATGAAGCAATTACGAGCATTGCAAAATACTCCTCATTGCACGGGGACCAAAAGTTATGCAAGGTTGTCACACGAAGAAGTATGTGCACCAATTTATCACGTACTAAACATTGTATATATAAACATGTGTTATAATGTTTTATTCTTTTGGCAGACTGTCAAGGATGGCATTCTCCTACACGAGCACAATCGTACATAAAATCTCACACGAGGAAGGATGGAAGGTATCCAAATGATATAGTAAAAGAGAGATGTGTATGCTATTCACCTTTCATATATTGTTTTACTTATATGTGTGATTAATTATTTACGATGCACATTAGTTTGACACACCAACATTTAATACGACATGCAGGAGAGGATGGCGATGCTAATGCCAACCGACTCTGCCGAATCGTCAAGCATAACACAAGGAACGACACGCTGGAGACATGACGATGCGTACACCCAGGCGCTCGGCAATAAGCCGGAGTACGCCGGCAGAGTTCGGCAGGTTGGGCCAAATGTTTGGCCTGTGCGGGGGTCCATACGCTCATACCATACACCATCACAACCACGTTCACAAAATCAAGGGCATGCCGTCTTTTCGCAAGAAATGTTTGCTTCTGAGATGGAGAGAGTACTCGAGGCTGAGCGGGCACGACAAGCTTCTGAGATTGAGAGAGTACTTAAGGCTGAGCGGGCACGACACAAGTTACAAATGGATGAGGTGTTGACAGCACAATCTCAGATTATGTCCCGTTTTAGCCAAATGGAGTCATTGTGGCGCCAGTCAGCATCCATGCCCGGAGTCTCTCATGATAACGCAGTGCCAGACAAAAATTCTGCACATCATATGAATGTATCATCTGTTGATAGCAGATCAGGTAATAATTAATGGATTTCTTTTTCGTGGTATGATTACGTCTGTTTAAATTCACACTTTCTTGAATGCTTAGGACTTGATATGATTTGATCATATTGTTTGTTAACTATATTTGTTTTATCATTCGCAGATCCTACGGAAAATGCTGTGCAGTTACCCGATCATGACAATCTTGCTAACGATTGATATTGGGTAACATTTAGGTTTATTTTAGTTAGCAAATATGTACTTGCTTTTTTTTGGAATGATTTTTTTTGTAGTTTAGGGTGAACATTACAAATGTCTTCATAGTTTAGGGTGGATGACTGCAATTAATCTTATATTATTCTATTTAACCTATTAAAAATATGATAGTCTTAGACCCTCATATTCTCTCTTTGTGGTAATGATCCTCTAACATACTTATATTGTAGGTTAATGTCAGTTTGTTTGTACTTAATGTTAGTTTGTTTCCTTAAGAAATAGGTTTTTATCTCTCTGAGCTTCATTTCTGTTGCTGTTCCAAACTGTTATGGTCTTGACCTAAAAATCCTTCCTTATTGCATTGACTACATTATGATGATTAAGGGCAAGTTTATAAAATTAAATCTTGACATTAGTTATTCTTGGCACGACATTTTTTTCCCTCAATTCACATCTCACTGGTGGTTCTCTTGAAAATGATCCACAATTTTCTTCTCTATTTTATTAAACGAAATATTAATAGGATATTGTGTTGCAGGTTCTTTTGTACTGGAGGGAGTAGATGTAACTGGATATCGAGGTCATGTGCTGAATTATTTTTTGGTAGTTTAAATTTATTGTATCTGAATCGACTTGTTTGTTGGCATTGTTTTGTTCTTGCAGGCGCTATCTGTCATACAGCTTAACACCTGTTGCTGGAGTTGCAACACATATTTCCCGATATGGCAATCCTGCTGATATTTATTTAACGAATCCCATGATGTCCCTTCTTCTTTTGTCTGGTGCAGTAGATTTTCCTGTCACTGTTTTTGGATGTTTCCTTGTGTGTCACGATTGATATTGGGTAACTTTTGTAATTACTTTTTGGTATCAATCTAGGACAAAGATTGATTGTATATTTTGTTTGTTGTAAGTTTTAGTTTGATTGTTATGAATCTATGACATATATATATATATATATATATATATATATATATTGAAACTTTTGGAATGATTTTTTTTGTAGTTGTAATTATTGATAAAAGTTTAAATTGTTGCAATTGTGTTGATCATGCATTGATAGAATTGTAGTAGATCAATACAAAATTTCGATACAGAATTTCGGATTTGGATTTGGATTGCAGAATTTGGATTGTTGGGTATGTGTATGCAGGGTTTTTTTGGATTTGGATTGCTGAATTTACAATTTTCTTTAAAAAAAAAAATACTTTAATTAGTGGAGTGTCAGACAGACACGCCACTATAGACAGACACGCCATATATAGTGGCATGTCTGTCTGACACGCCACAAAGTCAAAAATAATGACTAAATGATTAGTGGCCTTCTAAAAATGCCACTAATCACACGCCACTAATGTTTAGTGACCTTTTAGGGTGACTGAAAGGCCACTAAAAGCCAGTCACAAACCACTTCAATTTTTGTAGTGAATGTTTGTATTTAGTAGGTTTTCTATGTATGTTTGTGTCTTTATGACACATATTTCGATGTAATTAGCATAAAGGAATTAAATTACTCATATTAAATGTATAAAAGTATTTCAGTTAGCTCAACGTGTTATAGTATAAATTCTTAAGTCTTTAAGTTGAAAAATATATTCTGCTGCTAAATCTTAACTCTGATAAGGTCGTAATATCACGTGAGAATTCGAAATTTTCACTTACGCCTTTTTGTAAAAGGCGGGGCGTTACACCTCCCATGGGGGTGGCTACCCCTTCATTTTTAAATTTTTTTAAAAAAATAAAAAATAATATTTTCAGATGATGTGGCGAAAATGCTGACGTGGTACTAATGGAGATTGCGAAAATGGACGGAAAAATCACAGAATGACTGTTTTCAAATTTGGAAAAAATAAAATAAAGGATCCAATGTAGAAAAATAACAAGTGAGGGGTTTTTTTTAAGAAGTGTTCCGACTCAGGGATTTATTATATATTTACCTTATTTGTTATTATGGTTTGTATTAGGTTAAAATAATGATTTCATAATATCAGTGTCGCATATGACACATATGTTAATGCTCTGTATGTATTTATTATGTAAGAATACGTTGTTCGTATTTATTTATATCTAGAGGTATTTTAGTCTGCTCTGATGTGTTATATTCCTAAGTTTTAAAAAGAAAAATATATTCCATTGCCTAATCTCAACTCTGATGACGTCATGATGTCATGTGAAAATCTTAAATTTTCACTTATACCTTTTTGTAAAAAGCAGGGCGTTACAACATAGCAGCTGTGAGGAGTTGACACATGAAAGCACAAGGTGGCATAGCAAATGATGAGGCATTGGCACATGGAAGCAAAATGTGGCATAGCAGCTGATGAGGAGTTGACATAAGCACGAGATGGCATGGAAGCGCAACATGTCAAGGAAGCATGAGGTGGCATTATTCGTGAATGATACTTAACCAGACATAACTTCTGCTACGAGATTCAAAATTGTGCATAAGAGTGAAATCAAGAAAGTTCTCTTCAGTGCGAACGTCGTGTTTTTATTTTCAAGTCCAAAATCCAACATTTTATTGGCGTTTCTAAATTATTTTAAGAGATCCTATTTCTCGGGTGTCACATTGCATCATAACATGAAGGACCCCTTCATGTCTTGATGAGCAATTCATGTGCGATAAAAATATGATCTTTGGCTCATCTCTTTCTCATAGCTATCAAGCAAGCTTTGGACGATTTTTGGTGAGGAAGATAGTGGGATCCTTCATCCTATAAACCTTATAGATGTATGACTTCCTTCACCATTGTTAACCCAAGTAAAGATTCTTAAAAGCTTGAAGCTTTCTACCGGTTAGGTTTTGTTGTAATTAAGATTTCAAACCATGCCATACACATCTCTCTTTTGCAAAGAGTCTATGGATTGATTGGTAAGAAAATGTATTTAGAGAAGGTTGTTGAGTTCGGAGACAAGTAGGATTGCTTGTTGTCATACATAGTCTAGGATTTACTAAGGGGTTTGTAGGTTTCCTTGTGTTTGTATTCTAGATCTTCTTTGTTAGTGATTTCTTAAGTTTGGCTGTCTGTACTATTTTTTCACTTCATCAACAAAGCTTTGTGTCGTGGAAGTGTGTTTGACTTTGTGGTTATGATTTTTTGATTAAGAAATTGTTTGGGTTTGCGATTTCAAAAAGTGTGATTTAAAAATAGCGTTTTAAAATGTACAATTTGAAAACGTGATTTTTAAAAACGCAGTTAAGCATTTGGCAAAATCGCAGTGTGACCTTTAAATTTACAGTTTATCTTTTAAAATTTGTCAATTTTCAAAAAGTACCCACTTGCTTGTGATTTGAAAACGTGACTTTTTTACATTTTCAAATTGCAATCTTTAAAAAAATCTATTTTCTGTGATTTGGTTTAAAATCACACTTTTTATCTTCGAAATCGTAATACTGAACGCACCCTAAATCTTTTAATTAGTGATTATTTGTGTTTATATTATTGATATGGGTTAGAATTATTTCTTGATTTCTATATTTTTTTAATAATTGTCTTTTACAAATTTTTTTTTTTTGGTTTATTTTAAGCACACAAATAATAGTTTAAATCAGTCAAGTGTCATAAATGAATGAAAATTTTAAGATGTTTTTATAAAACGAGTATCAATTCCAGGACAAGCCTTTTTTTTTTTTTTTTTTTTCTATTTTATAAATGTGATGCAAACCAAAGAGACATCAAAGAAAAATGTTTCTTTTTTGAAGTTTGGATATTTTGTTTGATTATAATTTTTCCTTCGTTATTTGGCTGTGTGGCGTAGACTAAAGCGTACCTGCTTGTAGTTGACGTCAATGCCGTGTCTTTTTTATTTTTACTATAAGCGATGCGGGCTCCTTTCGGCCACAATAAGCGATTTCCTTCTCATTAATCGTGTCGCATGAGGAGCAAGCCACGTACCAATAACACCACAGTTGACTGACTCATCTTTTGACTACTATATGCAGCTAGTACAGCCGCCCCCGTTATCCTGGAATGGAAGAAGCCAAGGGTACGCCCATCTTTTCTGACAATTCCTTGTCGGTCACGAATTCCCCTCTCCCCATCCTCTACGACCCAAAACTATTCCTGTCATAATACAGCCAAATCTTTTGCCCTTCGTATCACGGGGCCCCCGTATTGAAATTGGTTCCACACAATCCAATTGGCGGTAACAGAACAGAAATATATTAACGCCCGCAGTGGATGACACACTCGATTCCAAACTTCTCGAGAGCACTGTATTAATGGATAAGGAATTAAGGATCTTCACCAATTTTACTGCGCTATCCCATCTGTCAAAATCTTCCTTTAAAACCGCACCCCAAAATTGTACCCGTACAACGCGAAACACATAATCAGAACTCCTCCCATATATACTCTCTCGCCCGCTCTCTTACATAACCATTTGAGAACCTTCATTTTCTTTGGTGGTCAATGATGAATCGTTTTGTGGTGAGGAGTTTGATGCGGGACCTGATCGGCGGCTGTGAGCACAGCCGCCGTGGCATTTCGACGATGAGGGAGCACCAGAGTGTTGGTGCGCTTGGTGGCTTTTACTGGACCAGAACGATGAGCTCGGTGGGGCCGGGGCCGACGACCGCCAACGTGGCGGAGAAGAAGGAGAAAGGAGGGGAATCGAAGAAGAGCGACGAGACTGCGGTGGTGTCGAGCTATTGGGGGTGTTGAGGCCGAAGATCAAGAGAGATGATGGGACCGACTGGCCTTGGAACTGTTTCATGGTGACCGATTCGATTATATATCTCTCTCTCTTTCATTTTTGGTTATCTTAAGTTAAATTCATAGTCGCTGTTTGTCTTGGTTATCTTTTTGTGATCATGATTCCGTGCTTTGTGTAGTGGTTTTTGTTTATATTTTGATTATTTTATCTTCAATTCCGGCGCATTTCTGGAGTCGTCTCTGGTCTTTGCTGATGGTTTTTGGTGATTTATGGATCTTTCGTCACTATTTTGAACTTTTAGTCACTGTTTATTATGGCGATTTTCCTTGCTTTGATATTTTGTGTAGGGGTGTATGCGCGCGCGCGCGCTCGCCTGTTATATGATTTTTTGTGTTCGTTTGGGCTCGTGTTCTGGTGTCTTTTCAGGTGCCTTAGTTCTCTGTTCTTTGGTGGTGACTTTTGGTGATTTTTTTTTGAAAGAAAACATAATCAAATGAAAAGTGAAATGCAGAGACGAGATTTAACGTGGTTCGGTCTATGACCTACGTCTACAAAGTAAAGCCCAAAAAGCTATATTGTTGCTCTTATTGCTTGATTAATTTACAATACAAATGATCCCTATTTATAAGGATATAGATAAAATATAAAATGGTATGTAAAGAGAATATAATCAAATCAGAATTGAATGTATTCAAATCTGATTTGATTATAATCAATTACAATTAATGAGGATTAAATCAAATCCTACAATATATGGAGAGTACCGTAATCTACGATATCAATATATTCTCTAACAATTTTAGAGTGTGCTCGGTTTGTTGATTGGTTTTGGGAGGAAGTTTTAATGTGTTATTATGTCTAAAACTCGCAATTCTTAGCGATAAGGTGAAGGTTGATGGTTGAACGGTGTTCAACGTGCTACTAGGAATTAGCAAGCAATTGACATTTATGCTTCTCTTTAAGGTTTTAACTTTGTTAGGTAATGGGTGCTTTCTTTCTTCTCTTTTTCTCTTCCTCTTTTTTCTTTTCTTTTCCTTTTTTTTTTTTTAAAAGATTCAAAATTATCTGGTTGTAATTCCACTATACTTATGACTTTCTATTGTAAATCTTAAAACTAATAGCTGATTTTCCTCTCTTCCCCCCCCACCCCCCCCTCCTTTTTTTTAAGAAATCTTTCAGATTTAGCTTTTTTAAGAGAAAAATTGCTATGATTTTTTGAATCTAGAACTGGGATTATACTAAGCACTTTGATCGTTAAATTTTAATGTTCTCAACCAACTTTAGACCAACCTTCTCATGTAAGAAAATTAAGTGTTCTTAACAGAGTATTTTAAACTGAGGATAATTTTTTGAGTCTTCATTGATTGAAATAGGCACTTCTTTTGTTTTGATATGTACTTGGTATCTCTCCTACTTTGTTGGCTGTATGAAATCGGAAACCAAATTGAATCATTCTGTTGTTAGAACTTCTTTAGTGTGACTATTTTCAGCTGGAGATTATGATTCACTCAACTAGTTAGTATTAAAAGATTATAGGAACTCTTCATTATTTTCATCGGATCTGAAGAATCTGTCTCTGAAATAATATTTTATGATGCATATTGTAAAGCCATCTTTTAAGTTTTATAATGCCAAAATTTCAGTAATCAACATTTCCTGATGCATACCGGATGTATTATGCAATTTCATTGCAGATGTGTGTTATAGTTCCACATTACATTCTTTTTGTGGGGAAAAGAAAATGTTATTCATCAAGCACTTTACTATTATTTCACTCGTGCCTGTCTCTTGTAAGTTTATATGATGTGAAACTTGAAGAAAAATCACTTTTGGATCTACATACTAATTGTTATTGACTGATTTTTCTGTTTTGATCTAGCCATGGGAGTCATACAAGGCAGATGTATCAATAGATTTGGAAAAGCACCATGTGCCAAAGGTGTTTCTGGATAAAGTTGCTTACAGGACAGTGAAACTTCTAAGAATTCTATCCGATGCATTTTTTAGGGTAAGTCATCTTTGTTGTTGTTGTTTTTTATTTTTTATTTTTATTTTTAATTCTGGTCATAAAAAGGATACTTAACTTTTTTCTCTCATGTATTGCTTCTAATGCCTTCTTCCTTCTGAAATATTTTTAAAAATAGCAGCTTAAGTTCTGGGGTTACTGCAGAGAAATTTTTCTTAGGTAGAATCCACATTTTGTGCACTAAAAAAAAAGCTCAGTTGGAAGTGTTGTATACTAATTGATTGTGTCTTCCACAGTGGAACTAGGTAGTTTTCATGTCTAAGCTGAACTAAATTTGAGTAGGAACATCGAAGAATGTCTTTGGACTATCTTGTTCTGGTGCTGAAGAATATATATATATATATATATATATATATATATCTCATTTGGTAACAGTATATGTTCTTGTTGAGAGTCACAATCTTACATAACATGGTGTTTATGGACTTGCATCAAGTTTTCTTTCCTAATACTGAAGCGATCATAGAAAGGGAAAGAGAAAGGCACGCTGTTAAACTTGAACGCAGTTTACTCATTTATCACTCTTGGATTTTTCATTTTGTTTATTTGTCAAGTCTGCTGATCTTGAATATCTTCTCTTCTTGTTGGAATGTACCATGATTTGATTTTTTTAAAAGAATCAAAGCACATGGTTAGCACCATAAATTTTAAGCACATTCCTTCCTACTTTGTCTTGTTTATGGCTGAAATTAAGTAGATATGGTTATGGTAGGACATAAGTGAATAATACCTGGAGTTTTTTATTTTTTATTTTAATGGAGAAAATTTCTCTGAATGTACCTTCACTTGAAATCCTGTAACTGTGTGTAATGGATCAAAAGCTAATAGAGCAGTATTCTCTTTATTCTATGATAAACTTTTGCTTGTTCTCATCAGTTTTAGCTGCTTTTTATTTATTTATTTATTTTTTGTTTGTATCTTCAAGGTTATTAAGGTTTCTTTTGGTTGCTTGTTCTCACCAATGTTAACTTCTCATTTTTATCTTTATGTAGATTAGTGTTTTTCCCACTTTAGAACAATTGTTGGGGATTGTTGAAACGATGCAATTTAGTGAAAGTTTAGCTTCTCATTTCACAACTTTGTTCGGTTTGAGGTGGGGGTTGGGTCTCATTTAAGTTTTTGGCATTACCTTTGGTGTGGGGATAGATCCTTGAAGCTATGGTATACAATTTTGTTTAGTATTGCTAGGCATAAAGATGCGAGGGTGGCAGATAATTTGGTTGTTCAAGATGGAGTTACCTAGTAGAATGTCATCTTTACACAACCAGTCCAAGATTGGGAGGTGGAGATGGTACTCTCTTTCTTCACGCAGCTATATTCTACTACGGTTCGACATGGAGAGGATGATAGGTTTGTTTGGAGCCTCTCCAAAAGGGGTCAATTTGAAGTAAAGTCCTTTTATGAAGTGTTAAATAGACAAGATAACCCTTCATTTCCTTAGAAGAGTATCTAGCGTGTAAAGGTTCCGGCAAGGGTGGCATTCTTTGTTGGATAGCAGCATTAGGAAAAATTTTGTCGCATGACAATCTGTAAAAGAGGAATGTTGTGGTGATTGAGTGGTGATGTATGTGTAAGAAGAGTGGAGAGTCCAATGAACATCTGTTACTTCATTGCGAACACGATCTATGGAGTTACATTTTTACTTTATTGGGGGTAGAGTGGGTTATGCCATGAAGGGCGCTGGAATTGTTGACTAGCTGAGGCGATTCGTTTGGGTGTGGTCCAACTAAGGAAATTTGACATTGTGTATAATGTGGTGTCTTTGGCAGGAGCGGAATGCTTGGCACTTTGAAATGTAGAGACATCGATGTTGGAGTTATGGACGCGTTTGCTTAACACTTTATATATTTGGATAACGTCACATCATAGCTTGAGTGTTTTTAATTATGTAGATTTTTTAAATTTATTTTTTGTTCTTTTTTATTAGGGGTTCTATTGTATACTCCATCTGTATTAGGGCGTATTAATGGATTGCCATTACTTATAAAAAATAAATAAATAAAATAAAAATAAGTAGTTAATTTTATACCAATTTCTCTTTCCCCTTTGAGAAAGAGAAAGAAGAGAATCAATCCTTTCTTCTCCTCTCCCATGTAAACAGCCCTGTCTTGTATTAAAAGGTTTTTCATGCGATACAGCACGTTGACAAAGACCAGCCTCCCATGTATCATACTTCCTTTTTTTTTTTTTTTTTTTTTTACCTTGAAGAATGTATAATTGAACAACTTTCGAGTACCCATACCAAGGCATCTTCAATTGAATTTATGAAATTGGTAAAATGCAGTTTCTTTTATAGTCTATGGCATCTTTGCGCTCTAATTTAAACAGTGTTCTTCATTGATCCTATTTGTTCCAAACCTTATTGAATGTCAATAAGCTTAATGCATGTTGGGTTACTTCCCATCAAAGCTTAAGAGTGGTTGTTATCATAAATATTGTATCAATCTGTTTTAGACAGGTGGGCTAATAAAGAATCAATTGCATAATAATTGCATATCTTTTAGCCTGCTCTTAGCGAGAGCCATCTCTTCACCACTGAGGTGTATCTGGCTATCTGCATAGAAGCTAATTAAATTTTTCAAGAAGTCAGATTGAGGTTAGTTTCATAATAATAGAAACTCCTGCAAATAAATTGAAATTCATTTATGATTATTTAGATTATATAATCATACAGTGTGTTATATAAGCCAGCTTAATGATTATTAATCATAGAGTACTGGAACTCCACACTTCTGCTTGTCAACGAAACAACCGTACCACGAATTATTTATGCTATGCAAAACACAATTGGAGGCGAATATGTGAGATGGAGAGTAGGGAAGTTAGTTGTTTTGAAGAGGAATGGATCACTATATCAATAAATAAATAAAATTGTTGGTGTAAGTTGAATAGAATTACCTGATATATTTGGGTATTTTAGTAGACACTGTGCAGACTGAGTGGCAGCTGATGTGGCTTTCTGTATAATATCAGATGTTTTAGTGCCTTAAATGCGTACAATATATCTCTTGATAATTTATGAGCAGAACATAACTATTTTGGTTGCTATTTTCAAGTTTTATTGCTGCTTTACACGCATTAGCATTTCTTTTGCTCAGAACGTCATCTATAAATTGCTGTTTTTTATTAGATATATCTACTTTCCAGTGAATGTACCAAACTTCAAAAGTTGAATTTTCCTTCTCTGTGGACAGCACCTGCTGGTGATCTTATTGTTTGCTTCTTGCCATTGCTTCCAAAGTATGCGCTTGTGACTTTGATTTTAATTTTAAAACATATTGCAGAGACGGTATGGGTGTCATGCAATGATGCTGGAGACTGTGGCAGCTGTTCCTGGAATGGTAGGAGGGATGCTGCTGCACCTGAGGTCTCTCCGCAAGTTCCAGCATAGCGGTGGTTGGATCAAAGCCCTGCTTGAAGAAGCAGAGAATGAGAGAATGCACCTGATGACCATGGTGGAACTCGTGAAGCCCAAATGGTATGAAAGACTGCTGGTTCTTACTGTGCAGGGAGTCTTCTTCAATTCCTACTTTATTGCATATGTACTCTCCCCCAAACTGGCCCATAGAATAACTGGTTACCTGGAGGAGGAGGCTGTATACTCATATACAGAGTATTTGAAGGATGTCACTAGTGGAGCAATTGAAAATGTTCAGGCTCCCGCTATTGCAATAGACTACTGGCAGCTACCCAAGGATGCAACCCTAGAGGATGTTATAACAGTGATTCGTGCTGATGAAGCTCACCATCGGGATGTCAACCATTTTGCTGCTGTGAGTATTACTTGCCTTTCCCATGACCATACTCTATGCTGGTTTCACAATATTGGTTCTTCATATTTACAATGTTTATATTTTCTGAACGTGATAGTCACCTAAAATACGTTATTATGTTTCATTCCCATTGTATAAACATTTATAACTCGCAAATTACCTAACATTTTTCTGAAAATGAGCCAGTGATGATATGACAAAAGAGATGGATTTCATTTGATGGTGGGAGGTCTACATCAGGTCAAACTGTCATATTACTGGAAGAATTAATTTAAGAACAGATTATTTTACATCCAAATAATGCCAGAAAGCAGCTTTTTGTTTTAATCTTTCCTCCTACCTTTTGGAATACAAGCCATTTGTCCATCTATTATGCATCTGATATCTTACTTATATCTTATGAATGTATAGATTCTCTAATGCTTTTCTGGCATCTACTTTCCCATCTAAAGAAAACAAGCTTTCTGTAAGAACTTACGGCGAGGTGTTTTCAATTATAGTTGGGATCCACATCTGTTTAGATATATTTATTTATTTTCTTTTTTCTCTTCCGTTGGGGTAGAATTCCGAGTTCTGTCACTGGTTATCCAATTGCCCCTATTAACTCATAGCATCTTTTTCTTTTTTCTTTTTTTTTTCTTTTTTTTTTTTTATAAATTTACTCTGATTTTTTTCCTTTTGATTTTAATGACCTGCATGCCAACTCATTTTGGTGTTAAAAGCTTTACTTAAGGTCATAAAGCAATCTGGGAGAGTGCTTTATGATATCTGTAGAGAAGTCACATTGATGGCTTAACAACCCACTGTATTGTAGGAAAGTTTCTTCCTCTATTCAGACTTTGGTCAAGTAGGCTAGTGGATGGAGTATTATAAAATTCTGTACTTTACAAATAGGCAAATTCTTCATTTTGCAGTCATCATTATATAATGTCTAGACAGTATCGATTCCTTCCTTTTACTGGATATTTTCCATAGAATATATAGAGCCTTGATATTAATGGCTTTTTCATTTGGTTATCAGTAAGTGTTACATAATTTTATCTTCGATTGATTATCTGCATCTTTTCAACTCTTTTCTTTTTGCAACTATGGTTATGATTCAAACTTTGATTCAACACCCTCTGTATACACATTTAGCAATGTATTGCGGTATAAAGACAGTCTAGACAGCTCTTCATGGGAACAGAAATTGCATGCAACCTATGAACTGGATCGGTACACCACCTTAATCAGTATGTTTAACATTCTAGGAGTTAGCAAATCTGCTGACATCTTTGAGTTGACGTCTCTCAGCAGTTACTCTGTACCCATCGGATTGGGAGGCAGTCAAAAGAGGCAAAAATGGTGTTTCTCCTTAGAATTTTTCTTTTTAAATTTCATTGGTTTGATAAGTTTCTAAGTTATTATTTTTTTTTTTTTTAGATGAATGAATTTCTATTAACAACAAATCAAAGATTTTCAAAACTCTCCAGCAATATGCTGGATCAATAGATGCTACACAAAGCATCTACCACCAAACTTCTACATTTACCCAATACAACACAACTCTCTACAGATTTAACTACCACCAAACAAACATCAAACTCCAACAATAACTCTATACAACCAACACAGCTATACAGAATTGCTGTCGACCACCCACCCCATTTATTCACAACAATACATTCTGATATATGCCCCAATTTTTACAAATTGCAGCACTTTCAGCAGTCTTAAATTTTCCCTGCGCCAAAATTCTGTGCCTTACTGCCCATGCTATATCTGCAGCATTTTTTCTTCCGATCTGCCCTGATTGCCATGTTTCAAGTCATTCCTTTGCCTCCAGATATGGTAATCAGCTGCTCCCCAAGCTAGTCTAATAGCCGAAGCTCTCAAGCTCCTATTCCTCCATTCTTTAATTTCTTGACTTATAATTTCCTCCCAAAGAATCGATATGTCATTCAGCAAGCATCTCTTCATCACTTCCCTCCAAACTCTTTTACTAAACCTACACTCAAAGAACAGATGGTCCCGGCATTCAATAGCATTTCTGCAAAATAAACATTTCACTGCTCCTCTATATCCCCCATTGCATCAGTCTATCCCCTGTAGAGATGCAGTTTTGAAGTGCCAGCCACACCACAAAAGCATGTTTGGGAATTGCACAAGAAAACCAGATTTTTTTGGCTTCCACCAAGTCACTCTTGGCTGTTTAGTTCTGATTGCCTCCCAAGTCTCTCTAATAGTATAACTGCATTTCTTAGAAATCACCAAAATAGGTGCATCATTTTCTCCAATTTTTACAAGGGGCAGTTTACTATGTGTGCTTACTAGGCTTTCTAATCTAGCCGGCTGCCAATCCCACTCCTTTCCCTTCATTATATTTGCTAACTTTGCTTCCAATTTACTCCTTGCATCATATATTAACCTATAACCATACTTCTCATAGAGGATGCCATCCGAATGCCACCAATCAAGCCCTAAGTGTATAGAGCTTCCATCTTCAACTGGGCAATCATAATGTTTTAGACATATGGAGGTTGACTCTTTTGTGTTTGATGTGGTGTCTTTGGAGAGAGTGGAACGCAAGGAACGTTAATGATCATGAGAATGGATTGTTAGAATTGAAGAAGATTTTGCTACACTCCCTGCATATATGGAGAGTGGCATAGCATGGTGTGTATGCTTCTAATTTTTCTTCTAATTTTTCTGAGTTCTTAGAATTATTTTCTTCTTTCTCTATGATTTAGGGGTTCTTTTGTATACACTCCGTGTTCTAGGCTTTCACCCCTCTATGCTTCGATTGAATATATATTACTAATCAAAAAAAAAAAAAAAAAGAGCTTCCATCTCCAACTGAGAATTTTAAGAACTTTTTAGCTAAACCCCTCAACTTAAGAATCTTTCTCAAACTCCAAGTAGCATTTGGTTGAATTTTAAGCTGCCAAAAGCTCCTCCCTGATAGTGTCGAGAAGGTATTAGCAACCGGTAACCTTACTTTTGTAAAAGCAACCATTGGGTGGTGGTTGCTCTCTTTTCTCTTGAACCTCGAACAAAAGCTACTGCCCGTGAATCTGCCACTTGCCTTCAGCAAAGTTACTTTAACCCAAGCCACCCAAAGAGATCTTGACTTGGCAAATAAATTCCAAATATGCTTCAAGATTGCAGCTTTATTCCACTCCTCTATCCTCTTTAACCCTAACCCTTTTTTCTCTTTTTGGAATACAAATCATCTCTCAAGATACTTTTTATTTTGGCTGGACAGTCCTCATTTCCATTCCTTAAGAACCTATTGAACTTTTGTTCAATAGCTTTAATAATCTTCTTAGGAAAATGAAGACATTTGACCAGTAGACATGGATGCTGTATAGAACCAAAGACAACAACTGCAATCTACCAGCAAAGGTCAGATTTATCGATAGCCAAGAATTCTATCAGAAATCTTCTCCAAAAGTATTGCCAAATCAGCAGCTGAAAGCCTTTTTGAAATCAAAGTTACTCCCAAGTATTTCACTGGAAGCTTCCATTCCTTCATATTTAGACATTTTAGCAACTGCTCCTTCACTCTGTGTGATACACCAGCACAGTAAAATGTGCTCTTTGCTGGATTTGCTGCAGACCAGACGCTGAATTTCAGAGCATCGAGGATGATATCCAAATTCCTTTCCATTCTTTTGACACCTCTTCCAACAATTTGGATAGTATCTCAATAGCAATCCCAAATAGATATGGGTAAATTGGATGACCTTGTCTTAACCCTCTCCTACCTTCAAAGTAATCAACAAGGGTTCCATTTAAAGCAATAGAGAACCTAGGAGAGGTTATGCTAGGTTAATCTCTTTTGTATCACCTATATTCGATATAGCATGGAATAAGAATGAGTTTGATTACTTCTGTTACCTTTCTTTTTGAAATCTCGATCCTCCATCTTTGTTTCCAATAAGATGAGCAAATAGAAAAGAGATAAGGGAAGGTATGATACATGTAGGTTATCAAGACCTGGATATACATCCAACCATTGCTGAATTCTTGACTTAGGTTTGATAAAAGCAGAGACTCAATTTAAGAGAAAATAAAAATAAAAAATGACAAGCTAGCTGAACTGTGTTGAGATGTCTTCACTGCAAAAGGGAAGGGGTTGTTCCGGGGGTAGGATTGTAATTGATTGGTAACATCATTAACCATATGATTATGGTTTTTTTCTTTCAGATCTCCCATATCTTTTATTCTAACTTTGTATTTGGGTTATGGCTTTGTGCTTTCTCTGCAGGATATTCACTTTCAAGGAAAAGAATTGAAGGACTCGCCAGCCCCGGTCGGTTATCATTAAGATGTACGTGTTCTGTAGGTTCATATAAATTTTCAACATCATCTGCCATTGTATGTGGTGAGGACTACTTCTATAGGAGCTACTAGGCATTGGTTTATCAAACGAGTTTAAGAGGATAGATGGTACATGGATTTTAAATTCAAATTGGTTGAATTTAATGACAGCTTCTCTAGTATATATGTTGAGTTGTAATCACATATTTCAGTTGGGTCTGTCAAGCATATTGGTTATTTTTGTAATTTTATTTGGATCCATGTTAGTATATCCTACAACCAAATAATATATATCTGAATAACTTTAAACATACCTCCAGCCATGATATGATTCTTCAAGCTTAGCCTGCAGAAAAACCCACTCCACAAAATTCAGAGAGGATTCTTATAACTTAACGCCAATTTTTGATATAGATGGAACATACAAGCCCTTCATTTATGGGCTAGGAGGTTAGGACCTTCAATTTGAATTTTACTTCAATTATTTCTCCCATCAACATCAAGGAATAAATTCATATTTTACCAAGATGAGGAAAAATTAACAAAAACAAAGAGACGTGTATATATATATATATATAATTTACACCTTAAGAGGAAGATAATCCAGGGATTTAACCCACTGATACAGGAAGTAAAAAATAGAGTCTAATGAAGCAATGAATTTTGTGTACAGATGACACCTATGATCAAATTAGGAATACAAAAAAGGAAAGTGTTACAACGTACAATTGAAACAAAGCAATTCATGGGCGGATCTTTTCAAATCCGACGAATCGATGCCAAAACCAATGATTATGCCAGATTGCATCCATGGTATCCAAACGAATCCCCTTGGTCTCCGGTACGAAGAGCGCCACGAAAATGGTCATAAGGAGGACCCACGCAGCGTAGAATAAGAAGACGCCAAATTTCAATCGACATAAGATGGTCAAGAATACCTGAGCCAGAATGAACGTCAGCACAAAATTGCAGGCAATGGATATCCCTTGCCCCACCGGCCGGACTTCCAATGGTAAGATTTCGCTCGGCACCAGCCACGTTAGCGGGCCCCACGACCACCCAAATGCGGCGGAGAGGCAACACATTAGGAGTAGTACCGCAAGGGCTGAGCCCTTTGAAAATGAGTTGGTTCCTGCAGTCCCTAGCTCCACTCCCAGTACCCATGCCAAAGCTACCTTCATCCATCCATATTATATGTTTATATGTTAGTACGTACCAATATTTAAATCATTCTCCACCAATAAATTTTAATAAATATATTTAAAATTAAGGATATATAAATATGATTATTGTAAGAAAACTGACCTGACAAAGAAACATCTGGACCCCAGCTTCCAAGAACAAGAATCTGCGTCCAAACCTATCGACGGCAAAAGTAGAGACAAGCGTGGAAGATAAATTCACCACGCCGAGTATGATGGCTCCGAGCAAAGCCTTGTCACTGCCGAACCCAATCGAGCGGAACAGAACGGGCGCGTAGAACGCCACGACGTTGATCCCCGTCAGCTGCTGAAATGACGGGATTGCCACCGTCAGCACCAGGTGCGGCCGGTACCGCCTTTGGAATATGGCCTTGTATGGCTCGCTCCCGGCGGATTTGATGGCTTGGCTGTGGCTGATGAGCTCATTCAGCTCGGCTTCGGTGTCTGAGTCGCAACTGCGGACTTGGCTCAGCGACTGTCGGGCTTCCTGCACTAGGCCCCGTTGAATGAGACTACTCGGCGTGTCAGGGATGAACAGCGCGCCGACCGTCATGATTATGGCGGGAAGGGCGGCGCAGCCCAAAGCGATTCGCCAGCCCATTTCTCCGACTTGAGCCGCGAAGTAGTTGACGACTGTGGCTGATACTACCCCAACGCCGATGAATAATTGGAAGGCTGAATTCAACGCTCCGCGCCATTTGGGCGGGGCCATTTCTGAGAGGTATATTGGAGCAGCCTGTAGGAATTCAGTCAAGTAAGCTGGAATAGCTCAGTTGGCTAGAGCGTGTGGCTGTTAACCACAAGGTCGGAGGTTCGAGCCCTCCTTCTAGCGAATTTCAACTTTTTGGATATTATATTTAGAATCAAGCATTAATTATGTTCAAATACTTGTTTTTAGGCAACAATAACGAATCTCACTAATGCAGAAGAACTCAATTAATCATCTGAGTTTTAACCAAAATTAAATTAAACGGCTATCAAGGGTTTTTTGCCCTTTATATATATAAGGAATTTTATATTCGAGACAATTACACGTATTAGCATTCTAGTGTGGACCGGTCTCCCAACTAAAAAAAATCATTTTCATCCACCAAATAGTTATGAAACGACACCACATCAGTTTTAGTAGATGAATTGCTAATACTGGCTGGGTTCTCAGCCTTAGCTAGCTCAATGGCCAAGAGTGTTTCGAATGCAATTCTCTGTTCCGAGACAACACCGTGCCGCATCAGCTTTAGTTGATGGAATGGGAATACCGTATATAAAATTTCTCATTTATATATATATATAGCCCTTCATTCATGAAAATATATATAACTAACTCTGGAAGACATTTGCACACCTGATTTGTGAAACCAATGCCAACTCCGAGAAGGAGGCGGCCCAAAATGAGCATTTCGACGTTGATAGCAGCGGCATTAATGGCTGTGCCGACCAAGAAGATGAGGCCGCCAATGATTAAAATGCCTTTGCGCCCTGTAGCGGTGGTGACACGGCCGGCTAGGAGGGACGACAGCAAGCCAGATACATACAATGAGGATGTAAATGCTGTCAGGATTTGGCTGTCGAATATGCAGTATTGATTCTGCTTCGCATCCCCCATCTTCTCCAGAACAGATGGGAAGAATTTCTTCAGAAACGGCTCCATTGTCGTTACACCTCCTGCAACCAAACAACGTACACACATTTTTGGCTTCATATGAAAAATCTCAATCCCATGCATGAATGCATGCATGTGTACGTACGTAGAGAGTGAGAGAGAAGAAAAGATTAACCGGAAATGCCAATATCATAGCCAAATATCAACCCAGCTGTAGCCGCAACAATGCAGATTATGACGACGGCCGCCGTTAAAGATCCTTCTACAGATTCATTTACAGATCCCTCTACATCATCTTTCCCATTACTGCCTTCGGTAGTGAAGACCTCTCCTCCCATTTTTTGATCAGTCTCGATCTATATGTCCTCTCTTTCTTTTGTCTAGCTATGATCTCTTCCTATGATTTAAAGAAAAGTGACAGTGTCAATGCTTTTTTTCTTTTTTCTTTTTTCGTTTTATTTTACAGTAATAATATATATTGCTTTTGGTGTATTGGAGATCGAGGAGGACTGTATATTCATTCCATAATTGACCGCATTCTCCGCGGGCATGAAGATTGTCGATCATTCTGGGGAACCTTACGAGACCTGTTGACCACAACTTGCCCGATGAATAGGCCAGGGAACGACGACAAGGCCAGGGGACGACTGGCCGCCCTTAGCATCCGGGTATTTCTAGTTTCAACTTTCTGTTTGAAAATTAATTACCGATCGACTCCTGTCCTCACGCTATGAAAGCTTTCTCCTGGTTAAAATATTAATTCAATTATTAAACTCACTCACTTATATTAATTTAAACTTTGAAAATAAGTTGTGATTTAATTTGATTTGTTGAGCGAAGTTTGGGCCCAACAGTTAGGGTACTGAGGGAGAATATTAAAATATTAATTAAATAATTAAATTCACTCATTTTTATCATATATATATATAATGAGAAATGTTAGAGCTCATTTTAGTATCTTTCTGGAGTCCTTCTATGTTGACATAACACCCTGTTTTTAATAAAGAAAAATTACAGCTTGATTTCTCTCTCCTATTTTTATTAAAAAAATATAGAGTGTCATATCAGCATAAAAATGACCCTATAAAGACACTAGATTGTCGTATTTCTGATAACATGAATCAGTTTCTCCTTCGGCCTTTTACTGGGGATGAGGTTAAACATACACTTTTTCAAATGCACCCCCTTAATTCCCGGGGTCCGGATGGTTTCTCAGCTGGCTTTTTTCAAAATTCTTGGGGGTTAGTTGGCCCGGATATCACTAGGGCAGTTTTGGAGGTTCTTAATAGGGGGCTGGTTGAAACTGAGATTAATGCCACCTATATTTGTCTTATCCCTAAGGTGAGCTCTCCTTCAAGGGTGAATGAATTTAGGCCGATTAGTTTATGTAACGTGGTTTACAAAATTATTTCTAAAATGTTGGCAAATCGGCTTAAGCATATTTCTTCCTCATATCATCTCCCCGGAACAAAGTGCATTCATTCCGGGGAGATTTATCACTGACAATATTCTAGTGGCTTTCAAAACCCTTCACACCATGGACACCCGGTTAAAGGGTAAGGAAGGCTTTATGGCTATGAAACTCGACATGAGTAAAGCCTACGACAGGATCGAATGGAATTTTGTGGAGGGTGTGCTTCGTAAGATTGGTTTTGCGAACCGGTGGATTTCCTTCCTCAGGTCTTGTATCTGGACGGTTACCTACTCAATCCTCATAAATGGGCAGCCTCATGGCCTTATTACTCCCTCCCGAGGGCTTTGCCAAGGTGATCCTCTCTCTCCCTACCTCTTCATTCTATGTGCGGAAGTTCTAAGCTCATGGTTACAGCATTATTCTAAGGAAGGTCTCATTTCAGGGGTCCCTCTTTCCTGTGGGGGAACTAGAATTCATCATCTCTTCTTCGCCGATGATTGCCTTCTCTTCTCTCCGGCAAATCTTAAGGAGTGGTCTCATATCCAAACCATTCTTGGTATATACGAGGCAGCTTCGGGGCAGCAGGTCAACAGGGAGAAAACTGCTATCTTTTTTAGTCGAAATACCCGAGAGGTTGACAGACAATCGATCCTTCAAGGCATGGATGCTAGTCCTACCACTCAATATGAGAAATATCTTGGGCTTCCAGCCCTTATTGGAAGATCCAGAATTTCTACTTTTAATGGTTTAAAGTAGAGGATTTGGAAGCGCATTAACGGTTGGAAAGAGAAGTTCCTGTCTCATGCTGGAAAGGAAATTCTCCTTAAATCTGTCATTCAGGCTATTCCCACATACACCATGAGTGTTTTTCGGCTCCCCAAAAAGCTGTGCCGGGATATCAACACAATGATGGGGAAATTCTGGTGGGGGCACCAAGGGAATGACTCAAAAATAGCCTGGATGTCTTGGAGTGGGTTAGGAAGAAACAAACTGAATGGGGGTCTAGGTTACCGGGACCTAACAAGTTTTAATAATGCTCTTCTCGCAAAACAGGGGTGGAGACTTACCAAGTTCCCTGAATCCTTAGTTGGAAGGATTTTCCAGGAGAAATATTATCCTTCGGGGGATTTTTTGGGATCTCTCCTAGGTTCTAGGCCTTCTTACGCTTGGAGAAGTATTTGGGAAGCTAAACCGTTAATAAAAGAAGGCCTTTTGTGGAAGATTGGGGATGGTTCTAACATTAAAATCAGAGAAGACAAATGGATCCCTTCAACACAAACCCATATGATTCAAGTAAATATTCAGAATATTAGCCCAGAAGCGAGAGTTAGTGATTTGATCAATTTTGAGACTAACTGGTGGAACATACCTCTGCTGGAGCAAATCTTCCCTGCAGAAACGGTGGAGCAGATTTGCAATATCCCGATCAGTCCCCGGTTGATGAAGGACATGTTGGTTTGGGCAGGAACAAAGAATGGGATGTTCTCGGTCCGGAGCGCTTACAATCTTGATCTGGAACTTTTGGATCGTCAGAAGGGCTGTTCCTCGTTCACTCCCAACACCAGGTCAAGTTGGAAGCTGATTTGGCAACTGAAGATCCCTAGAACGGTTCAAT
Source organism: Alnus rubra (assembly GCA_028654335.1). NCBI lineage: Eukaryota > Viridiplantae > Streptophyta > Magnoliopsida > Fagales > Betulaceae > Alnus > Alnus rubra. The sequence goes on along the minus strand of JAJPGS010001223.1, from coordinate 620,804 downwards.
TGTTTCTCTGGAGGGCCTGTAATGACATTCTTCCCACCAAAGGGAAACTTTGGAAGAGAAAAGTTGTTGATAATCCTCTCTGTCCGTTATGTGGTACTGAGTTTGAATCCAGCATCCATGCTATTTGGCTTTGCGAAGCGGCTAAAGCGGTGTGGTCTGCTTGTCCAGCCCGTATCCAAAAATGTGCCACGGGAGATTCTGATTTTTTGACTCTTTTCGGGCTTTTAAGCGCTAGACTGTCTCTCGAGGATCTTCAGTTTTTTGCTATGGTCGCTCAGCGGGTCTGGTTCAGGCGAAACAAGTACGTCTTTGACGGAGTTTTCACTCCCCCTCGGTGCTTGATAAAAGGTGCTTCAGAGTCCCTCTCGGATTTTAGGGATGCTTCTAGCCTTTTGTCGTTGAACACTCAAGTCCAGCCTCCCTCTCTGCCTGTCCAGTGGCGAAAACCTCCCCAAGGCTTTGTTAAGTTGAATTGGGACGCTGCTCTGGAAAAGAATCAGAGATTGATTGGGGTTGGTGTTGTGGCCCGTCACTTTGAAGGGAAGGTTATCGCTGCCAAATGTTCCTCCCAACGGTATATTTCGGACTCTTCAGTGGCGGAGGCCTTTGGTGCTCGTCTTTGTACTGAATTCGGTTTGTTTCTGGGGCTTCGGTCAGTGATTTTTGAGGGTGATGCGTTGGAGGTCGTTCAAGAGCTCAATAGGGTTAATGAAGATGCTGGGCACCTCGGCAATTTGATAGGCGATATTCGAGTCCTCTTAAGAAGATTTGATTGCTGGTCTTTTGCTCATGTTAAGCGTGAAGGGAATAAGGTTGCCCACTCCTTAGCCAAATATGCTATCTCTCACCCTCAAAGCCGTGTGTGGTTTAACTCTTTCCCCTCTTGTGTGTTGGGGTTGGTCTCGTCCGAGTCTGATGTGTATTCTTCTTCTGTTTAATACATGCCTGCTTCAAAAAAAAATAAATAAATAAAGACACTAGAAAGAGCTCTAACATTCCTCATATATAAAAAAACCGAGTTCCAACTTAGAATTGATGTAGAATTATGACACGTGGCGTGAACCCATAATTTTTAAACACTGAACCGGTCTTTTAAGTAAAAAAAACCTGTGAGTTTTAATGGTTAAATCGATTTTGTCATGATTTTAATAAATTTATTGCGCTTTAAGGAAAATATCATGGGTGTGAATCTTCATTAGACTAAAATAAGGACTTTTTCGCATTATAGCATTAAGTGTCATTATAGCCGCATTAAGTGGTGTGATTTTTTTAAAAAAATTAAAATTAAAAACATACTACATTCACTACCCATATTCGACCAAATAGGTATTTTGCATGCATTAATTCTAAGTTGTGGGAATTTTTTTTTCGCCAAAATTTTATTTCAAAAATTTTCCTTATATGGGACTTCATTACATTCAAAATTTTAATGTACAATATTATGGTTTCAGAATTTACTATTCTCCGAAACTAGCTATAGAGAGGCAAAATTTAAAATTAAGAACATATTACATTAACTACCCATAATTGACCATAGGTATTACATGCATTAATTTTAAAAGAAATTAGACATATTAGTAATACCACAAGGTATCACAAAATAATGAAGAAATAAACCATATAAGTAAGCTGAAAAGTCATTTTACTCTCTTAAAATTGTTTATACTTCTCTCTCTCTTTAGGGTTTGAAACATCTTGAATTGTAAAATCAAAAGCATCCAGCAGCGACATTCAAGAGAAGAACGGAGTACTGTTAAAATACATAATTTTATTTTCTTTTATTTTTTTGAAGGACTCTGCTTTCTTTAATTTTTTATTTTTTATTTTTTGGTATTTTGGAGATTGAATTTGGCATTAATCTCTCCCTCTCTCTCGTTTGGTTCTTTGAAATTGAGATTTGGAGAGATTTTACTGCTTGCCCCTTCTTAATTCGTTAGAGTGAAAAAAGAACCACAAAAAAAAAATCAAATCAAATTACAAGCCCCACCCTCCCACTTAATTGTATTGAACTTACATTTCTTTTTAGCTATTTAACACTCTGCTATGATCAGGGCGGAGCTAGCTTGAGAGCCCCCAAGCTCCAAAGTTTTCCAAAAAAATAAAAAATTTCTTAAAAAAAAAATTAAAACTTTATCCCTAAATTTTTTATTTTTTTTAGTTTTGCCTCCCAATTTTTTTTTCTTCAATTTTGCCCCCCAAATATGGCTATGAAATCAAACCACGCCCACGTTTTCAATTCAAAATGAAAAAGGATATGACGTCTTCTTTTCTTTCTTTTTTTTCAAAAGCTTGTCTTTCAACCTGTCCCTGTGAAGGGGGGATGAGATAAAAATTGTATTGAGGTGGGACGAATACATATATATTGCAAACCATGCAAGTCAAAATGCTATTTAAATGAGATTCTTAAAAAAATTAGTCCCCTCACCCGACAACCTACTTATGCCACTGTGCGAACAGATTTTAACCACCCGCATTTACGATCCGCAACTATCCGTTATATGCTCATGTAAATGCAGTTAGTAAAATCACTATCCACATATATGAATAATACTGCACCTGCATGCCCTTTATATATAAGAAATATGCAAAATGACGTTTTCGATTATGTATAGGTTATGTTTACATTAATTTGGTTGATTGTGTTGCTTTCTTGTATAACACTTGGGCAAAATTGCAAAAGTAATTTGAAATCAATGTACTTTTTTAAAGATTGGGCTTAAATAAATTAAAACAAGCCTAAAACACTCAAAGTCAGCTTAAATTACTTTCAAAATCGTTTAAAATATACTTTAATAGAGACCCAAAGAAGGCCCAAAAGGCCAATTACCTAATATGTGGATAGTGGATAATAATTTTATTTAATAACAGCGCGAATGCAGTTAGTAAAAACATAATACGGATGGAGATATCTAAAAGTGATCCGCATTTTGCGAATACGATTGCAGATATTACATATAACCGCATTCGTATGTACACTATTAATATTAACTGATTTGATAGTATTTTAATACTTATACACTACAATATTATATATATATATATATACACATACGAAGCTAGCTAACGAGTTGAGCTTTCATATATGAGTATTTCTTGTTTAATAATTGAACATAATTTTGAGTTCACTGTCAGCTCATTTATTAAACGAACCAAGACTGAATCGAGTCTATCCGAGTTGTTCGTGAGCAGCTTTGTTCGTTTAACAGCCCTAAGAGTACATGATAATCGTCATTAAATTCGAAGGGAAATGGCCTACATTTATAACTGTAATGGGTATGTGGTTCCGGGCATGCTACATAATGCTTGATTTTGAGCAAGACAACAATTAACTCTTTCACAACAATATTATTATGCAATTTTCCTCTTCCCTCCTTAACCCATCTTATACTGAAGAATTGAGAAACAATTCCTAAAAACACGAATTAATCATACAACAAATTAAAAACTAGACAAAAAGTGTGCGACATTTTATGCTCAACCTTGAAGTGTAAAGAAAAAGGTCAATCACAATTGGCGAAATCAATAGCCTCCTCTTCAATATCAGTAATCAAACAGAAAAAACATTTAATTATGCTTTCTAACTCAGACAATTACAAAACATAAGAAAATCTTCCTCAAAATCACAATTGACCAAAGCAGCCAATACTCTTTCTGTCTCCCGCATGGGTAATCAAACATAGATAATGGGCATTTATGCTTTCCAACTCCTAGTAAAAAGAGATATCTAAACTACAAAACAGAGGAAAATCTTTCCGAAGAGCCTAACTGCCTCTAAAGACACATTCTGCTGTATGAAAACTTAGACACACCAGTGTGTGGATCAGCCTGAATGCAAGTGCTGCCTCTCTAACTCACGCATAAATCAGCTCATAACTTTCTTGCTGTGAAGCTAGTGAGATTCCTCACTCCTTGATGGTGCTTGATTTTGTCTTCTTATTTATGCTCTTCCTCTCTTCTTCAACTAAACGGATAGGATAGAACTCTCGAGAGAATGATACAGGACTCTTTAGAGTTACATAAGCCTTCTTGTAATCTGGTTTTGCAATCAAGCGGCCCCCTCTCATCTTCTTCTTTCCTTTCATATTTAGCGTCCGTACCTTTTCAACTTCATAAGAATATACTGATTCTAGAACCTTTTTGATCTCGGGCTGTCCATTAGGAGCATAGACGGTCAGTTCTGTTTGTTTGTTTGTTTGTTTGTTATAAAGTAGTAGCATAAACAAAAACAGATAACTGAGACTAATTAGAGACAGAATTTGAACAATGGAGGTGACAGAAGAATGCCTTGTAAAGTACCTTTGATGCAGAAGGGATGGTTTTGATTGAAATATCTCTGACATTGTTTAAAGAAGGTGGCATGATAAACTCAATAGGGTGATATGGGAAATGAATACCCTTCTCCATCTTTTGTTGCTGATAATCTACTCTCTGCAGACAACAGAGTTTCTTTTGTTAGATGATGGGATGGTAGAAGATGCTTACACATCTATCCCAATAATGACAACAAAGCTCTACTGACTATTTAGTGATGAAGTTATGACTTATTACTATAAACTGGCACAATAATCTTTTGGAATATCTAATTCAATAGGTTTAGAATATAGAGAGCTTTAATCAAATTCCCATTTTGTGAATGAAGTCTGCAATTGAAGATCACAAATAGTAATTTTAGAAGTTCAAATTGACTTCTTTAATGCATCGAGGGCTAAACAAACTCCACTTTGATGATGTTGTCTCGTGAGTTTTTACGGTAAAGAAATTTATAGCCACTCAATAGCTGATTAAACAAGAAAAGGGTAGGAACAAATTGCTAGAACTTGGTAACTGAATGGTGAAGTTTGTATTGAACTTGAAATATTTGTACCAATTTCTTCTACATGGATTTAGAGATCACCAAAATTTTCTAGAAAAGCTTAACTCTTTTTCAACAGGCTAACTTTTAGGTTTCACTTGAGAAAAGATATCCATGATTTTCAGAATTTGTTTTTTATCGTAGTTTTCAATTTTTTTCTTTTTTTTTTTCAAAAAAAAAAGTAATCAAAGAAAATATTTTTGAAGATAGATGAGAGAAAAAATTTCACTAAGATCAACTAAGTTCAAAGACTCCAAGCTAAAAATAAAATAAAATTGTACTCCCTAAAGCACAAGACATGTATATACAGAAGGATAAGGTCCTATAGATAATATGTAAACTATAACTCAATTACACCATAATGTGTGTGTGTGTGTATATGAATGAACCGAGAGAGATAGAGAGAGATTTTTATGAATGAGATTTATTATCCACCAGAAGAAATAGCGCAGTGTACACAGGCTAAAACAGTAACAAAAACAATCAGAAAAAACGTGCAGCTAATTTCTGCAGAAACAGACAACTGGCAAACTCAGAGTAACTAGCTCTTAAAACAGTGGAAACAAGTTTATAGAAACAAACTAGAAACTAGTTTTTGTTTTTGCTAAGTAAGAAACCAATCTCATTAAAAAGCGTAAGGCGCCCCTTCGTACATTAGAAGTATACAAAGGAAACACCTAATTAAAAAGAGAAAAACGAGCAAGAAAATCATCAAAACTAAGCGACAAATCAGAAACTAGTAACTCAATAGTTGCAGGGGAATTGGCCACATTTCACAAATCTTTCTGTTGCTAGCCCATAATTGGTTGGACAAAGCTTCCTTAGCTTTAGGTCTACTTCCATGAATTCTAGAGTTCTTGTATCCAAACATGACCGATGTAAGCTGCGGCTGCCTAAGCCATCTTGATAAGCACAACAGTAATTAGCTATTCCACAAGGATTCCAATTTCCTCTTCCAATTCTTAATGGGCCACTCTATGTTGTCATTCTGATAGGATCCAAGGGATTCTATCAATGGAAATAAGAAAATCAATACAAAAACAAAAGAGAAATGGGTGATCTCTTTGAGGGAATTGGGCCCACAAAATTGCTCAAGCAAAGAGTGTTATTTCTTGATGATCCGCCCTACGGCATCTACAGCTTATTTATAGGAGCAAATCAAGCTCAATATGGAAATTGAAAAGGCGTAACAATCAAGCAAAGCATAATTATTTATGTTAGGAAATAAGCGTGGAGATCAAGCATAAGGGAAATCAGAGGAAGATTGGGGAAGGTTGGAGAATCCTATCACATTCCAAAACTTCCAAGTGATGGTAAGTCTAGCTATTCCACAATGATTTTCAGGACCCTACCCAGATTCATTTTAAAAAGCTACAATTATACTAGAGATGGCCCCTACTTTCAGTGCAGCTGTACAACAGATAAGAGAACAACCACCGGTATATCCCCATTTCAGTTGTTTTTCTTTGCTCAACATAAATTACTTTGAACATACAGTCATCAACTTTACCGTTATAAATAGCAGCAACCGACCCTACCAGAAACATATTATTGGAGACTTCGTTCCGAAGTCACCAAAATTTGCAGAACGCGTTCTAAATACATTTGTCCGATGGAGTCTAGTTTGTTCAAGGGTAAGAGGAAAGAGAAGGAGAGCAGCATGGCGAAACAATATCAGTAAATAAATTAAAAAAAAAAAAAAAAACTACTTGGATTCAGATACGAAACAGTGCATCCCAAAATTGAAAACCAAATACAGGGTAAAGCAACATTTTCATTTACTTTTTTTTTTTTTTTTTAAAAAAGTTTGTTTTTTCCGTAAACAAGCAGAGGGTACAGTTCCCCTCTCCATGTATTATTGCTTAGAAAACAAAAGAAAACAGAGGGTACAGCAATTTAATCAATCAGAGAAGAGGCACCGAAGATACCTTTGCTGCTTTGCACATGCAACGGGAAGAGAGAGAGAGAGAGAGAGAGAGAGAGAGGGTTTAAGCAAAACACCGAATCAATGTTGTCAATATAACGTGGTTCCAAACAGTGGGCTGACCCCCGTTGAAGATCTTAGACGTCCATGGTCATTTGCTTATACAAGTTTTCTTTAGGAAAGTGCAGCACCGAATCAAGACATGATTTCTTTCCAGGATAGGGACCGAAACACACACGTATTCAGTGAGGATTGGAAGCTGAAACCCTAGGAATTAGTTTATATATTTGTTCTTTTCTCTTGTAAGAAAAAACGCGGAGAAGGCGCAAAATTCTAGAGCAGTTCTTGAACGGTGCATTATTTCTTTTTGTCTTTTAGAGCAGTTCCTGAGCTTGCACGTTATCTTTTGTAAATTATGCTATTTTTTTTTTTATGTTTTGAATTGAAGTTAATATGTAATTTTTAGTCACAAGATGCTAAAGTCTTCAACTAAGGTTGAAGATAAATCCTCGTAATCAATTACACTCACATTCTTGTTATTTTATTTTATACAATTATGATGTTTATCAAAATATTGTTTAACTCTAATTTAATTAATTGATTTATGTCTTTTAATTGAATGTTGTTATGATTATTTATTAAAAGTTGGATATTCGATGTGTTTAAACCGATGAATACATCAAATCATTTGATTGAAAGCGGATATCTATTGTGATTTGTTTATCAAATGGATACAGTGAATGATTTGATTTCAATTGGATATTCGTTGTGATTTGTTTAATGGTTGGATTCATTGAATGATTTAATATGTTTTTTTTACTGAACCCTTGACCAATGTATATAAGGCTTATTTGTTTATCGGTTGTATGAGTAAAATACAAGAATGTATTGTTTGATTTGGTGAGGTGGATTCTGCAAAACCTTAATACTTTCCATTAATTTTTTATTTAGTTTTATTTAGTTTATTATTTTTCACGACAAAATCTAAAAAATTCGGAACTAAGTTAAAATATGATTAATTTAAATAGAAAATGATTTTTACAACAAACTTCCCTATGGATTCAATCACGCACTTGCACACACATCATATTGCATACAATTTGTGCCCTTGCGAGTACTTTAAAACTCACAAGAAGTTTTTGCCGCCGTTGCCAAAGAATTTGTTGATTTTTGACAATTGATTTTTGTTTGAATTGATTTTATTTTTTTACTAATTTAGGTAGATTTTTGTTTCATTTTTCTTCTTGTAATTTTTGTTTTTTTATTTGTTTTTGCTTTATTGTTTGAATTGATTTTTTTGGTTTCTTTTTTGTTCTGTTTCAGCTGCTGCCTCAAATCAAGCACACGAGCAGTAAAGCATTCGCACCTGCGCTTGACCAACCCTGCACCTATGCTCAAGCGCATTGCACACCTACACGCTTGAGCGCATCTCACCTGAGCTCGAGTGCATATATATATATATATATATATTTGCTAGTATTTTGTTTCTATTTCTACATTATCTTCTTCATCTTCTTCTTCTTCTTTTTTGTTTTTTTGTTTTTGTTTTTTTTTTAAGTTTTGATTAGTTAGTTTAATTGAGCACTTGTTGTTTTGTGTGCTTGGTAAAATATCCTTGAACTTTAGAGTTGATACCTTTAGATCCTGAATTAAAAATGACTCTTAGGAGAAAGTGGAAAGCATCTGTTGAGAGAGAGAAATTGTTGAGATGGGAGATAACCAACCTAAGAATCAGCCTAGGGGTGAGAATGAGCAGCCGAGAGCTGAAAACGTGGATTATACTAGATCACTTAGGGATTTGTGCGCACCGTGGTGACGAACTCTCCTTCGTGCATAGTATTGCCACCTATCAATGCCACCTACTTTGATCTAAAACCTCATGTCATCCAACTCCTACCCTCATTTCATGGTTTAGATCTTGAAAATTCTTACAACCATGTAAAGAAGTTCAAAGATATCAGTGCCACATTCAAGTTCCATAACTTCTCTGAGGAGTCGGTCTACCTTAGACTTTTCCCTTTCTCTCTTCACGATAAAGCCAAGGCATAGTTGGACTCAAACATGCCCGGGTCTATTACATATTAGGAAAGTTTGTTGAGTAAGTTCTATAATAAGTTTTTCCCGATGTCCAAAGTGAATGAATATCGAAAAGTGATAAATTCTTTCACTTAAGAGGAGGATGAGAAGTTTTCAGAAAGTTGGGAAAGGTTTAAAGAGTTATTGATAAAATGCCCTCTACATGGATATGAGAAATGGAGACTCGTTCAATTCTTCTACCAAGGATTGACTTAATCCAACCGTAGTATGATCGAGTCAATGAATGGAGGAGCGTTTTTTAGCTTGACTGGGGATGAAGCTTACATGACTTTGGATAAGTTGTTCAACAACTCGCAGCAATGGGATTTTTCAAGTTGTCGGGATAAATCTGCTTGTATCCCCAAGAAATGAGACACCTATTAGGTTAAGGAAGACACAAATTTGAAGATGAAGATAGATGTCCTCACAAGGAAGGTTGATGCTCTCGCAATAGGTCAGTTCATCAATCCTGCCAACACATTCAATGGTGATAGCTATTTCATCTATGCTAGTCCAATTCACTTAGCACAGAATTGTCCATCTTTACCGACTTTTGTCGAGTGCCCGATGAAACAAGTGAACGCTTTCAATGATTATAAGAAGCAAGCAAATGCACCATTCTTTGAGACTTACAAACTTGGGTGGGGGAACTACCCTAATTTTTCTTGGACGCAGAACCGACCCATGAATCAGGGAGGGGCCCCTCATCATGCCCAAAATCAATTCCCTCTCGGATTTCATCAACCGGCTCATAATCATGGTTGCTCGGCTTAGCCAGCATCGGCATACCAAGCACCCACTCAAGTGTTGGGAATTAGATTGTAAAAACAATATTGCGCAGCAGAAAATAAAATTCCTAAATCCAGAAACGAACTTCATGAAGAACAAGCGAAGAACAATGTTATTTTAAAATAAACTGCAAATCAAAAACACTTACTTGAACGTGTTTAAAAATAAACTTCCACTTCTTGGCTATATGAGCAAGATTAAGTTCCTTGTTCCTCGACGAAGAACGTGTGATGAACTTTTAAATCTTCTTACCAATGATTGATAATAACCAAGAGTGTGAGCTCTTAATGTGCTCTTCAAAATATTAAATTTATTCTCGAGAGTTAACTTAAGAATATTAGTTCTTAGTTTAAAGTTAACTTAAGAATATTAGTTCTTAGTTTAAAACTAGAGAACTATTAGCAAAATTGTTTACCTTTGAAGAGCTACAAACATATCTATTTATAAGCTTAGAATGCTAGGAGACTGGGAGACGCAAGCAATGTGTGGCAAGCTGTAAAATGAAGTTCTAGATAGACTAGAACTCCAAGTGGTGGACAGCTAGGCTAGTATTTATCCTAGCCTTCCACAACATCAAAAGTGACGCATGGGTTAGGGATAAGCTCCCTGGCCCATGCGTCCTATACTTGCTCCTGGGCTTGGGTTTTATCCCAATGCCCATTGCATCAAATGCATAGTTTCTCTCTATCCCATGTTTTTAATTAAATAAAAACAACTAGCCCATTAAATAAAAAGCCTGATCTAGTAAAATTAAATCAGCTTGATGAGGGACCTAAAGGAAAAAAAAAAAAAACTAGCCAAAATAGTTCCGACTCTTCCAAATACTATTTAATTACAATTGATTCCAATAAACAATTGTGATTGCACTCTAGTTTTTTTTTTTTTTTTTTTTTTTTTAACAACTAATCGTTTAAATTTACTTAATTTTGACTTTTGATTCCTCCATGAAATATTCCGTAGCAAAATTAAAGCCAAGATATTGCCATTTAATTCTCTACCTCTTTTTCCTTGAGTCCCCTGATTTTATATATTATTCTCATACTTGTGAAAGCACTATCACATGTACTTTGTATTTCAGTATCTCATACCGAAATGCTCCGGCCAAAAACTTAGAATAATCCATACCATAAAATCAACCTTAATGGAAAATTTCTTATCCTTTTAATAAAGGGCTTGAATTTCTTCTTGAGAAAAGCTTTCTCACAATGTTAATTGCGATCACACAACACACTGAGTATTTTAACCATCAATTTGATCTCACCCATTAATGCATCAAAGTGATCTACAACTAACATCTGAGTACACAATCTTTTCAGGATGCATAGTTTCTCTCTAGCCCATGTTTTTAATTAAATAAAAATAACTAGCCCATTAAATAAAAAGCCTGATCTCGTAAAATTAAATCAGCTTGATGAGGGACCTAAAGGAAAAAAAAAAAAAAAAAAAAAAACTAGCCAAAATAATTTCGACTCTTCCAAATACTATTTAATTACAATTGATTCCACTAAACAATTGTGATTGCACTCTAGTTTTTTTTTTTTTTTTAACAACTAATCGTTTAAATTTACTTAATTTTGACTTTTGATTCCTCCATGAAATATTCCATAGCAAAATTAAAGCCAAGATATTGCCATTTAATTCTCTACCTCTTTTCCCTTGAGTCCCCTAATTTTATATATTATTCTCGTACTCGTGAAAGCACTATCACATGTACTTTGTATTTCAGGATCTCATACCGAAATGCTCCGGCCAAAAACTTAGAATAATCCATACCATAAAATCAACCTTAATGGAAAATTTCTTATCCTTCTAATAAAGGGCTTGAATTCCTTCTTGAGAAAAGCTTTCTCACAATGTTAATTGCGATCACACAACACACTGAGTATTTTAACCATCAATTTGATCTCACCCATTAATGCATCAAAGTGATCTACAACTAACATCTGAGTACACAATCTTTTCAGGATGCATAGTTTCTCTCTAGCCCATGTTTTTAATTAAATAAAAATAACTAGCCCATTAAATAAAAAGCCTGATCTAGTAAAATTAAATCAGCTTGATGAGGGACCTAAAGGAAAAAAAAAAAAAAAAACTAGCCAAAATAATTTCGACTCTTCCAAATACTATTTAATTACAATTGATTCCACTAAACAATTGTGATTGCACTCTAGTTTTTTTTTTTTTTTTTTAACAACTAATCGTTTAAATTTACTTAATTTTGACTTTTGATTCCTCCATGAAATATTCCATAGCAAAATTAAAGCCAAGATATTGCCATTTAATTCTCTACCTCTTTTCCCTTGAGTCCCCTGATTTTATATATTATTCTCGTACTCGTGAAAGCACTATCACATGTACTTTGTATTTCAGTATCTCATACCGAAATGCTCCGGCCAAAAACTTAGAATAATCCATACCATAAAATCAACCTTAATGGAAAATTTATTATCCTTTTAATAAAGGGCTTGAATTCCTTCTTGAGAAAAGCTTTCTCACAATGTTAATTGCGATCACACAACACACTGAGTATTTTGACCATCAATTTGATCTCACCCATTAATGCATCAAAGTGATCTACAACTAACATCTGAGTACACAATCTTTTCAGGATGCATAGTTTCTCTCTAGCCCATGTTTTTAATTAAATAAAAACAACTAGCCCATTAAATAAAAAGCCTGATCTAGTAAAATTAAATCAGCTTGATGAGGGACCTAAAGGAAAAAAAACAAAAAAAAAAAACTAGCCAAAATAATTTCGACTCTTCCAAATACTATTTAATTACAATTGATTCCACTAAACAATTATGATTGCACTCTAGTTTTTTTTTTTTTTTTTTAACAACTAATCGTTTAAATTTACTTAATTTTGACTTTTGATTCCTCCATGAAATATTCCATAGCAAAATTAAAGCCAAGATATTGCCATTTAATTCTCTACCTCTTTTCCCTTGAGTCCCCTGATTTTATATATTATTCTCGTACTCATGAAAGCACTATCACATGTACTTTGTATTTCAGTATCTCATACCGAAATGCTCCGGCCAAAAACTTAGAATAATCCATACCATAAAATCAACCTTAATGGAAAATTTCTTATCTTTTTAATAAAGGGCTTGAATTCCTTCTTGAGAAAAGCATTCTCACAATGTTAATTGCGATCACACAACACACTGAGTATTTTGACCATCAATTTGATCTCACCCATTAATGCATCAAAGTGATCTACAACTAACATCTGAGTACACAATCTTTTCAGGATGCATAGTTTCTCTCTAGCCCATGTTTTTAATTAAATAAAAACAACTAGCCCATTAAATAAAAATCCTGATCTAGTAAAATTAAATCAGCTTGATGAGGGACCTAAAGGAAAAAAAAAAAAAAAAATAGCCAAAATAATTTCGACTCTTCCAAATACTATTTAATTACAATTGATTCCACTAAACAATTGTGATTGAACTCTAGTTTTTTTTTTTTTTAACAACTAATCGTTTAAATTTACTTAATTTTGACTTTTGATTCCTCCATGAAATATTCCATAGCAAAATTAAAGCCAAGATATTGCCATTTAATTCTCTACCTCTTTTCCCTTGAGTCCCCTGATTTTATATATTATTCTCGTACTCGTGAAAGCACTATCACATGTACTTTGTATTTCAGTATCTCATACCGAAATGCTCCGGCCAAAAACTTAGAATAATCCATACCATAAAATCAACCTTAATGGAAAATTTCTTATCCTTTTAATAAAGGGCTTGAATTTCTTCTTGAGAAAAGCTTTCTCACAATGTTAATTGCGATCACACAACACACTGAGTATTTTGACCATCAATTTGATCTCACCCATTAATGCATCAAAGTGATCTACAACTAACATCTGAGTACACAATCTTTTCAGGAGGCATAGTTTCTCTCTAGCCCATGTTTTTAATTAAATAAAAACAACTAGCCCATTAAATAAAAAGCCTGATATAGTAAAATTAAATCAGCTTGATGAGGGACCTAAAGGAAAAAAAAAAAAAAAAACTAGCCAAAATAATTTCGACTCTTCCAAATACTGTTTAATTACAATTGATTCCACTAAACAATTGTGATTGCACTCTAGTTTTTTTTTTTTTTTTTTTTTAACAACTAATCGTTTAAATTTACTTAATTTTGACTTTTGATTCCTCCATGAAATATTCCATAGCAAAATTAAAGTCAAGATATTGCCATTTAATTCTCTACCTCTTTTCCCTTGAGTCCCCTGATTTTATATATTATTCTCGTACTCGTGAAAGCACTATCACATGTACTTTGTATTTCAGTATCTCATACCGAAATGCTCCGGCCAAAAACTTAGAATAATCCATACCATAAAATCAACGTTAATGGAAAATTTCTTATCCTTTTAATAAAGGGCTTGAATTCCTTCTTGAGAAAAGCTTTCTCACAATGTTAATTGCGATCACACAACACACTGAGTATTTTGACCATCAATTTGATCTCACCCATTAATGCATCAAAGTGATCTACAACTAACATCTGAGTACACAATCTTTTCAGGATGCATAGTTTCTCTCTAGCCCATGTTTTTAATTAAATAAAAACAACTAGCCCATTAAATAAAAAGCCTGATATAGTAAATTAAATCAGCTTGATGAGGGACCTAAAGGAAAAAAAAAAAAAAAAACTAGCCAAAATAATTTCGACTCTTCCAAATACTATTTAATTACAATTGATTCCACTAAACAATTGTGATTGCACTCTAGTTTTTTTTTTTTTTTTTAACAACTAATCGTTTAAATTTACTTAATTTTGACTTTTGATTCCTCCATGAAATATTCCATAGCAAAATTAAAGCCAAGATATTGCCATTTAATTCTCTACCTCTTTTCCCTTGAGTCCCCTGATTTTATATATTATTCTCGTACTCGTGAAAGCACTATCACATGTACTTTGTATTTCAGTATCTCATACCGAAATGCTCCGGCCAAAAACTTAGAATAATCCATACCATAAAATCAACCTTAATGGAAAATTGCTTATCCTTTTAATAAAGGGCTTGAATTCCTTCTTGAGAAAAGCTTTCTCACAATGTTAATTGCGATCACACAACACACTGAGTATTTTGACCATCAATTTGATCTCACCCATTAATGCATCAAAGTGATCTACAACTAACATCTGAGTACACAATCTTTTCAGGATGCATAGTGTCTCTCTAGCCCATGTTTTTAATTAAATAAAAACAACTACCCATTAAATAAAAAGCCTGATCTTGTAAAATTAAATCAGCTTGATGAGGGACCAAAAGGAAAAAAAAAAAAAAAAAAAAAAACTAGCCAAAATATTTCCGACTCTTCCAAATACTATTTAATTACAATTGATTATACTAAACAATTGTGATTGCACTCTAGTTTTTTTTTTTTTTTTTTTTTTTTTAACAACTAATCATTTAAATTTACTTAATTTTGACTTTTGATTCCTTCATGAAATATTCCGTAGCAAAATTAAAGCCAAGATATTGCCATTTAATTCTCTACATCTTTTTCCTTGAGTCCCCTGATTTTATATATTATTCTCGTACTCGTGAAAGCACTATCACATGTACTTTGTATTTCAGTATCTCATACCGAAATGCTTCGGCCAGAGACTTAGAATAATCCATACCATAAAATCAACCTTAATGGAAAATTTCTTATCCTTTTAATAAAGGACTTGGATTCCTTCTTGAGAAAAGCTTTCTCACAATGTTAATTGCGATCACACAACACACTGAGTATTTTGACCATCAATTTGATCTCACCCATTAATGCATCAAAGTGATCTACAACTAACATCTGAGTACACAATCTTTTCAGGATTTAGAATTAATATCATAAGTAATATTGAGAGTATGGGTTTTTCCTTTTGACGGTATTTTCGTGGAAAAACAAATCCCAAGGTCCATTCAATGCATAACACCTATACATCAACCCGAAGCCTCCAATTTCGCCTGATTAAGATAAATCACAAAAATTCGATGTGTAATGGTCTTGACAATTGGAATGCCCAATTCCATTACTAGCTGCGAACTATCTATAAGCTTAAGACTACAAGGATTATGGAATAAGATCTTGTGTGATAACTCTTTACTCACACCATATACCATATTTAATGTAATCCAATGGACCTTACATGTATATCATATGATAAATTCAAATATATATGTACATATAAAGCAATAATATATATGTATATATATGTCCAATGTTTAATATTATACCATTTATAGAAATGCAATCTGATGAAATTGGAGTTTTGGACACCAGTTCCAACATTGTCCCACTTGTCATTGATTCCAATTGGACACTTGTCTGTAATCTTTATTCATGAAATAAAACATCTAATGTTTCATCAAAGCAAGTAACTTGTGAACAAGATATAACAGAACTTAGTCACAATAGAATCATACCACGCCATTACCTCCTTAAGAGACTCTCCATAAGAGACATATTCTCACTTGAGATAACTATTGCATTTGTATGAGTTGCAAAACATTCTTGGTCCAGTTTGGAGTTAACAACCCTCTTGTTGCTATATCTCTCTAACTAACTGCCTTACCTACAAAAGTAACCACCTTTACTTTTTAGGCAAACCTATATGAGACTTGTCAATAATCCATTCATCCTATGTCTGGATTTTGACTACTAATGGTACTCCTACATCATCATTAATGATTATGGTCTTATCAATTCTATGTATTACCATTTTACTTCATATCTTACGCACTCATGGCTATATCCAAGTCTTTGATCTAACGTTCGACTTCTTAGATCAAAACTTGATATTCCAATTCTTGGATGCATGCATAAGTTCATCAAAGTACTTTTGCATCTACCATATTACATAGTTCTAGATCCTTGCTAAAACATTTGTCTGACTGTATCATTTAGATACTTCTGTCATGGTGGTTACCTTAAAATAATCAACCTTAAACTTAATCTTGAATAGAGGTCAAGCATGGTTATAGGTGAAGAATTTTCTCATAGTAGACCCATTTCTTTTTTAGAAACATTCTTTACCACCATTGCTTCGAAGGTTTTATCCTTCCTTTCTATTCAACCTTTACTAGTAAACTCAATTACAACATCTGAGTTTTAATGCCATTAGGCTCCTCTACAAGTAGTCAGACTTGGTTGGAATACCAACCAGATTTTACATAGCCTTGATCTATTTATCCACATCCAATAGCCATTCCATTGTATTCTTTGTGATATGATTCATCTAATGAATCTCAACTCCCACTATAATATGGTCAATACTTCAGATATGTAAATTGATAAGTGTTGAATATTACACATTCAAGCCCCTTAATTTACATATGTTAAGCTCTTAGTTTTGTTATAGTTTGATGTTTTGTATTGTTTTTATGTTTTCTTGTGTTTTAACAGGTTTTGGAAGAAAATCCATCAAATTCCAAGATTATAACGAAGTCGGCAAACTCACTTTTGGAAAGATTCAACTCCAAATCAATTTTGAGTTTAAGAAAAGAGAAGTAGGCAAAAATTCGTTATTTTTGGAAAGAATCCAGAATGAGCACATATCTGTAATCTAATCATAACTTTTGGCTCAAGTATCGGATTGTGACAAAATTGGTGGCGATGGAAAGATAAGACAAAATTAAATAAATATGTCTGAAATAGGTTTTTCCTAATTCAGACGTTTATCATGCCAAAATTTTTCCGTAATAAAGGTTCGCAAATCTGTACGAATTTGGAATCATTTTCCTACTTTGATTGAAATTTCAGAAAAGGAAAAGACTTGTACTTATTCTATTTAAACTAGGAGACCTATTTACGATTTTCTAGGATTACTAGGGTTTCTAGAGCTTCTTTAATCCATATAAATAGGCCTCTAACCTTTGAAGAGAAGACACACAAGCTTTGGGAAGAAGAATTGGAGTCTACTTCAAGAAGAATTTTGGTTTTTCTTTCTTCCATTATTTATTTTCTGTATGTATATAATTTTAGTCTATATTAGTTGTAACTAATACTTTAATTAAGTCTCGATTGAAGCCCTAATTATGTCTCGTTAAAGTTTTCAATTGGTGCATTTGCTACAATTCATATATTGATGCTTAACTTGATTATTTTCTATTAATTTTCTTGAATTCCTCTCATGTTTATGCTTGATCATCATATGCATGTGATATGGATTTGTTATTTATGCCAATTTGGATGACCGAGTCCTGAGCATAATAAAGTAACAAAAGAATCCCATCACAATTAATTAACATAAAGACAACTGGAATAGATACCATGTTCCAACCTGAGTGTGTTTACCGATTTCTATCGATTTATGCTTTCTTGAAGAACAACTTAGTAAATACCATGCCTAACTCATGGCTTAGGAAATTCAATGGCTTTAGGAGTAGATACCATGCCCTTGTGGCTAATAAACATTAAGTATCAAGTTATGATTGTAGCATTAGCATTGTGAATCTTAATTGAGTATGATTAGCGGTGGATATTGAAGCCCTACCTTATCTCCTATTATATTTCTTCAATATTTTTGTTTCTTCTCTTAGTAGATCTTATTAATATTTTTATTTCTTTTGACTAATCTTAATTATTTAGGAAAACTTTTTAAGTATAACTTACCAATCCTTGTGGGAATGATCTCGTATTTACCTACTATACTATCGTTTTGAAATTGTGCATTTGCGAGTAAAATGTACAAATATTTATCTCTTTATTTAAGTAGATATTTGCACAACAAGTTTTTGGTACCGTTGCCGGGGATTGTGTTAAATTGTGCTTTTAAAATTTTCCTTTTATTTTAGTTATTTCTGTTTATGTTAATCAAAGAAAAGAAAAGAAAAATCTTATCTGTTTCTGAGTTCTTAGCTACAGAATTTTGAGTTTGATCTTACAATCAACTCACTCGTCTAGATTCCAATTCTCCAAGGTTGCATCTCCGGGCTGGTTGTAAGCTTTTCTTTTAATTTTAATTTTTATTTCCCTTCTGTTCTTTTTATTTCTTTTTGTTATTTTATTCATGTGGGGAGATATTCCTACATTCCATGGATCATGTTCATATTGCTTTAATCCTTATCATCATGTTAGAGATTGTCGTGAAATGAGACAATTTTCTAACTATCATTATGAGCATATGAACACACCGTTCTCCAGACCAGGTAATGACTTCTACTCTGATTCCTATAACCTAGCATGGAGCCAACAGTCTAATTTCTTAAGGCAAGGACTCAAAGGAAAAGGCATCTATGAAGTGAATGACAATAATGGAGTTCAAACTCAGATGGCTACCATGGAGAGGAAACTGGATATGTTAGTGAAAGTCGTGACAACTCATAACATCTCTCCCATTCAATAGATTGCTCAAGTGGAGGTATGTGCCATATGTTCTCATTCGTACCACACCACTGAGACTTGTCCCATGTTTTCATTTACAAATTAGGAGCAAGCAAACTATGTGGGCCAGAATAACTATCCTCCAAAGAACAATCCATACTCCAAAACTTTCAATGTAGGATGGCGAACCCACCCCAATTTTTCATGGAGTAACACTCAGAATGTGCAAAATCCCCAAGGGCATCAAAGAAATTTCCAGTAGAGAAATAACTATCAAGCTCCACCACAAGCTGTCCAACCCAATCCAGAGCCAAAGAAGAATGACCTCGAAAGTGCTCTACTCCAATTTATGACTGCACAACAACAGACCAATGCTCAGACCAGTCAAGCTATTTCAAAAATTGGAGGCCACTACAAGTCAAGCTATCCAAAGATTGAAAACACAATTGGGGCAATTGGCCAAAGAGTTAAGTAAGAGAAAAATGGGTGAATTCCCAATGGAAGCTAACTGTGAACAAATCATCAACCACCTCAAAAGAGAAATAGAAGAAAAGCTTCAAAGTCAGTTGGTGGTTAATCCTAATGGATATTATGTGAAGGATTGGAGTTCTTCCTATCATGAGCAAGCTATCACCACATTGAGGAGTGAAGAAGTGGTCAAAAATTGGGAGGAAGAAAGGAAGGAGGAGCGAATTGAGGTCACAGATGATCTATATCGGGGAAAAGGTAAGGAAGTGAGCACTGAGGCTTCTTCAGCATCAACTCCTATTCCCGAATTACCAAGAGGCCATGAGAATAGTCTGTTAGAGCTATTAGACGAGCAAATTGAGGTCATCAAAGTAGAAAAACTCTCTAAGTATTCTCCTCATAGTATTTCAGTTCATGATTCCCTTCCGGATGAGAAACTGCTTGAGAATTCTCAGAGTGATTTACCCCGATCTGTGAACATTAGGAACTACCTTTCTATAGGTAGAATTCATTCTCTATGGTTCAAGAGAAGAAAAGATTGGTGCTTCAAGTTTAAACTCAAAAGCTACTACCAAAAGCACTCGAGCAGTCCAGGAGCTCAAGAACATCTGCCCAGATTAGTGGTACTGAGGACACTGCATGCACTAAAAATCCATATCCTTTTAAAGAATTTTGGTTTTGTTTTTAATTATTGTTCATTTTATTTTGGTTAATTTCAGTTTTATTGTGGTTAATTTTAGTTTCTATTTTTTTAGTTTTCCTTTCCTTGGTTTTTCTAGTTTTATTTTTCAGGAAAAGTGTATATGCATTCAAGTTTGGGGGTATGCTACGAGCCATATCTAGTCCAACTAGTTTTCTCGTCTCCTGGGTATGATCTTTCCATTCTATCTACACATTGAGGACAATGTGTAATTTAAGTTTGGGGGTATGGGATACACACTTTTTTGTTTTTTTTAAAAAAAGTAGTAATTGAAATTGTATGTTCATGTTATTTTTAAGACCTTAGTTGATCTAAAAATTGTGATTTGAATTTCATTGGTGAGCTTATAATGTTGAACACTTGATCATTTGAAATTGATTCTAAAGTCCTACTACTTACTTTTGGCATCTAAGGATTCATTTGTTTCAATCTAAACTAGCACAAGCATATTGGCATATAATTTGGAGGTATGATATATGAACCTGATTGTGTATTTTTCAATGTCTTGAGTAAAGCTGGGTGACTTGTTGGATAGATACCTTGGCATATATAGAATAAAATAATAATAACAATAATAATAAAAAACCATTTTTGAAGCTTTGACTGAGTAACTAGACTTCTTGCCTCATTAAGCATTGAATGTTCACGTCAAAAAATGAGAAA